>OY755203.1:6878512-7395354 GCA_963576765.1 Draba incana | reverse complement strand
TCTTCATCAAGATCCATCTGGTAGTCAACTTCGTAGAACGACCAATTAAGTTTGTATGGGATAGCAAACTTCTGGATCGTGTTGTTGAGTCGAAACGCATGATTCTGAAAGGCTTCAAAAGTCTCATTATCGGCCATGTTGAAATCTGGACGAACTCCTCTTGTTGTTAAGATCTTTATGATGGATGAGTGTAGGCATTGCATGGATCTTTTTTGATTTTGTGTTGACGCTGACAGGTCGGTGGAAGAAGTAGATGGTGTGTGGGTTGAAGAACGGATTGGATGTTGTTCTCCGTAGCTTCTTGAAAGGATAGTTAAGTGCCTTGGCTGAAGCACGAAGTTTGCTGCTCCAAACGTTCATTGGTTCGAACCATCTCAGAAAGGTCGATATACCATTAGTGAAACACTTCTGGGAATTAATGTGTTGATATAACCATGGTATCTCAAAGATAATACCAACAGTGTATACCGCACAAAAATACCATAAAAAGCAGATGACTTCTTCTGGGAGGTCGCTTTGTCGGATACTGAACAGATGAGCGAACGGATACCTTGGATGGATACCAAGCGGTGTGATGAAGTTGTTGGTAACTCCGTGGTTGGACAAGATTATGGACTGGTAGCGAAAGATCTTCTGTCGAAGGTGGTTGTGAAGTTTTCCAGTCTTGATCAGGTCCTTTGTATCTTCAGGAATGTTGCTGTCGAAATCTTAGAGAGACTTTGGTGAAGAACTGGATCCTTGGTAGCTCATGATGGCGAAAATGGGTATTACTGGTTTACGACTTAACATATCGGCTAGGATATTCTCCTTGCCCTTTAAATAGGTAGAGTCGAAGTCATATTTCGAAAACCATTCACTCCAACGAAGTAGCTGCTGATGTGGCACCATCTTCTGGTTGAATTGTAACATCTTCGGAAAAGATGACATATCCATCTCAATCTTGAATCTATGTCCTATCAAGTAGAACTCGAATCTCTCAATAGCCTTTTTGACCGCTAGGATTTCTTTGAACGTAGAGTGATAATGCGTTTCTGACTCCTTGAAACGTCCACTCTTGTAGGCACAGATATGTCTTTTCCCATCAATCTCTTCGAACAGTATTGCTCCCCAGTATTTGTCGCTTGCGTCGGTTTGAACTATTCTTTTGCCGACAGAGGGAATCTGCAGGGGTGGTAGCTTTTGAATTTCTTGCTTTAACTTTTTCACTGCTTCAGTTTGTCGTGTACTCCACTGTGGAGGATTCTTTTGCAACAGCTTTCTCAGTGGCTGGGACAGCTTTGGAATAAATTCGCCGACATAATTGATTACGCCAAGAAATTGTTGCACTTGTCTTCTTGTGAGATTTTCGTCGGGGAAGGCGAGTAGTTCTGTAGCCAGATGTGGTTGTGGTGTGAACTTTCCTTCTGCGATCTTGACTCCAAAGAACTCGATTTCTGGTTTTGCTATAGTCATCTTCTTTGCTGCGAGCATGATTCCATACTGTTGGACTAAGTCATAGAACTGTTTCAAAACGTTGACATGGTCTTCATTACTCTTGGAAAATAGTAGAATGTCATCGATGTTGATTAGTGCTGTGTTGACCAATGGTTGAAATATCCTTAGCATTGCTTGTTGAAATAAGGACGGAGCTGTCTTCAGACCAAATGGTAGGACTTTCCATTCCAGATGACGATCTGGTAAACAAAATGCTGTCTTGTGCCTTTCTTCCGGTTTGACTCCGATTTGCCAAAATCCTGATTTTAAATCGAATTTTGAGAAAATGGTTGCTCCGGAAAGGTGTTGCAATAGTGCTTTTTTCGTCGGGAGTGGGAACTTGATATCTTGAAGGAATTGATTCAGTGGTTTGTAATCAATCACCAGCCTTAATTTGCCTCTAGTTTGTTCTGCTCTTTTGTTGACGTAGAAGGCTTTGCATGCCCATGGTGAGTTTGTTGTGGAGACTATTCCTTGCTTTATTAGTTGCTTACACTCTTCATGCGCCTGTTGTAGAAGTGTCGGGGGCATTCCCGCATGACTTGCTTTGGTTGGCGTAGTAATAATATTCTCCTTGAACGGAAGAGACACGAAAAACGTCGGGTTTAGCCATAGAGGATTCTTGTATTTCTGCAGGAATTCACTATGCGAATCTGCACATGATCTCTTCGTTATTTCTTCTTTTATGTTGTCGAATTCTGCTGACATGATGTCTTGGACAGAGAAAAGCCTTGGAATTGTTGTATAAGGCTTGAACAGATTCTTCCATCTGACTCCTCGAGGTTCGATGGAGATATCAAACTTCTTCTTTAATAACTGGTAACAATCCCATCCTAGGATAATGTCTTTGCCTGGTGCCGTCGATCCAAGCACTTGAGTCGTGATTTGGCATCCTGGGAAGATCTCGATCGTGATTGGCTTAGATTTGGCTTTAATGAACAACGATCCTGCATTTGCGACTCTGAACTCTTGATTATATGGAAGCCACATTGATGCCGATAAAACGTTAGGATTCATGATTGATGCATGGGCTCCAGTGTCTATGAAGGCAATGATATGAACTGGTCGCATCTTCTTTTCTGGATCAAAGATGGTTACTGGAAGATGAGGTGTTTGAATATCTTCTTGTTTAGGAATCTCTGTGATTTTGTAACATCCTTCCTCTTCTTCGGATGAGTCGTCTTCCTCAGTATCAGAGTATCCACATATTGCATCTTGTTCGTCACTATCATATGATAGGACTGACTCGAGATCATGTTTGTCAAGGTCGAGGTCAGGAGCAATGTTGGATATCGAGTTGATGAGATACTGCTTCTTCTTCTTGGATTTGCTAGGACAGTTTTTTGCAAAATGCCCTTCTTTGTGACAAAGAAAGCATTTTGTCGTTTTCCTGAAGCTTTTTTTCTTCTGAAGAATTTTTTGCTCCGAAATGGGTATTTGTTTGGAAACCTCTTGTTCTCACAATGTTTCTTCTTCCGATCGCACGAACATGATTTCTTTTTCTTCGAACACTTGATGAACAAGTCGGATTTTGAACACACTTTTGTTAGATGTTTTGAATTATCCATGAATTCTGTCCAGAATTCTTTCTGCTTGCAGAGTTTATCAAGCGTCCTGAAAACATATTGTTGGATTTGACCAATAGTAATTTCTTCAACCGTCTGGTTTTGATCTCTGATATAGGTCTTCGTTTGTTGACTGAGATAACCGTCGATTGATGAAAGGTAGACATGCTTGAGACTTGGATTGTTGAGGCCATCCAGTGCATAATATCTTTTCGATTGTCCTTCAAAGTGTTTCGCAAGATCTTTCTTCTGGAGAGAACAACACTTCGCTGTAAAATATTCTTCTTGCAGTTGATCCTTGATGTGATTGGGAGTACCGATAAATTCTTTATGAATTTGTTCAAGTACTATCGGAATAGTAGACTGGTAAGCTTGCAGGTGTACGTAATCTCCAAGAGAATTCCACCATTCTTTTAATGAGCCAGAGAATCGAGCGGCGAACTGTTCTATGACCGTGTACGTCGGGGAGGTGAGAGCCTCAGAAGTCATCCATGCTCGAAACTCATCAAGTCTTTCACCCTATTTGTGAAATGGAATATCATCAAATGTGAATGTGACGACTTTTGAAGCAAATTGTCTTGCTTGGCCAGTGTCTTCGTGAAATTGTCGGAATTGATTGTAGGGCATCTCCTCATTACTGGGCATTTCGTCTACTACTGGTTCTTCTTTAGGACCACTGCTTTCTCCTATGACAAATTGCCTTGGGAGTGACTTCTCATCCTCTGTAGTTGTATTACCATCGCATGAGCTTGTATCAGACATGTGTCTGATTATCGGAAGATGAGTGGCTCCTTTTATCTGATAGGCTTGGGATACCTCTTCTTCGTGGTGGTTGACCGGTTCTTGAACTTTGTTGGCCATAGAATTAAGTAAATCGGACATTGAGAAATCTATCATTCCAATGTCTTCAACCTTGCCTTTGCCTTTGTCTTCCTCATGAGATGATCCTTGACTAGATTGTGAAGGAGAAAAGCTTGGTTTTTTAGTTGATTGATGTGCTTCCTCTTTATATTTTCTTGTTTTCTCCTTGTAAGGATTTGTCTTGAATATCGGACGGATCGGCGTCTTGAAATGGATGTATATTGTTCATCCGATGGTAGAAAATTGATTGATTGCGAAGTCGGTCTGGAATATTCTTGCGGAAGGAAGTTTGGGAGGTGTGATCCTTGATATGAGGGTTCTGGATATACACTTCCAAACGAAGGAAAGGAACTGTTAGTCAATCTTTTGTTCCCCTTCATTTCTTCAAAACTCCCTTCAAGAGTCTTTAATTGGTTTTTGAGACTCGACATCTCTTTTTCCTTGAGTCGGAATTGAGAGGTGTTGACCGACACATGTTGCGCCATACTTAGCATTTCCCTGTGAAGTTGTTCTAGGCGAGCCTTAATTTCCGATATCGAATCTTGCAAAGTGACCATCCTTTTGTTGTGGCTGCTTGCCATCTGATCCATCTTGTGGTTGATTGTATGAAGAAGTTTGTTCTGAACCATCGCGTTCTCCGATTGCCAATTGAGGACTTTTTCCGCTTGGGATAACGGATCAAGGCCAGAAGAAGAGTTAACCGTGGTTGGTCTAATCTTCGGACTGTGCATGATGTCGTCCTTGGTAAAGTCTTCAAAAGGTGGAAAATTATTTGGACTGAACATCATTATCTCAGGAGGATCTGGTTCCTTTGGCTGGGAATATTGAACTATGAACTCGTATCTTCCGTTGTCATCTCCAAGATCTAAACGTGTTGACTAATCGATCTTTTCTTTTCAATGTTCATTGAACGAAGATGAACTTCCCTTTGTCCCTTCTATTATCTATCACACCCTTGTACTTCGATTTAGGCACCCTTTTGTTTTCAGGGACAATGCTCATTATATGCTTCTTATTATTTGTTTACAGAAGTTTGGTCATATAAAAGAAACTAAAATTAACTCAATGACAGAATTAATTTGTTTCCGACCAAAAAAAAAATATATAATTTGTTGACTTTCTCTTTCCTTCGTGAACAAGAAATTTTGGTGCATTTCCTATTGCGTCTTTTATACAAGATTTGGGTGAATATTTCTCATTCTTCAAAATAAAAGAATTTCATCGATCATTTGAATGTTTATTCCCCCTATGAATGTTAGCTTTGTTTACAAAACTATTACTTGATGCAACATCATACAAAGAACTAAGTGGTGGTACGTTCCCACTTAAGGAGGAGTTGCCCTGTTGGTCTAGGCCAGAAATCGATTCTCCTCAAGCGTGTTATTATAAACAATTCTCATTTAGCCACACGGATATAGGTTTTTTCTTTTGGCCCATTTGAATATCTAGAGAGATGGTCTATCCATGGGTTACACCTCTCTCAGAATTAGTCTAGACCTTTCTATAAGTTTGGGATTCCCTGAATTATTAAAAAAAAAAAAAAAAACATCATACAAAGGCTTATGATATGTTATAGTTTATTTTGTTTAAAGGAATTTCTTATTAAGGGTATTAAAATAAATAATTAAATGTTTTAATATTACTCTTTAATCTCTAAGTATTTTCACTAGGTGAACCGTCAAACTACAAGTAGTTTAAATTATTACAAGTATATACTTCTTATAGTGCATTTCCATTGAACAAGCCCTTCTGGGTACTATCAAACGATTCTTTTGCGAAAACAAATTGCAATAGACGATCACGTTCGTCAGCCAGCAGTTTGTAATAAATTTGAGTTTGTACTTTTCGATATCTACATAAGGTTCCCGAAAACGTGACGCTGGATCTGCCCTAGTTGATATTTTCAATTAATGTAATATAAAGCTGGTCTCACGTTATACACTATAATTTACATAATTATTCTTAAAACCCAAATAATATACTCCAAATTGTAATTAAAGAAGCAATTTCGTGTACGTATGCATAATTGCATACACATAACTGAACTTTTTTCCCTAGAAAACATATATATAATATATCTAAAGTCTTTAAAATCAAAAACACAAGAAAATATCTGTATTTGAATCTGACATGCATAATGCACCAATTCAATAAGTCATATACATTGCTATAATGATCTAGCACAAACAACAAAGGCGGCCGTATGAAGTTTTCATAATTCAATGTAAATGAAATATTACAATAGCAAGCATGAAAAAAGAAATTCAATGTATACTTTTTAATCTTGTGATTTAATGTTTACGTTTAAATTCATATTATTATGTCCAAGTTCAGAACATAATTTGTATTAAGTAATTCATAACACTGTTTTTTTTTTTTTTATATCACTAAAAATCACAAATTTTGGTCAACTTTGACATCTATTTCCAGAGCTATACCACATCAGTGGGTCAGCTGTTTCATTATATATTTATTTTACAGATCGACGTACTTCACTATCTGACCATCCTTTTTGGTTCTTGTTAACTCAACTTTCTGACCATCTAGCTGGAGACTGTTCTAAACGAACCAATTCAACCTAAACAGTCTGATTTAAATTTGTGACTAGTTTGTACTCTAACATAGAATTTACTATACACATGTGAAAATGGTTCTGGCCATATAGATGTTTCAAAGTTGACCAAAAAATAATTGTGATTATCTTTGTAAAATATCAGAAAATGATGTTATAAATCACTTAATACAAATTATGCTCTTAACTTTGATATAATCATTTGACAAAAAAAAATAAAAAACTTTGATATAATCATTAAATAAACTAAAATTAAAATTTTAATATTTTCCAGCGGTATCTAATTAAACCTAAAATTCGATCATTATCCAACTATTTTTTATTTTCTTTTGTAAAACAAAAAGCAATTGTACGCCTCCGCATTAAACAAGAAACACTCAATAAGAGGGACCAAGATACACGAGATTCCATATTTTTCATGTTTATATTACGCACGTAACTGTTAAGAGATACTATATATGTACCACATATCCAGAATGGACATTAATTATTTGAACATTTGCTTCAAAAAGCAAAGTACTCTCTACTTCACCCCAACTCTAGCTATGCGTATGTATGTTAGTGTATGGACCGAGAAAACCATTTTAAATGTACAGTCTATATGGATAGACACATGGGCTACACCTATGAATATTACAATTATTTTATCAAAAGAAAAGTACTTCCTATCGTTACATATACATACATCTACATCTATTATATCATAATTATTATTATAAAACCTTTTGGTCGAAACGATAGTGGTCGAATATATATGACCAAAGAAGAGCTAGAAAAATCAAAGTCGTCAGTTCAGAAGCTATAGCCATTAAAAAAAATGGAGAATTTAATTGTAGAGATTTCCAAAACCATTTGGTGGATATTGGTTATAGGAGTTTTGGGTTTAGGGTTTCGAGTTTACGGTAAAGCGATTGCAGAGCAGTGGAGGGTGCAAAGGAGGCTTACGATGCAAGGTGTGAAGGGTCCTCCCCCGTCGTTATTCCGTGGCAACGTGCCGGAGATGCAGAAAATTCAATCACAAACAATAATCAACTCTAAACAATATTCCGGTGATAATATTATTGCTCATGACTACACTTCTTCTCTTTTTCCCTATCTCGACCATTGGCGAAAACAATATGGTATGGTCTTTAATCTGATAACATAATTTACATTTTGTTTTCTTTCCGTTTGATTATGTATAAACCAAATCTTGTAAATAATGAACGAATAAAGGATTAATCTAATGGCTTATTTATATTGCATATATATAACTATAAATACGCCATTATTTTACATACATGCAAGCATTTATTCATACATATATGAGCATACGGATTGACAGCTAATTAATATATGTATACACACACATATATGTAAGTATGTAACATATGCATGGATCGACAACTAAAGCCTCAGAGTTTTTTTTTTTTTTTTTCAACCAAACATATAAATTAGAAGATTCCTCCGATCCAGTTGCCCAACTCGGAGGAGAAGAGTTTACAAATGAAGAGTTTAAAGCCTCAGAGTTTAAAAAAAGGAAAAAAGCTGTCTTTTCATTAGTGTATAGATCAAAGCCAATAAGGTTTTGTGATCGCGTTTACTTAATTAAAAACTAGCAGCTTATATTATATGATTCCTTCTCAATTATTCATTCTCATTATTTTTTCTTTTATTCACAATGATAATAATAATAATAATAACAATAACAGTAAGGGAGTCCATTTTCAATGAATTTGTTAAATATAAAAGCAGTTGTCGCTTGCCTAGCATGCGTGGGTCGGTTATGCACTTATTATCAGTGCAATTGATTTAAAATATACACAATATGTAGCTATTTTTTTTGTTTTTTTTTTTTTTTTGCATTTATTGAATAAATAATATTGTTATGAGGAACTCCGACCAAAAAAAAAAAAATTGTTATGAGGAATTTATTGACTAAATAATTTTTTTTTAATGATAATGAAGGGAGGATGTACACGTACTCAACGGGGATGAAGCAACACTTGTACATGAACCACCCTCGAATGGTGAAAGAGCTTAACCAAGCCAACACTCTTAACCTTGGTAAAGTCTCTTACGTCACAAAACGTCTTAAATCCATTCTTGGTCGTGGCGTCATCACCTCTAATGGGCCTCATTGGGCCCATCAACGCCGGATCATCGCTCCTGAGTTTTTCCTCGACAAAGCCAAGGGAATGGTCGGTTTGATGGTTGAATCGGCGATGCCAATGATTAGCAAATGGGAAGAGATGGTGCAAAAAGAAGGAGAAATGGTTTGTGACATAAGAGTTGACGAAGACCTAAGAGCTGTCTCTGCTGATGTCATCTCTAGAGCTTGCTTTGGGAGCTCTTTCTCCAAAGGCAAAGAGATCTTCTCTAAGCTTAGATGTCTTCAAAAGGCAATCACTCACCACAACATCCTCTTCAGCCTCAATAGCTTCACGTAAGTATATTGAAAATCATTTCTCTCTGTATATATATAACAAGAGAGTGTAATATTGTTGAATATTATGTGTGTTTATATGGTTGCAAGTGATATTGTGTTCGGGACTAAGAAGCTTGGAAACGGGAATATTGATGAGCTAGAGAAGAATGTTGAGTCTTTGATATGGGAAACTGTTAAGGAGAGAGAAAAGGAATGCGAGGGAGATCCCAAAAAAGACCTAATGCAATTAATACTAGAAGGGGCTATGAGTAGTTGTGATGGTAGCTTGGAGGATAAGTCATCATCTTACAAAAGTTTTGTGGTTGACAATTGCAAGAGCATCTATTTCGCTGGGCATGAGACCACTGCGATTGTTGTCTCTTGGTGTCTTATGCTCCTTGGTCTCAACCCTTCCTGGCAAACTCGGATTCGCGAGGAAGTCTTTCGTTTTTGTAAGAATGGAATTCCTGACGCAGAATCCATTTCCAACCTCAAAACGGTAATTCTTATAGGTGATTTGGTACGAATTCGACAAATCGGATGTGCAAAACTCGGATTTTCGTTTTCTATGACTATTTTTCAGAACCTAACAACCTTTGCATACAAATTATAGGTGACAATGGTTATCCAAGAAACGTTAAGACTATACCCACCAGCAGCATTTGTGTCAAGAGAAGCCCTCGCGGAGACAAAACTCGGAAACCTTATAGTGCCTAAAGGAGTGTGCATTTGGACATTGATCCCTACATTGCACAGAGATCCCGAGATATGGGGAGCGGACGCGAATGAATTCAAGCCAGAGAGGTTTAGCGAAGGAGTCTCTAAGGCATGCAAACACCCTCAATCCTTCGTCCCGTTTGGGTTAGGGACAAGGTTGTGTTTAGGAAAAAACTTTGGCATGATGGAGCTCAAGGTTCTTGTGGCACTTATTGTGTCAAGGTTTAGTTTTACTTTGTCTCCCACATATCAACACTCTCCGGTGTTTAGAATGCTTGTAGAGCCTCAACATGGTGTTGTCATTAGGGTTATTCGACACTAAGATCTTATAATGTATGGTGTTTAGCTTATGATTTTAGCTTTGTAATACATCCTATCTACTATAATAGTTGTAGAGAAATCGACCTAGACGTTTAACTTCTTGTATCTAATCGAAACACACAAACTTGGATGTTTCTCCAAACCGGAGAACAAACCTTCACTATATGAATCGAAAGAGAATACAAGCCTCGCACTAGATGCGTGTTCTATGAATTTGTGATGAATAAACTACAGAAGATATATGACTATATATAAGATTTAGAATTTCCTATTCCTAGTAGAGAAAACATGTTATTCACCGACTGTTCCTTGCCGACTCCTCCTTGTTTCCTTTTCTCCATAGCTTCTAGAAATCTTATTCTTCTTCTTCTGATTTTTACAGGCCCAATACATGAAGCCCAACTTGGTCCAAGAGTCACAAGAACTTACATTCTCCACCTCTACTCTTTGACCGAACATCAACATCTTCCTGCTTCTTTTTCTTCCGACTCTCCAGTGAAAATTTCGACAAGTCTCCGGCAACACCGCCGCTTATCTCCGCCGCGGTCAGTTCCTCGACTCCGACGTCATCAAAATCTCAGGTTACATAGCTTAGAGAACATCTCCTTACCTCCAAGCTAATCCCTTTCTCAAACAATTGATTTTTGAGAAAAAATATGAAATTTTGATTTCCGTGTTCTTAGCTTCTTTGATGAATCCAGCGATGCTCTTCAGTCTTCAAGACTTCCCGGTGATAGCTTCTTCCGCTGTACCTTCACGCATCTTCCAAAAATCAGACCCGCAAGCTTAGCTTAGGTAATCCCCTTTGCTCTTGCTTCTTTTGATTAACCTGAAATCAACCATCTTTTAACTTCTAGAAAGCTTAAGATTTCTGAAATTCTCACTGTTCTTTGTTTGAATTTCCAGCCATTGATGTATAGAGCTCCTTGCTACATCCGTGACATATTCAGGTAATCAACTTTCTGATTTTGTAATGTTCCCAAGAATGATTTTTCTAGCTTTTATCAAAGCTTATCCTCCACAAAACTCCTAAACTAGTATTCCTGGATTTTTGCAGACTTCATAGATGAGACCCATCTATAAACATCATTCTTCAAAGGTAATCTTCTTTAAGCTAAACTTCATCTCTTTAAGCTTTAACAAACTCTTGTCGAACCATCAGTTTACTTTTATTGAAACTGATATTTTTCTTTTGGTCTTTCCGCGAGGTGAACAATCGACAGCTTTGTTACCTGCGACCATAGAGACTTCTCTCTATCGGAGAACCTTGAGGATCTCCAGACATGTCTCAAACTTCTGTCCAGGTACACACTTAGTTAGAAAATCTGCAGGATTGACTGATGTATGAATTTTGTGAACCGTAACTTCACAAGCTTCAATAACGTCTCGCATAAAGTGTAGTCTAGTGTCTATATGCTTAGTTCTTTCATGGAACCCTCCGTTTTTAGCCAAATGTATAGCACTTTGTGAATCTGAATACACTTTAACATCTTCCTGCTCAAATCCTAACTCACTTACAAAACCCTTTAACCACAAAGCTTCTTTGAAAGCTTCTGCTAAGGCCATGTATTCGGATTCTGTAGTTGATAAGGCAAAAATATGTTGGAGTCCTGATCTCCACCTTATTGTATTCCTGCCTACTTGAAAAACGTATCCCGTAACCGATCTTCTTCTATGAAGATCAGTTGCATAATCTGCATCACAGAATCCTTGTACCTTAAAATCTTGACCTTTAGTAAACGTTAGACTGATATCCAAGGCTCCTTTTAGATATCTCAATATCCACTTAACAACCTCCCAATGTTGTCTTCCGGGTTTACTCATAAATCTACTAACTAATCCCACTGCAAAACCTAAATCCGGTCTCGAACCGACCATGGCGTACATTAGGCTTCTGACCGCAGATGCATAAGGAACTTCATCCATTAGATTTCTTTCTATGAGCTCTTCTTCTTCTGTTAAGCTTCTTAACTTAAATTGTGATCCAATAGGAGTAACTACTGGCTTACTTTCAAACATGTTGAAAGATCTTAGTACTTCCTGTAAGTACTTTCCTTGTGACAATTTAAGTGTCTCTCCCTTCCTATCTCTTAGAATGTCCATTCCTAATATTCTTGACGCAGCTCCGAGATCCTTCATCTCGAATTCATTCTTCAAGCTGCCTTTTAATCTCTTAATCTCCTTAGAATCTTTTGATGCTATCAACATGTCATCGACATAAATGAGGAGATACACCATATTAGATAAATCTGATCCTTTTAAGTAGACGCAAGGATCATATAAACTTCTCTGGAACTCTTGTTCTTTCATGAAACCATCAAACCTTTTGTTCCACTGTCTTGGTGATTGTTTTAATCCATACAAGGATTTTAACAAAAGACAAACTTTTTCTTCCTTTCCTTTCACAACAAATCCTTCTGGTTGTGACATGAAAATTTCTTCGTCTAATGTTCCATTCAAGAAAGTAGTTTTCACGTCTAGCTGTTCCAAATCCATGTCTTGATTTGTGACCAAAGACAACATAATTCGGATTGATACATGCTTCACAACCGGAGCAAATACTTCTGTGTAATCAATCCCTTCGACTTGTGAAACCCCTTATGCTACTAATCTAGCCTTATACCTAGGCTTCTCAACTCCGGGTATTCCCTCTTTCAACTTAAATACCCACTTGCAGCCGATTACTTTCTTGTTTTCTGGTTTATCTACCAATATCCAAGTCTGATTTTTTATCAAAGATTCCATCTCTTCTTCCGAGGCGCCTATCTAGAACTCTTTATCTTTGCTTCTCATAGCTTCTTTGTAGGACTTTGGTTCAACCATGTTAATATCCTCTGAACTAGCTAAAGCATAAGCTACACAATCAAAGTCATCATACTTAGAAGGTTTCTTAATCACTCTTTTGACTTTGTCTCTTGCAAGCACGTAATCTTGTAAATCTTGATGCTCTCTTGGCTCTTCTATGATTTCTTCTTCATTTTCTGAATTTGAAGAATCACTTTCCGAGTTTTCTGATGTTGGAGAAACTCCACCTTGAACTGAATCTTCAGTTTCTGTAGCTTCATTAGAAGGTCCTTGAATCAATACTGGATTGAAAGTCACTCTCTTAGACTTCTTCTTTTACTCTCTTAAAAGATATGAAGGGGGCGTGTATTTATTCTTCAAGATGTTTCCTTCTTTTAAGGGCTGCGGCGGCTGAGTAAATCCAAGGTGGATCTTGGGTAAATCTTCTAGGTGAATATTTCCATTAAGGGAATATTCCCTTTAATGAATCTTCTGGGAGCAGGTCAGTCAAATCGGGGAGCGGGTGCTCCTTTAGCTCCAGAATCTACCAAAAGATCGTGTTTTCCTATCTTTTCCACCAAGACTCCTAGCAAACTTCAATTCTTCATTCCAGCCACCTTTGGACCTAAAAAGACTCGATACAAAGGAGAAAGACTCGATAAAACTCTATAAAACAATGGTTAGAATGCGCCAAAAATAGAGTATATCAATTCCCCGAGACTTAGATCTTTGTTTGTCCTCAAACAAACTCAAAACTGAGTAAAGGAAAAAGGTTTGAAAACGTGGAAACTCTTTTATTCTCAGCGAACCGTACCTTTGGCTTTCAATCTGCAGACCACATAATCCAGATTACAAACGACAAAGCTTCGCCAAAACAATCTCAACACACTTCCCAACCAGGCCATTTCCCAAATAATTCGTTGTAATAACACAAACCAAACGCACTCAAAATATGCGTGAGGATCTCGCTAAAGACACTTTCTTAGAAAATACGGCGCTAAGGGTTAAAGGCCATTTAAGGGTGGAGTTAGAGGTGTTTAGAGTGTTTAAGGGTTACCCGATGTTTCGTAGAGGATGCAGGATATCGCACAAAATTGCAAGAGAGAGCGGGTCTGTTTGATGTCCACATTCTCTAAATCACTCATTCCATCCTTCTTTGTTTCCTCCTTTCTCTCGTGAACTGCTGTTCCCCTTGGGTATAATCGCTGGTTTTGAGAGAAATATATTCTTACAGATTCCCACTCTTCATCACCGAAATTAACATTTCATTTTTTTTTTTTTTTTTTTTTTTTGATGAAAGTATGATGATGATGATGAAGAGGGTTTTGATTACACAGTTATGCCTCTCAAACACGAAAATATTAGAATTAATGTACATACCCAAGTGAGTCTCAATGATGTTCTCTCCACTCCTTCGTCCACAAAACCTCATAAATAAGAGCAGGTGCTCTGTCCTTCAGAACGAGTGATCTAGAGGCTGCGTCGACCATTCTCTCTCCGGCCCTTTTGCACATATGCTGCACATATGACAATGAAGTAACAAGACGGCAAGGGGTTTGAAAAGAGGTAAGGTTAAAGGAGGGTACTAGCTAAAAATGAGCTAGCTATCCAGGATCAACAAGAGTGGTAAAAATGAAAAAGAAGTCCTGAATATTAATCGTTTCCCTAGTCTAGTGCCAATAGCGAGAGAGTTTTTTGGTCAATCTGGAACCTGGAAGATGGTGCATTGAAGTGTTCCAGCTAATCCTTGCAATTCGCGTTCTGTAGAAATGGTCACTAGAAAGAGAGTTAATTAGCACAAGTGGTTCAGAAATCGTCATAGAATAACGTCCTAATTCCCAACTAAAAAGTCTTGACTCAATAAAACAAAGAAAAACATACTTAAAAGACATAAGAAAAGAAAACATCCAAAATAAACGACATCAGTAGCAACTCCCCCCAGACTTACTTCACACCGTCTCGGTGTGAAAATAAGAAAAGAGAGTGAAAAGAAAGAGATAAAAGCATTAAGAAAAGCACGGAACTGTACTAACCTCATGGTGGGCCTAAATCTGAATTTTGAATTATACCTTGGAGAGCAGATGCTCTGTAAGTTGGAGCAGGTGCTCCGTTTCAGTCTGGGCAGATTGTGTGCTCGGGCACGGGACCGACCGGTCCCGTTTCCAGGGGCTTCTCCCGATCTGTTGGACTCTTTGGATCGACCGGTCTGACCATGGGACCGACCGGTCTCATTTCCAGGGGCTGCTCCCGATCTTTCTTTCTTTTTTTTTTTCTTTCTTTTTTTTTGTTAAAGGAAAACCTGAAAAATTCAAAGCTAAAAACCAAAATTAGTAGAAAAAGAAATCAAAAGTAAAAGAGTTAGAAAACATACCGGTGGGTTGCCTCCCACCAAGCGCTTGTTTTAAGTCGTTAGCTCGACTTTGTAGACCTTCTAGGCGTGAGAAGAATCCATATGAGGATTAGAGACCTTCTTGTCCGGATCAGGGCTCGGTGGAGGTGGGTTGAGGCGTGGCCTATTTGCTCTTTGATCGCTTATATTTAGTTGCAGAACCTTGGTCAGCATAGTAGCCACAGCTGCTTGACTTTTTTCCTTAAACTTCGGGGTAATGATAGCTTTGACCTTAGAGAAAGGCCTAGACATACCTTTGCCCTTCAGATTATACTCAATTGTGTCTCCAACACATCTTTGCGGTGTTAAGGTTATATGCGAACCTGAAATGTTCTTCTCGAGCTTTGGTTTGTCCCGTCTGTTGACTTTCTTGGGTTTCCTTTCATAAGAACGAGTGTCTCCATCCAAGACTTCTTTAGTTTATAGCTGAGCTCATTGTTCATCATATTTATCTTGTCGTCAAGAGAGGTTATCTACTCATTCACTTCCTGGGCACTCTTGTTCTGCCCATCTAAAATCCGCTGCATCATGAGCTCAAGTCTATTCTCTTGAAGAGGTGGCGCTTGATGTTCTCTACTCTGATTGGGTCTCTGGTCCTCGACAAAGTTGACATCCGCGCGTGAGCCATTAGATGTATATCCATTCCTGGGATTCATCTCTCCTTTCCCTGGAAGATTTCCAATTGGTCTCTTAGCCGCCTCAGCAGTTTGAGCAGCTTGCGTATCCAACTTCTTCACGTGAGTGCAAACTGCCTCAAGCCGACCGTTAAGGTCCGAGTATATGGAGTCTACCTTAGTGTTCATCTCAGCAGTTGTCTTCTTCTGATTTTCCATCAATTGTTGCATCATGCTTTTAAGTTCATCCTGAGAAGTGCCACTGGAGCTCGCAGGAGCTTGGAAGTTGTTGAACTTGAGCTTTTGACCTTGAAACGGAACAAATGTCTTGCCTTGCAAAACCCTGAGATGCCGGCTTTTGAAATCCTTGATCCTGAGGTTTTTGGTTCTAATATCCGGGTTGCTGTGGGTAGATCTGATCCTGCGGGTTCTCTACATTCGTACTCCTGTAAGAGAAATTCGGATGGTTCCTGTAGTTTGAGTTGAACCCTTGGTTTCGGACATACCCCTGCCCATTCATGTAATTCGCTTCCTCCTGATCACCATCTCCTCCATCGGTCATATCCTCAGCTAGTGCTTCTCCATTCTCATCGGCAAAGTGAACCATCCTTTGGTTCCCCTTGAGCAGCAAGTTGACCTTAGCCGTTAGGTCATCGATCTTACGAGAATCTGTTCCATTGGATTTCGTAGTCCGATCATACTCCTGAGACTTGTTGCTCGAGCTTGCGGCTAAGTTCTCAATAAGCTTGTAAGCATTTTCCTTCGTCTTGGTCATAAAGTCACCATCACTAGCAGCATTCAACGTGTTACGGTAGTCTCAATCAACACCGTCGTAGAAAATACCCAGCAAGTTCTCATCCGTGAATCCGTGATGTGGACACTCTCGCTTATACTCCTTAAAACGCTCCCGTGCTTCATAGAAAGATTCTCCCGTATGTTGTTGAAATGTGGAGATCTTGTTTCTCAATCCCGCGGTCTTAGCTTTGGTATAGAAGTGATCTAGAAACGCTGCCCTGCACTGTGGCCAAGTCGTGATAGATCCAGCCGGTAAAGACTTGAGCCATCGTGAAGCCTTATCCGCGAGCGAGAAGGGGAAAATCTTGCACTTTAAGAAATCCGGGTTCATCCCGTTGGAGCTTGTCGTGCAGGAGATTTTCTCGAAATTTTCTATGTGGTCCATCGGAATTTCAGCGGGCAGTCTGTGGAATAGATGTTGCTTGACCAGCGTGATCATCTGAGGCTTGATCTCGTAGTCTTGCCTTAAAACACCGGGAGGAACAATTGCAGCTCGGTTCCTATAGAAGGCGTGGGGATTGTCCATATCCCCGATAGCACGTTCTTGCTGTTGGTCACGGTCGCGCTGCTGCCGCATCTCAGCCATTTCATCTCGTAGCCTTTTCAGTTCGGCCACCATATCAATGGCCGTTTGGTCGCCCATGTCGACTGGTTTGGACTTTGCTTTCCGGTTTGTTCTTTCTAGTCTTGCTAGGTCCTGGTTGCTCAAATTCACGAAAGGTACTTGACGAGTGGTTTGTGTAGACTTCGGTCTCATGCACCTGAAACACAAGCAAGAAAAATGAAAAGAACAAATTAGTACTTAGTCTAGAAACGTATTTTAAAACTAAAGGTATGGAAGTAGTCCCCGTCGCAACGGCGCCAATTTGATAACAGGTTTTTAGCCTGGGTTAAGAACTAAAATCCTAAATTACTAATCCGATGTAGATATAGATTTAGGTTCGTTCAGGGACTGGTAATACACTTTAATTCCTTTAAACACAATTCTAGCTAAGCGATTCAAGTGGTTTTAAAGTGTCACGAAAATAATAACAAAGCAAAGTAAAATTCGGTTGTAAACAAATATGATAAAGGCGTTAGACAAGGGAATTATCTCAGGGAATAGATCATCAAGAACCAAGCAATTATTCTGGATATTAATTCAAGCACCAATCTAGAACACAATCACGATTTTATGAGGATCCACTGTCGTGGTATCAACAACTTTATCAATAAATCTAGCACCCTAAACTGTCGTTTGAGACTAAAGAAATTAACAAGCATTAACGAGTGAGATTGATAAGTTCACGATTTGCCTTAACTTCAACTGTCGTTGGCTAAGGATCAAATCGCCCATCTAAGTTTATTCAAGCAATTTACTACACTTTTGATGAGTAAATTAAACCTAAAATCAAAGGCTAGGTGATCAAGCTAGTCTAGGCAATAAGTTCAACATTAGATGAAGATATCAAATATATAAGTATGATCCTATCTATGCCGAGTTCATTGAATCTCTAAATCCCTTCGAAAAACCCTAATCTAACAAAAGATAACTACTCGCACATAATAGAACGAAGAACACAAAGAGAGATGAAAGTATTCATAGAATTAATTAAAGAGATAAGGTTCAAGAGAAAACTCAATAACAAATAGATGAACAACTCTCGAAATCCAAAGCAAAGAGCGACGAAGATCTCTCTAGGGTTCTCGGCCAAAACGTGAAAAGCAAGTAAAGGTTTTTGTGAAGAAAATAAGCGTAAAGAAAACTGTGTAAAAGAAACGTGTGTAAAATATATGAAGGGGGCGTGTATTTATTCTTCAAGATGTTTCCTTCTTTTAAGGGCTGCGGCGGCTGAGTAAATCCAAGGTGGATCTTGGGTAAATCTTCTAGGTGAATATTTCCATTAAGTGAATATTCCCTTTAATGAATCTTCTGGGAGCAGGTCAGTCAAATCGGGGAGCGGGTGCTCCTTTAGCTCCAGAATCTACCAAAAGATCGTGTTTTCCTATCTTTTCCACCAAGACTCCTAGCAAACTCCAATTCTTCATTCCAGCCACCTTTGGACCTAAAAAGACTCGATACAAAGGAGAAAAACTCGATAAAACCCTATAAAACAATGGTTAGAATGCGCCAAAAATAGAGTATATCAACTGTTCCTTGCCGATTCCTCCTTGTTTCCTTTTCTCCATAGCTTCTAGAAATCTTGTTCTTCTTCTTCTGATTTTTACAGGCCCAATACATGAAGCCCAACTTGGTCCAAGAGTCACAAGAACTTACAATAGTAATAGTATGTTTTTTTGCATCTTTTGTAAAAACAAAAAACCAGTATCTATCGAAAATAAAAGACTAAAAGTATGTATAACTTGTAGTATTAATTAAAGGTTTACTAATATCCATCGGTTTTTCTTTCGTTTTATAGTTCGATTAACTTTTCAAAAATAAGACCGAACCGTACCCAAAAAAATGACCGGTACGAGCTATAAGGACAGGAGCCTGACGGACTTAATTAGCTGAATGACATGTCTTGCATGCAGTACATCTTTTTTTTTCTAAATAATGAATATAATTACTTAAATTTTTTGCTGTTTTAAATGGTATGAAATCTTCAAATAAATAACAATTTAAGAAAACAATTATTTTGGACTTATTTGCTTAAAAGGAATCGAGTTGACTATATATGCCTAAAGGAGAGAAGAGTAAGAAAAACAAATCATATATCTTGATTAGGTAAAAAAAAACATATCTAATGGAGAGTTTGTCTGTTGAGGCAGTGAATGCAATTTGGTGGATAATTGTTATTGGAATCATCGCCGTAGGATATCAAGTTTACGGTGTAGCGGTGGCGGCACAATGTAGGATGCGGAGAAGTCTAAAGAAGCAAGGAGTGAAAGGTCCTCCACCGTCGTTGTTTAACGGCAATGCGTCGGAGATGCAAAGGATACAGTCGGAGGCTAAACAATATTCCGGCGATAACATCATTTCACATGACTATTCTTCTTCTCTCTTTCCCTATTTCGAGCATTGGCGAAAACAATACGGTTTGTGTTTTTTTTCCGAAATCTCGTATCATTTTAATAAATGGAAGCATACATATGTATATAGAACTTATCGGAGAAAAATGATAGTGTAGTGTACTAGCTTTTTAGTATGCTTCGTCCGTTGCGTTACGTACGAAGTACCGTAAAAAAAACGTAGTCTATGGTATAGTTATCCACCACATGATTCTATGAAAAGTTGAAATTAGTTTTGTAGAAAAAAATACATATGCAATTCATTGTATTAAAAATTAGTTTTTAATTGTGTGAATTATATTATTTTTTTATAAATAATCTCAAAACACAAGTAACCGATAAACGTTGAACAGCTTTACTCAATATAAAAGGTTGGAAAATGGAATTGGTAATAATTTTTTTATAGGGTATCTACCATTAAGAAATAACTAAATTTACAATTTAATTGAATAACTAAATTATCCTAATATTATCTTTGTAACCAATGGAGATGCTATACGAACGTTTCATTTGCCCACACAAAAAGACAGCTTCTGTATAAACGAACGTTACAGGAAGAAAATCCAAGACAACACAGAGATCCACAAAAGGAAAACATCTTTACAATATACCATCTATATATATATATTTTTTATATATATATAAATCAGTTAGAGAAATATGTTGTCCACGTGCATGTTTACTTTATCTAATTTCATACAAAACAAATTGGGCATGATAATAAATTGATAATTGTGATTTGGGTTTGGAAATTTTGTTGAACTAAGTTTGATGTTGGTTTGGTTTAATAAGACCCATCAACTATTTATTTCGTAATGAAGGGAGGATTTACACATACTCGACGGGGTTGAAGCAGCAAATGGTGAAAGAGCTTAGCCAAACCAACACACTTAACCTTGGCAGAATCACTCACGTCACCAAACGCCTTAAGCCTATCCTTGGCAGTGGCCTCATCTCCTCTAATGGTTCTCATTGGGCCCATCAACGTCGTATCGTGGCCCATGAGTTTACTCACGACAAAATCAAGGTCTTACTTTGATGATTTCTTTTACATTTTTTTTTTGAAATGGTCTCTTTGAATTTAAGACTCTATATCCTTTTTGATAGAAAGTAGTGTTCTTTTACATCGTTTCTTTTTATAATCAGGGGTGATCCGGGTTTTTACCTACCTCCCCGACTAATCCCCAGAGTAACATCGGAAATTTTTTAAATATTGATTCTGAATGATTAATGTTGTGAATTGGTGAAGGGAATGGTTGGTTTAATGGTGGAATCTGCAATGCCAATGTTGAGCAAATGGGAAGAGATGGTGAAAAAAGGAGGAGAAATGGGGTGTGACATAAGAGTAGACGAAGACCTCAAGGATGTATCGGCTGATGTCATCGCTAGGGCTTGCTTTGGGAGCTCTTTTTCCAAAGGTAAAGCAATATTCTCTATGATTAGGGATCTTACAATCGCCATCACTAAGCGCAGCGTCCTCTTCAGATTCAATGGCTTCACGTAAGTTTCATAATACAATGGAAAAGCTATTTATCTATATAAGAAAATGTAATATAGTATTTGACTGTATATGTTGGCAAGTGATATGGTGTTTGGGAGCAAGAAGCATGGTGATCATGTGAATGTTGATGAGCTTGAGAAGGATTTGGAATCTTCGATATGGGAAACGGTAGAGGAAAGGGAAAAGGAATGTCTGGAAACTAACAAGAAGGATATTATGCAGTTGATACTGGAGGGAGCCATGCGTAGCTGCGATGGTAACTTGTGGGACAAGTCTGCCTACAGACGCTTTGTGGTAGATAATTGCAAGAGCATCTACTTTGCAGGACATGACTCAACCGCAGTTTCAGTGTCTTGGTGCCTTATGCTCCTTGCTCTCAATCCCATTTGGCAAATTCGAATGCGGGAAGAAATCTTGAGCTCTTGCAAAAATGGCATCCCCGATGAAGAATCCATTCCCAACCTCAAAACGGTAACATTTTAAGTATATAAGCACAAACAAAGCGTGATTTTCGCTCAGCAATAAAAATGAGAGAAATTATTACACTTCTAAAGTTTCCTCCAAATTTATCAATTTCTAACCTTTTAGTGACCTAACATTACCTTTTTTTTTTATTGGTAAAAACCTAACATTATCTTGTTTGACATAATATAGGTGACAATGGTAATCCAAGAAACAATGAGACTATACCCACCAGCACCAACTGTAGGAAGAGAAGCAATTACGGACATAAGACTAGGAAGCCTTGTGGTGCCAAAAGGAGTGTGTGTTTGGACCATCATTCCTACTTTACACCGAGACCCCGATATTTGGGGACCAGACGCAAACGAGTTCAAGCCAGAGAGGTTCAGTGAGGGAATATCTAAAGCTTGCAAGTACCCTCAGTCATACATCCCATTTGGACTCGGACCAAGAATATGTGTGGGCAAAAATTTTGGTATGATGGAAATCAAAGTGCTTCTTTCACTTATTGTTTCAAAATTTAGTTTTTCTCCGTCTCCTACATATCAACACTCTCCAATCCATAAAGTGCTTGTGGAGCCTCAACATGGTGTTGTCATTAGGGTTGTTCGAGAGTGAGATTTGTGTTATTTGCTTAGACTTTGATAATGATTATATCTTCGAATAATAATAAAATCTTATTATCTTTATAATGTTTTATAAATATGATTGAGAAACACATCTTCTGTGATACGGAAAGAGTTAAGTCACGATTTCATAATCTAACAAGGCCCACAAAGCAACGACACCATATTAGCTTCCGAATTTTGCCTCGTTATATGGCTAAATACACAAAGGCCTTTCTTTCTTTTGTTATTATTATTATTCTAACTTAATTCTCGTATAGGTTTCCTATAATTGGTATTGTTTGGGTTTGGGATAAGTATAAGCATAGTATGCCAAAATTTTGACACAATAAGTGAAAGAAGCACATTGAAGTCCATCATGCCAAAGTTTTTGCCTGAATTATAATAAAGAAGAGGTCATAGTATCATAACCATATACTATTGCTACAAATGAAGGAGATATTATGTTGTTAGGTTTGATCTATGGTTTAATTTTGTCATCACTGAGATTCGAGTTTTCAATCAAATCTACAAGATCCTTCACAAAGAGAAGTTGTTTCACAATAAATAATAGATAAATAAGATATGAACTATAAATGTACATATAGTATGGAAAATGCCAAGAAACTTGTGCCTGGATGATTTGTTTTGTACTATTCAAATAATGAGATTGTGGGTGGAAGCATGATAATTAACCTTTATATAAAGTTTAGCCAACCAAACCATATCTTTTTCTCTTGTTCATAAAATAATAACAATAACAGAAAGAACAAAATGTTTTGATTCCCAAAACTAAAATGTTTTAGAAAGAACAAACAAAAAAGATAATCAGAGAGAGAGGTGTGGACATCTGACGGCGAGTCTGTGCCACTGAGAAGAGCAAAATGTTAAAATTAAGAAAATAAAAACTAATAAAGAAAGAGATAAGATTAAGATTAGATGCTGTTTCTCTTTGACCTTTTTTAGTTTGTTCACGTTTTTTTATTTCTAAATGACTTTTTAATTAATTATCGTTTGTTAAATTGTGAATCATTCATACCGGATTTTTTTGTTAATCATCATTTCTACTGATCTTACCTTCTTGTAAAGTTGTGTAATCCGATGAATGTATATGCACATCCTCCTTTTCGTTTGAATATTTCACCACGGTTTTTAATAACTATTACCTTGTTATTTGGATGGATTTCAATATTATCTTCACTTTACATGTTCTTCACGTTCAAAGGCTCACAATATTTTCACATATATTTCACGTTCATTGTATTATGACAATTTTTCTTTTTTTTTCTTCCCTTTTCTCCACGTTCACGTAAAAGTATTTCTATTTTTTTTTATATCAAAAGTGTTCTTTATAATCTCTATATAATCTCAAGATCTATAACACAATAACCCTAATAAAAAATATCAATGGAAAAATCACAAAAAGAACAAAAAAAAGGTTCATATAACCCATGGAGTTCACTGTTCAGAAGAGACAAAAACTTTGGTAGAATTAATTCTAGAGTGTGTTGCTGCAGGTTTGCGTGATTCTAATGGTGTATTCAGCAAGTTCACAGTGGAGAGACGAATACTACCTACTGTCAATACAAAACATGAATGTACCCCTCCTAAAACTTATCAAAACTACAGTAACAGAATGAAGACTTTAAAGCAAAATATCAAAGTGGTACTGATCTTCTTCATTTTAGCTCTGGATTTGGATTGGATCCAAACACAAAACGATTTAGGGCTGATGATGAGGTGTGGGAAGACTACATGAAGGTTAAACTTTTTAATCAATTTTTTATAGATTTTTGTATAAAGAATTTATCTTGTTGCATAAAATTTTCATAATGTTTACTTTTCGTTTTTATTAGGCACATCCGAAAAATAAAAAAATTAGGGAGGAATGTTTTGAAGACTTTGATGATCTTAAGATAATATTTGAAAACAATGTAGCATCAGGTAAGAATGCGATTGGATTGGGAGATGCTACCGATGCTCGAACACATGAAACTTCCGAGAAAGAGCTACCAAATCATGGTGAAGAATTTCCCATGAATGTCGAGGAAGTGTATGAAACTCAATCACCTTTTTTAAGTACTCACTCAAGAAACACGTTAGAGAAACTTCCTCTAAGAAAAAAACAGAAAATTAATCATTTTAAAGATGTAGAGGACCCAGTCATTGACAAAGAAAGGGAAGAAACAACTTGTTCTGAACTGAATTCCTTCACAATAATCACTCATAAACACTTCGATTTGATACAAGAAAGAGAAGCAAGACAAAAACAAGAGGCTGAGCAAAGAGAAGCAGAGAAAAAGAAAAATAACTTATGGGAAGCTATCAAAGAAGTCTCTCATTTGGAGGAACATGTTCGTTACGACGCGGTTAAAGTGATTAACCAATTAGGAATGAAAGATGTCTTCATTAGCATGTCCGTTGATGAACGTTATGGTTGGATTAAACGTAACGTCATGGAGTGATGGATCTATTAGATTGGGGTTTTATTTATTTATAATTAAGTTTTTATTGATTTTTATCATATTGCTGGATTTTAATTATTATTGGAGTTTTTTTTTATCTTTTTCCATTTCAAAATTTTTATGTAAGCAATTATTTAAATTAAAGATGAAATTGATCAATTATTAACTTTTGTCTCTTCTCTCGATTCTTACAATCTTCACCACTGCTTCAAGTCAATGTTCAAATTTCAATTTCTTTTGTCGTCCTTATAAATGTTTCACTTTTTATTCGTTTCATATCTACACAGTACTTTTTACAATTACAAATGATCTTTTGCCATTTCAAAATCTTTCTTTTAAAAAATGTAAAATCTACGTTAACAGAAAATTGAGTTGTCAAAAAATCTACGTTAATGAAGGCAACTTTACTTCTCCATTTAATAAAAAAATGTAATATTTACATAAAGAAAATATTGAGTTGTTTAGGTGAAGACAACTTTACTTCTCCATTAAAAATAAAAATGTAAATTTTACATAAATTTTGGATATTCTTCTTCGTCATATATATTGTTTTCTTGCTAATAGTTGGTGCTTCTTTTTTATAGGCTTATTCAGTTTTTCTTGCTATTCACGTGATCATTTTCTTTGTGCTTCATCCCTAGCAAATTCTTTGGTGAGTGTTACTGAGAATTCATAAATTAATCATCGTAGCCATTAGTGTTTGTTTTTGATGGGATAATTTTTTTTTGGTTATAGGTATACTCAAACATGGGTGATGAGTTAGACGATGATATCACTTTATTGGTGCTTTTAATTTTTTCATATGATATATATAAAAAACCGACTCCAACGAGAACTTCAATCACAAATTGAACGCCCAGTTCGACGTACCATCACAAGAATTGGTCAAGATTATATAGATAACGTGTTGAAGGAAGATCCTCTTCATTTCCGAGAGTTATATCGAATGTATCCAAATATTTTTTTGAAGTTATGTGATCTCATACGAGAGATGACAAGTTTAAATGATACTAGATATATTAGCCTTGAAGAAATGGTTGCATCTTTTCTCCTAGTAGTTGGCAAAAATTCGAGGTATTGTTATACAAGGGATACTTTTAAGAGGTCAAAGTTTGCTATAAGCGGGAACTTTCACAAAGTTTTATGGGCTCTTAACCAAATTTCACCAAGTTTAATGGCTAAGACTGGACTCGGAGTGCCTGAAAAGATTAGAGAAAGTACAAGATTTTATCCTTATTGTAAGGTATATTTCATATTCTTTTGTCCCATGTTTTAGATTATCTTTTACAGAGTTATTTTTTACCATTTGTATAGGATTGTGTAGGAGCTATCGATGGTACACATATCTTTGCAATGGTACCAAAAAACAAAGTGGCTCCTTTCCGCAACAGAAAAGGTGATATATCACAAAATGTGTTGGCAGCTTGTAATTTTGATCTCGAGTTCATTTATGTGCTTAGTGGATGGGAAGGTTCAGCTCATGATTCAAAAGTATTAAATGATGCTTTAACAAGGAACACTAATCGATTACTAGTTCCAGAAGGTAACTATACATGTTTTTAAACTTAATTAATATTTTTTTCAACTAGAAGAGTAACCAATTTTTATTTTAATTTCAGGAAAATTTTATGTAGTTGATTGTGGATTTGCAAATCCTCGAAACTTTTAAGCTCCTTATCGTGGCGTTCGATATCATCTACAAGAGTTTTCTGGTCAAGATTCTACTCCACAAAATGAAAGAGAGTTGTTTAACCATCACCATGCATCACTAAGAAACGTTGTTGAGAGAATCTTTGGTATTTTCAAATCTCGATTTCTAATTTTTTAGTTTGCGCCTCATTTCCCTTATAAGACACAGAAGGAAATTGTACTTGCGTGTGCTAGTTTACTCAATTTTCTTCGAAAGTTTTGTCGAAGCGATGATTTTTCTGAAGAAACAAATGACGAAGAAGAAGAAGAAGAAGATCTTGAGGAAGTTAATAACAAAAATGAAGAAATTCTTCCAACCCCTGATCAACAAAGAGAATATGCCAATGAGTTTAGAGCAACAATCGCAACAACTATGTGGACAGATTTCATAGGTAATCAGAATAATATTTGATTTTATACGTGATGAGAATAATAGATGATCAATGAAATATCCATGTTTGATTTCTTTTTTTAGTTGTTTGATTTCTTATGTGTTTGCTTTTGGCTTTCAGACTTGAGTAAATTTCATTTTGATAGTTTTTTCAATGTTTTTATCGATAGTTTTTCTATGCTTTGTCGATGACAAGAAAATATGTTGGCCTAAAAATAATTTGATGTCAACATTAATTAAAATGAAAAGTCATTTAAATCCATGTAAATCCATTTGGTGAATCCATGTAAATCCATTATTTCATTTTGGAATCCACTTAAATCCATTTGATTGGAATTCAAAATTAGTGGATTCACTTAAGATTTTTAAATCCAAAAGAATTTTCAAATCCATTGAATTCCAGGAACCAATAACCCCCACTAAATGTTTTAAATTTTTCAATACTTTTGGAAATTGTATAGGAGTTGAGATATGTGCCTTTTTATCCAAATTTTATGATAACCTACTATTTTTTTAATAATTTTATGATAACCTACTATCCTTAATATATTAGAGTTGTTATAAATCCCATTTAATGTGAATGTCCATATATGATTATGGTCTGTTCACCAAGTCTCTTTCTTTCCAAGCTTCTTATTCTTCCCCAAGTAATTGTAATACTATATATACCTATGTTCTTATTGGAATAAATCATAACTCAATTCTCTTTCTATTTTCTCTCTTCTTATATCACAACACGTTATCAGCATGACACTCTAATCAATTGAGCAAAGCCCTAGTATCTTCGACTCATCTTCTGTTTCTTTTCTTATTCTTTCTTCTGCCACCGATCGTTCCAAATCACGTAAGTCACTCATCATAATGATCAAGCATCCGACATATCATCTCATAGTTTATTAATATTGATCGGTGGTTTTGTTAAAATCTATAGTATAATTCGATTCTATTATTTTTAGACATCATCTCATAACCGGTTGCTTTTATAATCGAATCCATTCAATTGCTTTATATCATGCTTCTTTATTATACTATTTGACTTCCTTCTAATTAAACTATAATATTATGTAATCATTCGAATCATTCTGTTTCATGCTTTCTTCTGCATATGTGACTATAAGTTAAATTAAAATATTAAATCTATTGACTATTAGCTCCGCTCGTGCCTCGTTAATAACACTTTTAGAGTTGTGACTTTAAAATATACATAAGTAATTGTCATCATTACGATTGTGCTGCCTCATACTTCGTTAAATTTTTTGAAACATTTTTAGAATCTATTGAATCTGCTTCACCTATCCTATATTTAATTTGCACTTCGTCTTATTTTTAGTTCATTATATACATGAGTTTGTGATTCAGTACCATACTTATGTATGTTTATTGATCCAACGCTCACAAAGTTTATTTATGTTGATTGTTTATTCTGTTTCATTATGAATATTATAGATCTACTGTTTTTAGTTGATCTAATACTATTTTTTATTTTACAACATAAGATTTAATTATATTTTTCATATTTCAGTAAGCATGTCAAATTTTACCAAACTCGAGTTTGAGGCGCTTGATATTAGCGGCAGCAATTACTTCTCATGGGCCCTAGATGTTGAGTTCTAGTTGAACGCAACAGACCTTGGTGAGACAATCAAGGAAAATAATGAGGCAACAGTTCAAAGTAAGGCAAAGGCGATGATCCTTATTCGCCATCACCTCCATGAGGATTTGAAAAAAGAATACCTAACGGTAAAAGACCCACAAACCCTTTGGAATGACCTTAAGGAAAGATATGATCATCAGAAAACTGTGATCTTACCTAAGGCTCGTTATGATTGGATCCATCTGAGATTACAAGACTATAAGTCTGTAAGTGAGTATAACTCTGCGATGTTCAGAATAACATCTAAGATGAAGTTATGTGGAGAGAAAACCTCAGATGCTGATATGTTAGAAAAAACATACTCAACGTTTCACGCGAGTAACCTTGTCCTGGAGACACAGTACCGCGAAAAAGGATACCAGAAGTATTCTCAACTTATTTATGCGCTCCTTGTAGCTGAGCAGAATAACGAGCTCTTATTGAAAAATCATGAGACACGTCCAACTGGTTCTGCTCCATTCCCTGAAGCGAATGTGTCATACCAAAAAGAAGCAAACCATGTTATTAACCATGCTCAAGGACGTGGTAACAATCGTGGTCGTGGTTATGGACGTCACGGACGTGGACATGGATGTGGACGTGGATACGAGTATGGTCGAGGTCAAGGTCGAGGTGTCTCTTTCAAGAACACTAACTCTCACCAGAAGTGGGAGCATAGGAATGGTAACAAACAAGAAAAATCTAATGGAAATGTTTGTCACCGCTGTGGAGGAAGCGGTCATTGGGCCCGTACATGTCGTACACCAAAGCATATGGTTGAGCTTTACAACCAAATATTGAAAGGAAAAGGAAAGAACGTGGAAACAAACCTCGTTTTTGAAGATCGTGAAGATGACTTTGGTTTGAGTAGTATCGGTCTTGGTCCTGAAGACTTTGTTACCGGTAACTTTGGTAATAATGGATTCGGTCCTGTTGACAACACTGCCATGGAAGTTGATGATTTCATTACCCCTGAAGGGAACAAGTAGCCCTAGATTTAATTATGGCTATTTAATACATTGTCGCTTTGTTTTCTTGCTTTTGGCTTTTGCTTTGATTTTTATTCTAAGTTTTATTTTATGATTTATTATTTTGTTAGACATTCCAATTTGAGTTATTTTATTAAAATATTTTATTAAGATATTTTATTGAGTTATTTTTATTTTGTTTATCTGAAGAACATGAATACTCTTCAAGTTCGATTGGCAATGAATGGTGAAGATCTATGTTTAGCAGACAGTGCAACTACCCACACCATTCTGAAAAACAAGAGATATTTCTCTCATTTAATAATGAAAAGAGCTAGTGTGAGTACTATATTGGGTAGCTCAAAGATAATACAAGGCTCCGGAAGAGCAAGTATATTATTGCATAAGGGAACGCGATTAGAAATAACAGATGCGTTATATTCTCCCTTGTCTCAAAGAAACTTGTTGAGTTTTAAAGATATTCGCCAGAATGGATATCATGTTGAGACTATGAGTGAAGGAAATGTTGAATACCTTCAAATCACAAGTACTACCCAAGGTACTAAAAATATTTTGGAGAAATTGCCATCATTCTCCACTGGAATGTACTACACTATGCTTATTATAATTGAGGCAAACGCTATAGTAAACCAGAAGTTTACTGATAATTTAAATGTTTGGCATGACCGGTTAGGCCATCCCGGTTCAAGTATGATGCGAAAAATAATCAGTAATTCACGAGGACATTCATTAAAGAATCAGCAGATTCTTCCTAATAATTTCTCATGTGTTGCTTGCTCACAAGACAAATTAATCATAAGGCATTCACCAGCTAAAGTAACTTCTGAATCTATCAGTTTTCTGGAACGCATACAAGGAGATATTTGTGGGCCGATTCACCCACCATGTGGAACCTTTAGATATTTTATGGTTCTAATTGACGCATCGACTAGATGGGATAAGTGTTGAACATCCTGTAGCTCATGTTCATACACAAAATGGTTTAGCTGAATCACTAATCAAACGTTTACAATTGATTGCTAGACCATTACTAATGAAATATAAACTCCCAATATCTGCTTGGTGACATGTTATATTACATGCAGCAGAATTAATTCGCATTAGGCCTACGAGTAACCATCAGATCTCCCCATCACAAATGGTTCTGGGTCAGGAACCAAATATTTCCCATCTAAAATCTTTTGGATGCGCAGTATATGTTCCAATTGCTCCACCACAACGATCTAAGATGGGTCCTCAAAGGAGGATAGGGATATATGTTGGATATGAATCTGCCTCGATAATTAAGTATCTTGAGCCATCAACAGGGGATTTATTTAAGGCTCATTTTGCAGATTGTCATTTCAATGAGTCTGTTTTTCCAACATTAGGGGGAGAAAATAAACAGCTGGAAAAGGGAATTAAATGGAATGAATTATCATTATCTTATCTTGATCCTCGTACCAAGGAATATGAATTGGAGGTACAAAAGATAATTCATCTACAAAGATTAGCAAATCAGTTACCAGACGCATTTACTGATCCTAAGAGAGTGACGAAGTCACATATTCCAGCTGTAAAAACTCCAGTTCGAATTAATGTCCCAGAAGGACAACATCAGACTGCTAATGAGGCTATAGCACGCCTGAAGCGTGGTAGACCTATCGGTTCCAAAGATAAGAATCCTCGGAAAAGAAAAGGAGCTAAAGTTGATTATGGCGATTCCGAGGAATCTAACATTTTTGAAAAATCTCAAGAAGAGAATCTAGACATTCAGGCACCTGATAATGAAGAGATCTCAATTAATTATGTCATGTCTAGAATAAAATGGAACGAAAAGCAAATCGACGTCGATGATATTTTTGCATGCAATGTAGCAGTTGATGTTATGGAAGAATTAGAGGATCATGAACCAACTTCTGTTGATGAGTGTACACAAAGAAATGATTTGTTAAAATGGAAAGAAGCTATAGCGGCAGAATTGAAATCTCTTGAAAAAGAGAAGTTTTTGGACCAGTAGTCCGTACACCTAAAGGTGTAAAACCAGTGGGACATAGATGGGTCTTTGTGTGAAAGAGGAATGAAAATGGTGAAATTGTGAGATATAAATCACGTCTGGTTGCACAAGGATTCTCACAAAGACCTGGAATTGATTATGAGGAGACATATTCTCCGGTGGTGGATGCAACTACTTTCAGGTTCCTTATCAGTCTAGCAATTAAAGAAGGAGTTGATTTACGCCTCATGGATGTAGTTACGGCGTACCTATATGGACCACTAGATACTGATATTTATATGAAAGTCCGTGAAGGATTTAAACTACCAGATGCTGCAAAATCTAGTTCTCGAGAAGATTACAGTATCAAGTTAAATCGATCTCTTTATGGGCTGAAACAATCAGGACGTATGTGGTACAATCGTCTTAGTGAGTACTTGTTAAAAGAATGTTATAAGAATGATCTTACCAGTCCATGTATTTTTATAAAGAGATTTGAGCAAGGATATATTATTATCGCGGTGTATGTTGATGATTTAAACATCATCAGAACTCCTGGAGAGATTTCACAAATAGTAGAATATTTGAAAAAGGAATTTGAGATGAAAGATCTTGGAAAGACAAAATTCTGCTTAGGGTTGCAGATTGAGCATCTGGAGAGTGGAATCTTAGTGCATCAAACAACATACACTAAAAAAGTGCTTAAAAGGTTCAATATAGATCAAGCTCATCCTTTAAGCAGTCCTATGGTTGTAAGATCACTTGATGTGGAAAAGGATCCCTTTCGACCAAGGGAAAACAATGAAGAGATTCTTGGTCCTGAAGTACCATATTTAAATGCAATCGGAGCATTGATGTATCTTGCTAGTCATACAAGACCCGACATAGCTTTTGCAGTAAGTTTGTTGGCAAGATTTAGCTCATGTCCAACTCAAAGACATTGGAATGGGATTAAACATTTGTTTCGGTATCTTCAGGGTACAAAAGATATGGGTATATTCTTTTCTAACACATCAAAGGAAGACTTAATTGGTTTTGCAGATGCAGGATTTTTATCTGATCCGCATAATGCGCGATCACAGACAGGATATGTATTCACATGTGGTGGAACAGCCATTTCTTGGCGCTCGATGAAGCAAACTATCACAGCTACTTCTTCGAATCATTCAGAGATTTTGGCTATACATGAAGCTAGCCGTGAGTGTGTATGGTTACGTTTGGTAATCCAACACATACGAGAAAATTGCGGTATATCTACGGGAAAGGAAGTTCCAACAGTCATTCATGAAGATAATGCAGTTTGCGTTACACAACTCAAGGAAGGATACATCAAAGGCGATAGAACAAAGCACATTCTACCAAATTTTTTTTTTACCCATGATTTACAGAAGAATGGCGATGTTCGCGTTTTACAGATTCTTTCAAGTGAGAATCTTGCAGATCTCTTTACGAAGGCACTTCCAACCGCTACGTTCAAAAAGCTAGTTTATGGTATCGGACTGCGTCGTCTCGAAAAGCTCAAGTCATCTAATCATCAGGGGAAGTAAATACGCGCTGCACTCTTATTCCCTTAACCATGGTTTTTCCCACTGGGTTTTCTTGGTAAGGTTTTTAATGAGGCAGTATCACTTGCGTATTAGGAGTAGTTTTAAATAATGGACATTCAAGGGGAAGTGTTATAAATCTCATTTAATGTGAATGTCCATATATGATTATGGCCTTGTTCACCAAGTCCCTTTCTCTCCAAGCTTCTTACTCTTCCCCAAGTAATTGTAATACTATATATACCTATGTTCTTATTGGAATAAATCATAACTCAATTCTCTTTCTCTTTTCTCTCTTCTTATATCACAACAAGAGCATCATTATTGGAGACCCAATAGGGTCTAAAGTGTTTATAAAATTATTAAAATTTGAGTAAAAGGAAGAAAGAGAGTATTTTTGTGGGGTATATTGAAATATAAAATTTGAGTAAAAGAAAGAAAGAGAGTGTGTTTAAATATAAAATTAATAAAAGTTGAGTAAAAGGGAGAGAGAGGAATCTAATATTGGATCTTTTGGAGAGTGTGTTTAAAAGTAAAAGAGAGTGTTTAAATATAAAATTAATAAAAGTTGAGTAAAATGATGAAAGAGAAGATATAAAGTTGAGTAAAAGGAAGAGAGAGTGTGTGTTTTAATATTTTTTTATTAGTTTTAGATCTCAAGGGTTTGGAACAAGGATGCTCTTAGTATATACGACTTGAGAGTTTCTAATAGCATATTATTACCATTTGCTCCTCCATTAAAGCTTTGATTGGTTACACATAGAGTTTTTTTTTCAGCGAAAGTAGTTTTAGGGGATAATTTGCTCAATAATACTAAAAAAAATTAGTTAATTTGGGATTTAACTCTTGTTTCCCCACCAGTCAAAAAAAAATTAGTTTAATTTGGGATTGTGTTGAAAGCTATAAAACAAAGATAAACCTTTCCTCTACAAAACATTTTACAAAAAATATTCTTTCAGAATTCGGTTTTCTCCTTCTATTTTTTATTTAAAAATTGGGAAATTAGGTTCAGTAATCATAAAAAAAACTATAACTAAAAACATAACCAATTATCCTAATTTTGATGGATATGATTATGCCACATACCCCCATTTTTTTTACTTTCCTAATTATTAAAAAAAATTTGGTTATTAACCAAATTAACCCTTAAAAATTTATATTTTCATCATTCCAAAATTTACCAATCAGACTCTAAATTTGACAATTTTGTTTATTTCTAACAATAAAGATTATCATATTTGAATTGAAACTGTGACACAGTAACATTACATTATCATTATATATCACATCTTTGGATGAATTTTGGCAACTGTTTTTTTTTTTTTAATCTCCTCTCGTTTAGTTTTTTTTTTTTAAGTAGAGGAGTTATCTTTATTTCTTGTTTTTTCCAACATCTTGTAAGGAATTGTCTTTATTGTTTTTTTTTATAGGAGAAAAAGAAAAGGAATTATGTAATTTTTTAAAAGATATGAAGATAAAAAATATGAATATTCAAGAAGAGCACGAAACTGGTGATGCCTCTTGTTGGCATTATACCATAAATAGATCTAAAACTTGTGTAGGGTCAATGTTAAGCATAGATTTGGACATTTATACAAAAGATTCTAAATCTTTTGTTGTGAGTCAGAATTGGAGTAGAAAAATTGCAAGATTTATAAATGTCAATAACAACATATTTGGAAATAGCAACATAAGAAAGAACACTTTAAACCCAAAAAAGAAAGAAATAACATTATGCATCAAAAGGTTAGCTCATACAGTATTTTGATGTAGTTATATATCCCATTAGAGCTGATATATGAATGTTATATAATCAAGACTGAAATTCAAAAAGAATATTCCTTTCCTTTTATCTTAGTTGAGTTGTGACCCACTCACCCACTCCAAAGATATTTTTGTATAAATAATGAAATAATCAAATCATTTAAAAGAATAAGAAATTATGCTTAGTTTAGTGTGTGTTTTGAATTCTTTAGTGTGCTACTCTAATCTTTTTAAGATTTGATTCTGAACTACTCTTCAATTGCCTTACCGTTTGAGGCTAATTAAAGATTAAAACTTTATCTTAAAACTCGTAACAGTTCAATGAATAAATATCATACAATTGGATTCGATTGGTATGTTATTTAAATAGTGTAATAGTAAATTGAATATGCACATTATTGCAAACTTAAATATATTTCCATGTTTTTATATATAAGACAGTTTCAGAAAATATATTAATATGAAATTTAATCCTTAATATTCGATTCCTTTTTCTTTGGCAACCTCGTGATTATTTACATTATACCAATTTTTCGGTTTGATTAACAAGTAAAAAATTAAACACTAAAATATACTGTAGAAGTCAGAAGCAAGGACTGAGATATAAGCGTTTTTATTTATGGATGTTAATAAAATTTCCGAAATCACGCGAATATATTAATCTCTCCCACAACGATATAAATATTTTTATCCAGTTTTCGTTCTTATCTTCTTCCTTCAATTAAATTTTTAAATTAAAAAAAGAAAAACCTTATCCTCTCTCTCTCTCTCTCTCTCTCTCTCTCTCTCTCTATTGTCTGCCATGGCGATTGATACTATGATTTGAAGATTCGACCAGACCCTTGAGCGCTTGATGAGACAGAAACCTAGAAAGCGAAGCATCAAATCGTAATTTTCCGACCAAATCGGTTCTGGTTTGGTTTCTTATCTGTGATCTGGAGATACGGCGATGGAACTTATGACCGGTCCAACGTTCTCCATCGATGTGTCGGAATACGGAACCGATTTACCGGCGACGGACAAATCTTCGACTTCCTCTTCTTCCGGCGAGACGACAAACGAGGAAGGAGGTGGTCTGAGTCGTCCCGGAAGCGAAATCTGGTCCGGACAAACGGCGGATTACTCATCGGAAAGTTCATCGTCGATCGGAACTCCGGGAGATAGCGAAGACGAAGCAGAAGGCGAAGAGGAAGACAAAAACGACGACGTTTCATTAGGGCTTCGAGGATTGGCTTCAATGAGCTCTTTAGAAGATTCACTACCAATCAAGTAAGTCATTAAAAAATGAGATCTTGATTTGAAAAACAGATGAAGGAATCTATGGTGTTTTTTCTAAATTAGGGTTCTTGATTCTGATTAAGCAGGAGAGGGTTATCGAATCATTACAAAGGTAAATCGAAATCGTTTGGGAATTTAGGAGAGATTGGGAGTGTTAAAGAAGTAGCGAAGCAAGAGAATCCATTGAATAAGAGAAGAAGATTACAGATCTGTAACAAATTAGCAAGAAAATCGTTTTATTCGTGGCAAAACCCTAAATCCATGCCTTTATTACCTGTAAATGAAGATGAAGATGATGAAGAAGATGATAATGAAGATCTGAAATCTGGATTTGATGATAATAAGTCAAGTTCGAGTGATGAAGAACGAAGAGGAACGAAAGTTGTGAGACAATCATCGTTTAGAAACAGAGCAATCAAGTCTAGGAGTTGTTTTGCACTCTCAGATCTGCAGGAAGAAGAAGATGATGATCAATAATGCATTCATGTTTTTTTGTCTTCCTATTGTTCATAAGTTTTTTTTTTTATGATTTTCATTTCGTCGTGAAAATTATTAATGTTTCTTTTATTTTTAATTTCGGGAAAATTAATGATAAAATTTTATCGACGGAAGAAAAGTAATCTACTACGTTCCTTTCTTTGAGCTTATCTGTTTGTTGTCCTTTTTTCTCATTATCTAACTTTTTTTTTTTTTGGCCAACATCTCATTATCTAACTTTTCTCTTCTTTCATATATTTTTTTTTTTTCTTTTCATAAAAAATTCTCTTCTTTTCATATTTTTTTTCATTTTTTAAAGGTCTAGTCAATTGTGTTTTTGGGATATTTTCTAGAAAAGTGAGCATATGTATGTGGATAGTGTGTAACCAATTCTACAAATGGTGCATTTAAAAGTAATTGGTTTTGTTGAGCAAAAATGAATATATATATATATATATATATATATCATAAATGCAAAAAGAAACTTTAGGGATTTGCATACTAATGAAGAGGGCTTAGCCAGATTCAATAGTAACAACAAATTATATTTATATATTCAGACCTTGTATATCTCATATATTTCATTTCACATCTCAGTGTTACTAATCTTCTTTTTATTTTATTTTATTATTATTATTTTTTTATTTGTTATCTAACTACATATTTTAAATCACATTTTATTGATAGTATGCATACCAGAACGGGTACTTTCTACCAACTCATCAAAATCTACATGGAAAATACTATATAGTTACGTGCTCGTGCCACTTTTGCAAGGACATCAGTACGAACATTACAAGCTCGAGATATATAAGATAAATAAAAGAATAAATCTAGCTCTAAGTTCGGTAAAAAGTGCTCTAGCTCCGTCTGAAAACTGGTCAATTCATTGGGTCGCCAATCATCTTCAATAGGTCTGAGCAGTCGGTCTCAAGTCCGCCCGTAGATAAACGCCTCTGAATTAGGCACTCTTTTGCCCAGAGGAGTGGAAAATTTTTGCATGTAGAGCTGAAAAACTTCAGCGACATCCTTGCTTGTCGGTGTGCGTCTTCCCTGATGTATCGGTGACGCACCATCCGAGACCACTAATGGGTCCATAATCTATCCAAGATGCGTCCACTTGACAGATCGGGAAATGCGGATGCTCCGGTTGGATGCTATCTTCAATTTGGGTGGGATATCCGTCATCTTCTTTGTCTTCTTCAGCCAAATTTGTGCCTCTCCAACTTCCTTCTTCTAGTTGAGCAACTTGGAGTGTAATTGCAACTTATATATTTTTTCCATTAAAAAGTATGTCGTTCTTTGTTTTCCATATGTACCAAATAATCTACGGGAAAATATCATTTTTGTGGTTTGGGAAAACCCCTTTTTTTAACGGTCCAAAATAAAAAAATCCATATTTTGGTATAGGGATGTACTCGGGAAACAACCCGAATACATTGTTATAAAAGATATCAATATTTTTTAATTTATAAAATAAGGAAAAAAAATTGTTAAGGACTTGGCTAATAAATATTGTTGAGACGTGCATTCTCTTTTTTTGTTTTGTTACTAGATTTTGACCCATGCCATGCGTGGAAATATAAATTTCAGTTTATTGTATAGTAAAAATATAGTATTGTTTTGAATCATATATACCAAAAATATTAGATAAATAATCATGTCCACTACAAAAATTATTCGATTGATTTTCGAATTTTGAGTGCCTTAATAATAAGTCTTACGTTTTAAGTCAAAAACAAAGGAAAAATAAATAAATTAAAGATTCTTCTACCGGAAAAAAAAGTTTTTTTTTTTTTTTTTGTAGATGGTTGTTGTTAGATATGTGTTTTTGTGTTTGTTAGCTTATATATAAAGAAGTGGTGATGGTAGTCTTATTTTAGGTTTAAAAAAATAAGGAAAGTTATATATATATATATATATATATATGTTTATTTCGGAATTTTATTTAAAATTAATAAAAAAAATTAGGAAATTTTAGGAATGTTTCGTAATGTTGATAAATTTAGAAATGTGTTATTATTTTAAATTTTTAATAGGATGATAATTAGCACTTAAAACACTCTTAGCATGACACATATGATTTTTTAATTTAGAATGTCTCTTAGCATGATACATAGGATTTTTTAAGTTAGAATGTCTCATAAAGGTCTCAATGAGTGACACTTAAAATTTTTAACTTTTAGTGTCTCCTCAATTAATATATATAGGATCTTGTCACAATAACCATTGCTCATTTAATCTCTTCTCTTTGCGACACAAAAAAAAAACCCGAATACATTGTTATAAGGGAAATTGGCAAGAATAACACAAAAAAAAATCTATAACAAAATCTCTAACCATTTAACCTAAATCTAATGGTTTATATTTGGCCACTTATGCTAGTTTTTGTTATTTTCTTAATTATTAATTTTTTGTGGGTTAGTTTGCAAATTGACCTTTGTTATAAAAAAATATCAATATTTTTTAATTTAGAAAATAAGGAAAAAAAATTGTAAGGACTTGGCTAATAAATGTTGTTGAGACGTGCATTCTCTTCTTTTGTTTTATTATCTTGTCACAATAACCCTTGCTCATTTAATCTCTTCTCTTTGCGACAAAAAAAAAAAAACCTATGGACCTGATGAACACGTGTCACTCAGTATCACTAAATTTGTGTCCTGCCATTTGTGTTTGTTTGGTTACAATAAAATGTCAAAGTTGATAGGAACTCTCATGTGCGTTGGACAGATTTCCCGCATTGGAAAGGAACCAGACACTTGTATCCTTTGCAATTCTTTCTTTCTTTTTTTTGGTCACAAAGTCACAACCATTCTAGTATATCATAAATTGATGTGGTTAAAATCAATTAGTTGGTAGGATATTATTCGGGTTGGATTTTTGAGATTAATAGGGTAGGACGATTGATTTTGTAGGGAATTGTTCATTCAAAAACGTTGTTGTTGGTGGATTGTCAGATAAATGAGGATAAATTGATTAATTGTTAGAGGTAATATTTTTACTGAAACGCAATATTTTTGTCGGTTAGATAGTACCAGGTCAAACGTGACATGTATATTTATCACCCTCATCATATTTTTCTTTTTATCAACAGCAATATAAACTTAGTAAAATCGGTAGTACAAAACATAAAAAAATAGAGTTAACAAAAATAGTGTAGTGCGATAAAATCCGGACACTCCAACCAAATTTGATTTTGATGATGTACAATACTAAACCTTACAACAACAAAAAAAAACTTACAAAAAGATCCTTAAATTAGTTTCTTATATACATTTTATTTATATTTTGCTTAATTTTATTTTAAGAACTTTTTATTGTGTTATACTCCATTGGTGAACTCTATTTGGGGTTCATATTTTTTTTTAAAAATATTAATTTAAATTAATTTAAGATTAAACATACAATATTTTACAAAATAAAAAAAATAGATAAAAATTTCATAAAAGTTTAAAATTTTGTTTGTGTTCTCCTCCATTGGTGCAACCCAATTTGAGAATCTTATAAAAAATTAATTAATTTAAAATTATTTATTTTAAACAAGCTACATTTTATAAAATACAAAATACATAAAATTTCATGAAATTTTAAACATACATTACATAAAAACATTTAAACATAGATTTTTTTTGGTTAAAAACAACTCAACCACTCAACGTGTGATACGTGTCAGGTTCTTATAAGATTCTTAAGTTTCTTAATGAAAAATTAAACTCTTAAGTGTTTCCAACAATTATCATTTTTTATTTATTTTTTCATCTTAAGAAAAGAACTACTTAAGATGCACCAATGGAGATGCCCTTATTCCTAATAAACTCGTCGAGGTGGGTAGAGAAAGCCGCCAATTTTTGGGTGAAGACACCATTTTCACTAATTTAATGCTGTCAGTCACAAAAGTTGTTAATAAAAACTAGTGTATGGCTCATATAAGTGTGAAATGTGTTAAAACAACTCTTTTTTTTTTTTTTTTTTGCGTAAATAAAACAACATTCTTTATAAAGCAGATGGAATACTAAACAATGTGAGTTACAAAAAAAAGTAACTAACTAATCAGATACACCAATGCATCCAATCCATTTCAAACATATGATTGAGTGCATGTAAAACTTTGATCACTCGAAAAAACATACAATTCACGAGAAAAAAACTCATAACAATGATAAATGATAATTAGACATACATAAAGAAAAATAAATAAGAAAAAAAACTAAGATAAACATTGTTTTTGTTGTTTTTGTGCCTTTGTGTGATTACTATCACTTAGATGCAGCAGTTGTTTCATAGTCAATAACGGTTTGAAAAGCTCCAGCAAGAGCCAAAACCTTGTTCTTCCTTGGGTTCTCTTGCATCTTACTTGCTATTACATCATTGTATGCTGATGGAGATCCCTTCTTCCCTTTCACTACTTCCTTCTTCTTTACCTCTTCTTCTTTAACCTTCTCCTTTTCCGCTTCTTTCACTTTCTCCTTCTCTTCTTCCACTTTCTCCTTCTCTTCTTCTTTCACTTCCTCATCTTTAACCTCTTCTTTCACTTCCTCGACTTTAACCTCTTCTTTCAGTTTCTCCTTCTCTTCTTCTTTCACTTCCTCTTCCTCCGCTTCTTTCATTTCTTCTTCTTTTTCTTCTGGAGTCTCTTTGACACTTTTCACTTCTTTCATGTCAATATCAACCTTTTTTGGACTCTCATGTTCATCATCAATCTTCTTCTTAAGTACCTCTTCCTCTTCCTCGCCCTTGTTGTCTTGGTTGTTCTCTTGTTCTTTTGTTTCTTCTAGCTTCTCTTCGGTTTTACCTTCATTGATCAATTCTTCTTCTTCTTTTTCATCTTCTTTGGCAACAACGGCAACAATGGAATCTTCTACAACAGGGGAAGAAGCAACCATTGTTGGTCCACCACTCCCATTCTCTTCATGAGCCTGCACATCCTCTACATGCACCTCTTGATCAGTTAATTTTTCATCTTTTGGTTCTTCTATATCGTCAGCAACATATACATCACTCTCAACCTTGAGGATCTCCTCTTGATGATCATCCTCTTGAGCAGAAGCCAAAGAAGCAGAATCTAAATGAATCTCTTTATCAGCTACTTTCATCATTGTAACATTTGAAGAACCTTCCTTTTTGACCTTCAAAGAAGTGCTACTACTGCTCAAAGCGCTCTTCTTTGGAACCACATGAGAAGATTTCACAGTAGTACCTCCTCTTGGAACACCTCTACTTCCATGGAAAGACGAAGATCGTTGAGCTGTGACAGGCTTCTCTCTAGGAACCGTTGGTCTGTCTCGTGGTAAAGAAGGAGATACGTTGAGTGATTTTTGAAGAGAAGAAGAAGTCGAAGGAGAAGTCAAAGAAGAAGGAGGTCGATCAAACGATCTTCTACGAAGAAGCTTTTGGTTATCTTCAAGACTATTGTTGTTCTTCTTCAAGAACTTGACTGGGTCGGGTCTTGAACTGATGGTTGGTTTCAAATAGTTTGGCAAAGGCTTCTCCGGTTTTTGTTCAGACGACCCATCTTCTGATGTTACGGAAGAAGGTGCCTTTGGTTTTCTGTTTAGAGATTTTGATTTGGTTAGGTCTTGTTTTGCTTTTGTTGTGCTTGACGTTGTTGCCATAACCTCAAGGTGGAGCAAAAAGGGAGAGAATTGAAGAACGAGTAAAGAGTTTTGTTTGAAAGAAAAGAAAGAGAAACGTGTATGTCAAGGAAACGTGTATGTCAAGGAAACGTATCAACTTTGGGAGGAAATTAGGGTTTTCTATAAAATGAGATTTGATTACTTAGTTTTGTTTGTAAAATAGAGCTTAAATCTCGGCAATTTCTTGGGTTGTAATGGTGGTGGAGGCCATCAATCTCTTAACAAATTATAAATCAAAAACTAAAAGAAATTTAACATTATAAAACGATTCCGGTCGTTATGGAAAACCGTTGACTTTTTGTTTGAGCCGTTTCTATTTAGACAAAAGGACACCAAAACTGTGTTTGTTTCTTCGTCTCTCTTTTTGGTTTTGGACCATTTCAATGTTAGTAAAAGATAATTGTCCCCACGTCATTAGGACATTAGCATTGATAAAATAACACCACGTAATTACGACTTACGGGTTAAACTAAATCAAACTAGAAATAGGAATAAAACTAATTTAAGAACAAATAAAATATATATTAATTAGCGAAATGGGCCTGCTCAACTCACATGGAGCCCATTGTTGAAGTCTTCCACCATCTTACATGCTATCCACTAATACCATTCCTTGCTAATTCATTCTTTCCTTCTCAATCATTGACATTGAAGAATATTCTAAAGTTGACAACAACAACAGAATATATCTATGTTTAGTGTTATGCCAAATACATTTTGGATTGTAATGATGAGAATCTAGTTAAACTTGACAAAGGGACTTGAAAAACATAAAAAGGTTACTTTTTAAAAACGAAACCTTGAGAAAGCAACATCATTAAATGGTAGAGAAGTAATAACCAGTTTTGTGAATAAGTTTGAAGAAGTTTTAAAACATGACTGAAAGCACAATAAATAGTTTAGTGATTTTAGATTAATCAGATACAACATGTAAGGTGATAAACATAAAGTTGACCAAACTGTACTGTATTTTTTATCATGGAAACATGTAAATAAATGTGTGCTTTATTTCTTACTATGATTTGGAAATAAATGTGGTTGTAGTTAAACCAATTTCGTAAATGGAGAAAAAGTTATCCATGTATAGTAAAATGTTTCGTCTGTGGTGTGGTGGTTGGAGAGGATCGCACGAAAGAGACCAAATGTGTCTAGCTTTTGTTGGCCATGTGCATGGTTTTCCTCCTCCCTTATTCCTTCCTAATGCTAGTGTAGCTAAAATATATATTAATGACACGATATGGAAAGTTGGAAACTAGTGTAGAATAAGGTTATGGGCCTAAACTGAAAATATAAGGCCGACTAAAATTCGGTGATAAAGTTTAAACCCAACTCAACTAAAAACCATTTGCGAGAGTCATGCTATACGAGCTACAAAACTTTGATGTGTTCTTCGAATGTTTGCCACAATTTGCATAGGTGTACTAGTAAAATCAAATGCAAAATGCTAAAACCGTAATTTTCTTTTGAAATATGGTATGAATCAGGGATAACTAAGATATTCAAATTTGCGAAGTTTGAGATAGTTGCGTTTATTTGCGAAGGATAGAGGTAAAAATTAAAGTGATATATTGGCAAATATAGACTTTGAGTTAAGATAAATCGTCACTGTAAACAAGTAAGACCAATAAGTATTTGACTGTGACATTTCTGCATGAGTGAGAAGGGCATTCTTTAGATAAAAGTTGATGCAAACAACAACGAATAGGTTTTCGATCAAATCTGAGTGAAAAACAGTGCAAAAGTATTTTGACATGGAAGCATGAGTAATTATTTTTTTTTCCAGTAAATGACGTTTTTGCAATAGATCGTATTTACCATATTAATACTCTACTAAGGAACGTATCAAAATTTATTTGCGTCAGTTGACAAACATGAGGAAATGTTATCATGTAACTATTTTACTATATTTCTTTGGTAAAATTTATATATGGTTAACTATGGTTCATAACTCTATGAAAATTATATAATGTCAAATAAAACTCTTCGAATTTTTTTTTTTTTTTTTTTTGAATTATACACAGTTTCCCCAAAGGCTTTCTAGGCCCAAGAAACTAATCTGTGTCGCCGGCGATGCCCAAATGTTAATTCCCCGGTGGCCGAGACTCGAACCCGGGTGGCGGTAGTTACAGTTGCAACCCCTTTACCACTGGGCCACAAGCCTCGGTTGAAATTTTTTCTCTTTCAATGATTTAAATACATGAAAACAGTTAATTAAAGTGTATTCGAAGTAACATATGAAATATGATTTTAAACTCGATCCACGGAGTTCGTGGGATACACAAACACAATGCATTTTAGAGCACCATTATTGGAGACCCAATAGGGTCTAAAGTGTTTATAAAATTATTAAAATTTGAATAAAATGAAGAAAGAAAGTGTTTTTGTGGGGTATATTGAAATATAAAATTTGAGTAAAAGGAAAAAAAAGAGTGTGTTTAAATATAAAATTAATAAAAGTTGAGTAAAAAGGAGAGAGAAAAATCTAATATTGGATCTTTTGGAGAGTGTGTTTAAAAGTAAAAAAGAGTGTTTAAATATAAAATTAATAAAAATTGAGTAAAAAGATGAAAAAGAAAATATAAAGTTGAGTAAAAGGAAAAGAGAGTGTATTTTAATAATTTTTTATTAATTTTAGACTTGAATGAGTTTGGAATGAGGATGCTCTTATATCTTTATTGAGTACGTGTCAAAAGAGTCCCATATGACCCCATGGAATTGTTAGAGAATCAAACTAAATTTGTTTGTAGCGCAATCATGGTTTGATAACCTTACGAACACTTTCTATATTATTAATTTTGTGATATATCATGTATGTGTTGCATGCTTCTCGGTGTTAGGTACGAGAGAACGAAGGACTATATACATATTAAATTTGCATATCAAATCACATTCACATACAGACGAGAAAAAGACGTGAGACGTAGAAAAGCAGCTTTAGGTGATTCCAAAACTTCTTGTTTTCTTCAAGTTGACATTTTACGGATAAGTATTTATTATTGTATATATAAACCTCTCTCTCACGTATGCTCCTTATTGCGCGTGCTTCTCACGCTCTCCTCAATTTCAGGTGGGTCCATGTTGCTTCGACTTGGACTTGGGCCCATTTTGCTTGCCTCTCCTAATCGTTTCTTCTATTCCACTAATTTTCCCTTTCTTATGTTTTATGAAAAGGTCGATTAGAAAGTTTATTAACAAAAATGACGTTGATGTCTTCAATTAGTACTTATTTATACACCTATCTATATTTTATGTTTTGTTTGAAGTTTATTATAGTGATTTCGTTTCTATCATGGATGTCAGGATGTGGATCGAATTTGCTTCTTCTCACGTCGTCTCTTTCCTTTAATAGTTATCAACTTTTTAATATTTCATGAGATACAACTTTTATTATGGAGAAGGCCGTTTTAGCATAACCTTTAAAAGTCCTTCATATATATATTTTTTAAAAGGGTTTTTGTAGGATTAATAAGTATGTTTCGTTTCTTCCATGAATAATATACATATTGGCATATTGCTGTGGAAAAGACTATATACTAATACTCATATGACCTAAATTGTTCCTTTTGTTGGCACTTCACCTAAACCCTTTTTCTCACGAAAGAGAAACGAGAAAACGTTTGTTCCATAATTTACACACTTCTAGACATCATCATCATCATCAATATACCCTTTAGTAATTGAGCAATTAACTATCTAATCTATTTTTGCCAAGCAATATCTACTAATCTTATGTTTCCTAAAGTCCTTTTTTGTTTTCCAAAAAGTATAATTTAAATATATCATTTCGACAGAAAAAAATATATATAATTATTCGATCTACAAGAAAGAAAAAATCAAATTAAATATAGATCATTCAATCCACGAGACCCCTAATCAAAAACGACTCCGTTTTACAATTTCTAAACGTTTTATGATTTATTTCCTTAAGTATATAATCTAAACCGTCCATCTCAAGCTTCACGCGACGAAAACCCAAAATCAACGGCTCCGATCTCTCCGACCGCTGTTTCGCCTTTGGTACACTTCTTCTTCTTCCTCTTCTCCGATTTTAAATCACAAAAATTCTTATAATTACAGAAGATTACTTCTTCTTCTCCAATCGCATCTCTCTCCCTTCACGTCTCTTCACCGGACGCGAAACCTCTTCGTCGGAAAAAAAAACTCACCGGAGTTTTTGATTTTTCTCTCCCGCCTCTGCTTTTCGCTACGGTAATCACAAGTAGAAAACAAACAAATAAATCCATACAACTTTTTTTTGTTGTTCTCGTTACTGATTCATGTTTTTGTCTTTGTATATTCAATTTCAATTTTTGCACAATTTTACGTTATTTCGATGATTTTGTTTTTCCGTTTGGTTTCAATTTCAATTTACTTGGTCGTGTGGTTCTGATTTTTGAATTCGATTAAGGAGACTTGTATATATCTATATATATGTCTTAGAGTTTTTGTTGTATCTTTATTTCCATGGCGAAGCTTGAATCACGGAGAGACATGGTCTTGTTTATGGAAAGTCCGTGTAATTCGAATTGAGACTCTTCTTGGATGGTTGTCTTCTCTTTTAGCTTTCCTCTTTTTTCTCTCTATATTGGTTTCTTTAACAATCACTTAATCAGCTTTTGATTTGAAGCCTAATAATGTTTATGGTTCATCAAAATTATTTGTAAGCTTCTTGTTTTGTGGTTCTCTGTTCTCTTTTTTTTTTTGTTCTATGGCTTTTGATTGCTGAATGATCATTGTTAGGCTTTGATGAATCTTCCAAAAGGTTTTGGTTTGTGAGTTAGAAATTTAACTTTGTTTTTGTTTGATTATTGTAGTGTAAGGGTGTCTTTTATGTATGGATGGATTCAAGGGTAAGAGAACATCAGGACCGATTATGCCTCGGAAAGCGAGTGGACTTGTTCTTCATGAGAATATGAAGAAGAAAGATGATAAGACTCTCCCTGTCTGTAGCCGAATTGGTTGCAGTTCTCGGATGATAAGTTCCACTAAAGGAGGAGTCCCGGTTGATCACAAAGCGAAATCTACTGTGTCTTCGTTTAGACCTCCCGTGAATGGAAAGGATTCGGTTGGGAGTTCATCTCGAAGTATTGGTGGCGCAAAAAAGGCTTCCACAGTTATTGGTAGGAGACAATTATCTTCTCTTTTGGATACAGATTCTTCGGAGAGTAGCAGTGTTCAGGACGAGTGTGTTCTTCCACGTGGAAAGACTAAAGAAAGTGTTATCCGTGTTCATTCTGAAAATAGTGTCTCTGGAGAAGTTGTTACCGAGGCTGGAAGCTCGAGTAGTGGAAGCACTAGAAGCGTTCATCAGAGACCTGGTTTGGTTACTCGAGATGCTCGTGCTGTTGGTAAGAGTGGACAAATTGCAAGAGCGAATGGATTGGGTGTGTCTGATGTTCTTTCATCAAATTCAAACCCGACAAGGAAAATAAACATCTTTAGAAAGAAAAAATCTGATGGAGAGAGCAGCTCTTCAAACCGAGGGAATAAGACGGATGGATCAGTGGTTGGGGTAAGGAACCAAACTTCGCCTCATGGTAATGGCATCACTATGTCGGAATCTAGGAGGAACAGGAATTTACCAATTGTTAGGGACAACAGTGTTGTTTCGAGTAGTACTAGGAGATCATCAGCTGGTTATTATGGTAGAACAGGACGTTCTGGAGCGGTTGCAACTCTAAGAGCGCCTCAGCCTCAGCCTCAGCCTCCAACACCTTCTAGATCTGGAGAAGTTTCGCGTAGTCCTTTAAATAGTTACAGTAGGCCAATCAGTAGTAATGGAAGGTTACGTAGCCTGATGATGCCTGGTAGCTCCTCACAAGCCGGCCTTTCTCGCTCTTTGATGAACCGTGAAGGTCTAAGACGTTATAACATGAATGGAGTTGCAGAGGTAGTCATCATAATAAGCTTTCTTGTATGATGTTATTTTATCGTCTTGATAACAAATACATTTTTCACGATGTTTCAGGTATTGTTGGCGCTTGAAAGGATTGGTCCACACGAAGAGATTACATACGAGGTGATTGTCAAGCTCTTGGACCTTTGAAATGAAGATGTTTCTGTTTGACTAATTCTAATTGCTTCTTTTTCTCCTGCAGCAATTGGCTGTTTTAGAGACCAGTATGTTCTTAAATGGTATGAGCAGCTTCCACGACCAGCATAGAGATATGAGGCTTGACATCGATAACATGTCGTACGAGGTTAGTCAAAACGGCTACACTCGAATTTTTAGCTTTTCGTGTATGAAAGCTAATGGAAAAAACAAAAATCATGCAGGAACTATTAGCATTGGAGGAGAAAATGGGCACGGTGAGTACTGCTTTAAGCGAGGAAGCGCTGCTGAAAAGCCTGAAGACAAGCATTTACCGCCCCACAGACGAATCTGGCGGCATTTGCTTGAATAAAGACGATGATGTCAAATGCAGCATTTGCCAGGTATTAATACTATCTGTGACTCTACTCTCAATGGTAAAGCTTGAAGGTATTTAGAAATATAACGCAAAAGCGGGTTTAATGTGAATATGTAGGAAGAGTATGTTGATAAAGATGAAGTAGGGACTTTGCCTTGCCAACATATGTACCACGTGAGCTGCGCGCAACAATGGCTTCGGATGAAGAATTGGTGTCCTATTTGTAAAACCTCTGCAGAATCTCAGTCACAGCCATTTTCATGATGCTGGTAATGCAGGGACACATTCACTTGTACATAAAAAGGTTTTTTTTTTTTTTACTTCCACATAATTGGGAACAAAAGGAAAATAAGATCAGGTGGACTAATTCATTTTTCACCTGTATATAGATATAACATTTCAGTTGAAAATTCGAACCAATATTTGGTTTTATTCCATATTTTCTGTTCTTGCAACTCTTCATTCTCTTCCAAATCGGCGATTAATCGATAATCAACCATTACATTACTTAAGAAATACAGAAATTGAAAAAGCAAACGAGGACACTTCAAATGTTTGTACTAGGGCCTCCATTAGTCTCAGTGTTGAACATGCTTTAAGATTTATTTTTGCATTTCACAATTTGGTTACTAGTAGAGCTAGCAAAACCATTTAGACGTCTCATCAGTAAACCACCTTTTCTTGGTTTCTCAACCATCTCTCATACATTACTTCATATTTTTTTATTTAAGAACCCAATCAGTCATTCCTTGCAAAGTTTCAATACCCATAATAATTTCCTGAATCAGATTTTGTAAACTTAAAGACCTCAACTTCCATTGCTTGTGAAATCAAAAGCAACCAAAATTATCTACATGCATTAGACATATTGGAATTGATATATATTAATGCTATTCTACAAGGACGGGTTTCTCTATTTTCAAAAGCAAGATTACTGGATCTTAATTGCACCCAAAAAAAAAAAAAAAGATTAATGGATTTTAGAGTAGACTCAATGGGGATGTTCTTAGATTGCTGAAAGTGTGACTATCGGAATGAGATGAGTCATTTAGGTTCAAGAGAATACATTTGACATTTTGCTAACATGGGGGAATGGTCGACGGATCAATCTTAGAGCTCCATGAGGAACTAGACAGTTTAGTTTGGTTCCTAAGATCTCGCACAAAAGAGTGACAAAAATTTGGATCATAATTTCATGCAACTATGAGGGAACAACACAAAGCGTACCAAAGTGAGATTTTGTTACACAACAGACTAACTAAACCAGTTTGATTTTTCTTTTTCATTAAAACGATCACATTCTATCAAACAAAGTAGATGTTTTAGTTTGATGAGTTAACAATAGATGATCGTCACCACCACCACTGAGGATGTTGGAGTTTGAGGCTAAAATCGCAGGCCATCAGACTTAGCTTCAGTATGATCGATCCGTCGTTTCTTCAATGGAGACTAAGCAGATGCGAGACTGTTCTCCTTAACAATGAATGGTTCCATATAGTAACTGAAGAGAAATATATATAAACAAGTGTATCTATTACTAGAAGATGAAGAAATAAAACAATCCTAAAAAACTAATCCATGGATTCAAAATCTATTAATGCTGATTATGGTATACAAGGTACTGTTGTAAACACATTTGTGATTTGATGAGAAATTCTTAATTCTGCATCTTTTATCTTCTACCTTGCCATCAAAGTATAATCCATAAGATGACAAAGATTTTTTGTTACATTTCCGACTTTGGTTAGTAGTGTAGAACTTTGAACTCTCAAAGTGTTTAAGGATCAGACAACACAGATTTTACTCTGTTTTGTCTCTCTCTCTATTTCTTGTAAGACACTCAACGTATTCTCTTATTGAAGAAAACCACACAATTTTATTAGATACACAAACTGTATTTATAAGTTTACAAGACACACTTTGACTAAGGGACACGTCTCTACAAGACAACACAACCATTCAAACAATAACTACTTGGCGGTTACTTATATCATTTGTATCTTATAAGTGATACGAATGATTTAATACTGCCATGTATTATACGACCCTTATAAATTTAATAAAAAACAAATATGAAGACTTGATCACTTCCAACACTCCTCCTTGATCATGACTTCATCTTCACGCCTAGCTCTTCTCGTAGAGACTCAAACCTTGTTGTGCCGACATCAAATCCGTGAGCACCATATTCTTGGGAGAAACTCTCGTGACTAACCTCACTTTGTATTTTGTTGAATTTCCATTCGCATCCTTCTTGAAACGATATATCCAAGTAGCGTTCTTCTCTATCATCTTGATTTCTCCATGCATTGCATCTCTCCACTCTTTGATCTTGGAAGCTTCATCATATGATTGAGGTTCCTCCGATGCGAGAAAGCATACTTCATGTGTAAGTACTGCAATTGCCTCCGATTTATTCCACCTAAATGAAAAACTCTTGTGCTTCATGTTGATGTCCAAGATTTTTCTTCCTTTTATATCTTGAATCACACATTTGTTGTCTTCAAAGATGACTCGATATCCGTTGGATATCATTTGAGAGACACTCAGCAAATTTCTTGCTAGTTCGGGTACATAAAGTACATCTTTGATGACATGATCTCCTTTGTTTGTGAATACTCTTATATCTCCTTTACCTTCGAACACAACCTTTCCACCATTACCAATCCTTATGATAATTTTCTTGCTGCGATCCAAGGTGATAAAGTGTCTAACATCTTTAGACATGTGATTAGTGCATCCGCTATCTACCAACCACGTTTCTTCTCCAATTGTTGAGATCTCTTTTTCTTCAACAGCACTAAAGAGCATATAACACTCATCTTCATTTTCATCTTCTTCTGATTCTTCAATACTTAGATGGGCTTTTTCACCTTTTCTAAGTTTGCAATCTCTCGCTATGTGCCCTGGCTTGTCGCACACATAGCATCTTCTTTCATAGTTCCCACCTCTTTGTGAAACGCTTTCACTCTTCTTTCTGAAATAATCTACCTCGTTGTGATTGTTCTTCTCACACACGCCACACCACATGTTGGTCTTCCCATGGCGATTTTTGTTTTGCTTGTTTTCTCCTCTTGAGCCAAGCTTTTCTCCATAAAACGCACCCTCATTGATACGATCTTCTCGGAGATTTAAACGCCTCTCATGCGCTTTCAATGTTCCTATCAATTCTGTGACAGAAAGAGTTGATAGGTCTTTTGTTTGTTCAAGTACCCCAACGATACTGTCGAATTGTTGTGGTACGGAGATTAGAATCTTTTGAACCATTTGGTAATCGGACTTCTCTTCTCCACGAACTCTTAGTTGATTACTCAGATTAATCAACTTAGTTGTGAAATCATTTGTGGTTTCACCTTCCTCCATCTTCAGATTCTCATATTCCCTTCTCAAGGTCTGAAGATTAATCATCTTCACTTGTGCACTTCCTTGGAACTCCATTTCCAAAGCATTCCAAGCCTCTCTTGCGGTCGATGCGGGAGCAATTCTCGGAAATATAGATTATGAAATTGCACTTTGAAGTATTTGGAGAGCCAACATGTCTTTCATCAATTGATCTTCTCTCTCTTTGATCGTTGCCGGTGTAGTGGTTCCAGAAGATGAAATCACCGTGATTCCGTTTTCGACAATCTCCCACAACTTCCGTGTCTTCAAGATGGTAACCATTTTGATTTTCCAAAAACCGTATGATTCACCATTGAAGATCGGAATAACTTGTTGCATTGTTGTCTCCATAGCTCTGATACCATGTAGAACTTTGAACTCTCAAAGTGTTTAAGGATCGGACAACACAGATTTTACTCTGTTTTGTCTCTCTCTCTGTTTCTTGAGACACTCAACGTATTCTCTTATTGAAGAAAACCACACAATTTTATTAGATACACAAATTGTATTTATAAGTTTACAAGACACACTTTGACTAAGGGACACGTCTCTACAAGACAACACAACCATTCAAACAATAACTACTTGGCGGTTACTTATATCATTTGTATCTTATAAGTGATACAAATGATTTAATACTGCCATGTATTATACGACCCTTATAAACTTAATAAAAAACAAATATGAAGACTTGATCACTTCCAACAAGTAGTTGAGCTAGTTAAACCATTTGGACGTCTCATCAGTAAACCACATTTTTCTTGGATTCTCAACCATCTCTCATACATTACTTCATACTTTTTTTTATTTAAGAACCGAATCAGTCAATGGTTGCAAAGTTCCAATATCCATAATAATTTCCTGAATCAGATTTTGTAAATTTAAAGACTTCAACTTCCATTGCTTGTTGATAGGTCCCAGATTAGGGCCAAACCAATGTTGATCAAAACAAGACAAGAACAAGAACACTTTGGTTCTTGAAGACAAAACAAGTTACTACAATTTTCTCTTCATATCTTTCCACAAGACAATCGTCTCCTAAATACACAATAAGATGTACATAAATAAACTGCCAACTACAACTAATGAAATGTGAACGAGTGGGAAACCATCCCATTAAAATAGGAGAACACACGATCTCATCAATACTCCTCTCCCCAAAAAGAACCTTGCCCTCAAGGTTCACCGTAAACTCCGAAAACTATTAGAGTTTTGGCTGTGACGATCGATGAAGCATGGAATGTTGATGATTAGGTTGCAAACGGACGAAAACCTAATTATTTTGTGCGTACTCATTACCACTCCTTATCACGTAATGGCGGAGGTTTATCCGGAACTGGCTCATCCTCACCGTTGAGCAAAGAGACATGGAAAGTCGGGTGAATCGGTGAGTATTTTGATAGTTAGGGGATGTACACAACATGATTGTACACTGTTGGATCTCTGTCGGAGAGCTGCAGAAGCTCTGAATCAGCCAACTTGAACGGAACATCGATAGGTTCGTGTCAGTCTGGTTTGTTGGTCGGTTGGGATGGCTTCTTTTGCTGTGTGAGATAAATAGTTGAGTGTTATCTCCACCGTCGGAGCTTCTACCACCATCTACGGAGATTAGATCAACCTCATTGTTGACATCGAATATTGGCTCTTCGTCGTCATCATAGACATCAAAGATAGGTGCTCCATAGATCTCATTGTAGAACTCCATGAATAAAAGATGAAAAAGAAGTGTTTTTGATACCACAATGGTCCCGATCAAAGGCAAAAGATGGATGATAGGTGTGGTGTTGATACCACAAAATGTGGTCCGAATCAAAATCGAAACTGCTCTGATACCAAATTGATAGGTCCCAGATTATGGCCAAACCAATGTTGATCAAAACAAGACAAGAACAAGAACACTTTGGTTCTTGAAGACAAAACAAGTTACTACAATTTTCTCTTCATATCTTTCCACAAGACAATCGTCTCTTAAATACACAATAAGATGTACAGAAATAAACTGCCAACTACAACTAATGAAACGTGAACGAGTGGAAACCATCCCATTAAAATAGAACACACGATCTCATCACTTGTGAAATCAAAAGCAACCAAAAAGCCACACATCTAAAGTATCTACATGTATTAGACCTTATTGACCACTATACACAAGTGACAGCAGGTAAGTGAAAATATTAAAATTGATATATTAATATTAATGCTATTCTACAAGGATGGATTTCTCTATTTCCAAAAGCAAGATTGATAAATCTTCATAGCAAAAAAAAAGAAAAGATTAATGGATCTTAGGTTGCTGGATGTGTGACTATCGGAATGGGATGAGTGATTCAGGTCTAGACCACATTTGACATTTTGGAACCATGGGGGGAATCGTCGAGGGATTAATCTTAGTGCTACATGAGGTTAGAGCATGTTTATGGGTGGTAAACAAGGGTAAATATAAAAAAAATTTAATATTATAAAATTTTTATATTTATCCAAACTATTTTTGGGTATCTAAATATAACATTTATTTAATAGGTAAATATAAAAACATCTCTCTATCTCTCTTCTTTTTCCCTCTCTATTCATCAATCCCAAAACAATTAATATTATAAAATTCATATATTACCCCAATCATATTTACCACCCATAAACATACTCTAAGTAGTTTAGTTTGGGAAATGCGATGCTCATGCATAATCGTTATTGTTCCATTTTATCATTGATTCAAGATTTGGTTCGTAAAATCTGGCGCAAAAGAGTGACAAAAGTTTGGATCTCATTTTTAGTCCAACAAAACTCTATTACTAATTAAACATAAGACAAGATTTCATACATATATATGGGTACTAAAAAAGTACTGAAGTGAGATTTTGTTATACAACAGATTAAAATATTTTGAATTTTTTTCCATTACAATAATCACATTCTATCAAACAAAATAGGTGTTTTAGGTTGATTAGCACTTTTTGTTACCTATTCGACCTAAGCATAGGTATGAGTCGCATGAGATATTGGTTGGTAATATAAAGATATTTACACGAATTTTCATAGTATAGAAGACAAGGCTTGAAAATAGTAGGTAAATAGTCAAATGTAGTATTGATAGCAAATGTTAAATATACTACAAATAAAAGGGAAGTTAATTGAAATAATGACATGTCCAATCGTAAATCAGTACACATGTTTGTAGTACACTTTTCATTATGAATTCTGAATAAGATGTGATGTCTCCTAAACTAGTTTCTCAAAAGTGGCCTAGTGACTAGTGTTCTAGTTTAACCCTATCTTCTTATGGACCAAGACATACCACGTCGAAATATACATCAGAAGCTTCCACAAATCCATGTCCTTCACCAATAAATGCCTTCTGAAATTTTATTTTCGTTTATCAGCAACGTACGAATACTTGTTATTGTACATATACACATTATAGTTGTGTGTGAATATTAAAGCTAGGCCAAAGAGCTTTAGGCCACGTGAGCAGTGCTCCTCGGGCATGGGAAGTATTTCTCCAAGCAATGTCCCTTGAGACACGTTTCGAGTTCTCTTAGGTTCAAAGGGAAGCTAACAATGGTTTCTTCACGTGAACTACTGTTGTGGTCTATTGCTTGCGTTTATGTGGATGTTTTTGACAAGCCTCGTCAATCATAAGATGTACGATGCTATTGCAAATCATATAGAAATAGTTTGTTTAACCAACAGAGTATCATCATTACATGCATCTCCGATGCACTGTTTCAGTTACCGACTCATATTTTTGTGTGTGTAGAAAGTCATGATGTTATGATTGTAGCCTTGTAGGGATATAAAGCAGGACCTACTATTGATACTTCTTTGTCATTTGTCAATGTACTCGGACAAAAATCTCTCTTTCAATTTATATATATACACTCAAACACACATACTTATAACCTTTGTTCAAAAACTCAGCCGCCTAGCCGATTAATCGCTGTCGGACACTCTCCGCCACGATTATCGTCCCATTAATCACTGTCGGGCAATATTTTGGATTTTTTGAAAAAACTCAAAATTTTTCATCATTTTAAATTCAAAATCGATTAAAACTTTTTGATATTAAGAACAAGAAAAAGTAAAAAAAAAAAAAAAGAAGAATAACGTGAGGACATTGAACATATAAGGCGCCGAGAGTTGCAGAATTCGTTTTCCTTCGTGAGGAAGACGAGGGTAATTTCGTCATTTTGCATTTCATTAAAGGAAATATGCAGAAATAGATCAAAAAGGCAGATGAGAAATTGGAACACGCGTTCTCAATGTATAATTAGTCTCATCGTTACTATATTTCCTTAAAAATTTGCATCACTAATCTCCGTTTAATCTCCGATTTTCTCACTAATCGTTAGGTCCACTCCGACCGCCCGATTAACGCTTAGCGAATTTTTGAACATTGTTTATAAGTGTGGGGCTAATTTTAATACTTTCAAAAAAAAAAAAGTTTAATCGAAAGACTAGTTTAGTAATTTTCAACTGATGTACACCAATCTTAGTCCTTTGATTATAGACATATTTGTTATTACAAAGATCGACATGAGATGTTAAAAATGAACAATTTGATTATTTGAATATCTTCCGAATAGTCTTAAATTTGATGATATATCTATCAACAGAAAAGAGAGGGTTTTGTTTGATGAAAGCTGAGAAAAAAAGAGAGTGAATGTAACACCCATTTTTTTAAAAAAAAAATTAAACAGTTGCGGAAATTTTCATAAAATAATTAAAACAATAATCCAATAATTTCATAATCCAATTCCAGAATAATAATAGAAATATAGCAACTTAAACACCATGTTTCACTAGACTAAACAGAAACAATTAAAACATCATATCATCCTCTCCACTAGCCTTGATTCCGCGATCACGCATTTCTGTTACCTGCAACTCAAAGGAAAAAACAGAGTTGCGTAAGTATTTAATAAATACTTAGTGGAGCGGTCATCCCATCTACCAAATATAAAATAGGAAATAGATTATCAATTCTACGCGAGCAATCAACAGTTCACAACAATCAGCAAAAATTCAATATTTAAAACGGAGAGTGTTGATCGACACCACCACCTGGTGTCGATCGACGCTTCACTCAAGAATCCGATCCTCGCGATCACAAAACAGTGGTGTCGATCGACACTACCGCTAGGTGTCGATCGATACTACCGCTAGGTGTCGATCTGCAGAAACCTGAACCGAGCCAAATTCTCTCACGGCTCGAGTTCCGTTTCATCTCACAAGATTATCACGATTCTAAATCAACCAATTCACACAGAATGATCACAACAAACAGTCAAACGTCACAAACAACAATCAAATCCCTAATAACCTAATTCCATATCCACGATCACGCACTCACCTCGATTACGCGGAGGAAAAGTGAATAAACGCAAAGAACACGAAGAACGAGGGAAACAGCGACGAATCAGCGACGAAACAACACGATCTTCGCTGGAATTCACCGAGATAACACCACAACCCGACCAAACAACCACACGAGACTATCACGCGAAGAACGATGAAGAACGGATCACAAACGCTCCTCGAATCACCAAAATCCTCACCAAAAACCTTTAAAACTGTTTCTCCTTCTCTGAAACACGGCCACACTCGGCAAAAAGGTTTATATACTCGAGCCCTAGGTTTCTCTCTAAACCGACTCACAAACCGGGCGATTTAAATCGAACCGAAACCAATCACAAACATTGGTGTCGATCGACACCCTGACCAAAATCCCCAGAATTCGGTTTCGGGATGTTACAGTGAAAATATGATGATCAAAATAAATTTAAATTTAAACGACTAGTTAAAATAGATTGGCCACTCGGTTACCAATCCTAGGAATGATGGAATCAAAATAAATTAACGAAAACAACTTCGTTAAGCCTCATGGGGTCCTCAAAATATTCGTAAGATATATAATCTTAACATATCTAGATTCAATGGCATCAAAGTGAAGGGGTACAAAATCACAAGAGTTTGTGATGTAAGTTTCCCAAAACTCCTATTATGTTACTCGATCATCCGATGAAGTCTATAACTTTTAAGTATAAATTTCACCATGGCTATATGCTCTGAGATTTACACGACGAAAATTAAGCCCCAGCACGTCCAGTTTGAAATCTCAACTTTTCGTAATCTCAAATTTCATCAAACCACAATTCCGTACATTCAAAGCTACATAAACTTACAACGCCAACAATAAATAGAACATGCACATGCAACTAAAAAAGAAAAAAGCCCGAAAAGAGTACAAGACACAACCAAACAACACATACAAAACACAAAACAAAGATAAAAATTCAATTGGAGTCTCTAACGTGGAAGTAATTAGGGTTCTTAACGACGATATCGTACATGTAAACGGAGTTGAATTTGTTGAAATCTCTAGGTAGAGAGATGAGATCAATCGAAGAACGTTTGTGGAATTGAAGGAGATCTGTTTCGCCACCACCAAAGTATCTCTCCCAGCCAAGACTCTGGAGGATTTGCTCCAGCGTTGAGTAAGATGAGACCACTTCTCCTGTCGGTAAATAGACCATCACTTTCCTTCGGCCGTGTGTGTCGGTTCCTGACTGGTTAGGGTTCTCCACAAGCCTTATCACTCCGTTCTTGAACACCCATACGCCTGACATGATCTTAGAGAGAGAGAGAGAGAGAGAGAGAGAGAGAGAGAGAGAGAGAGAGAGAGAGAGAGAGAGAGTTGGATTGTTTGGTGTGTTTTGGGAGAGAAGGGCTGCGTGTGGAAGTGTTTATATATATGTAGGGAGGAGAGGGTCTATCATATCAAGACGAAAAGTATTTCTTTTGACGTGACAAATATAATTTGTTTAAAGTTATCGCCACCAATGATTTTTACTTCTTTCCCCCATAAAGTTTAAAGGCTCAAATTTATATGGCACTGGGTGCCATGTCTAGGAAGAAAAAAAAAAGCATTTGTTTAGGACATCAAATTTTTTAAAAATAATTAAGGGCATCTTTTTATTTTTAGTTTCATTTAGTTACTATATAAATTAGAGTTAATCTTTATGAGGATAAACAAAATAGTTTCATGATAGGAACACATGCTTCTTTAACATTTAACTTTTTTTTAAATGAATTATTGTTAATTTTAATTTTTTGTCATTTCTCATATTAGATTAAAATTGTTATAACTCAAAGATTTAAACTACCATAATATGACTTAGCTATTTTACTTTTTATAAAAATTTGGTTAGAGATGTTGATTTTAAAACTTTGGTTAGCAATTTTATAAGAAAGAAAAGAAGTGATACGTTTTAGTTGATATTTTGCCCGCTAAATTATTATTATTATTTTTTTCCTATATGACGATGGTGTTTACAATAGACCAATTATTTTTACTAATTTTTTTTTAATATTCGCTTAGGGTAACCGTCAACATTGTCACGGCTCTGATGACACATAAACTAAAACTCGTGGAGTATCTATGTTTTATGACTTTATCAATTAATATTTTGAAATTAATATTTGTCAAATGTTAACAAAGTTATATTGTCATTTTAATCCTAAGATGTTAAGCTCTATCCCTAAGAGAAAAAATTGACATATTTTCACTTAAACAAAATAATCTAAAATTTCTCGGTGTTAAGCTCTATTTGTAGTCTATATTAGACAGACAATAATCAGGTTTTTTTTTTCTTAAAGTTTTGTTTACCTAAACGGACTATAATGTCTTCAAAGTATTTTGAATCTCTGTGGTTATTGGTTATACTACTGCATGATTGTATTATATATATTTGCAAAACTTTGGAAAATTTGAAATACTTTTTGGAAAATCAACAAGTTTTGTTGCACCACTGGTTAGCATGTGATGAAAAGTATACACCAATGTCGTGCGAAGCACAAAACATATAAAATAATATCACTCCAAAAATATTTCAATCCAATTGTTTTCCCTTGTTTTTAACAAGTCATTTGATACATCAAAAGCCAATACACGCTATATAGTATACGAATTAAATTGTCATGTGCTCCTTTTCTTTCTAAGGATCAGTGAAAACCTAGAAAGAATATACATACATCACACTACAAGAAATGATGGTATGGCAAGTTGGAAACATATAAAAGCTATTGCAATAAGTCAATATTCTGTTGTAAACATGGAATTGTAAACCCGAAATCCACTGAACGAATGTCATTGTGCATAGACACTATATACTCATTGGTTGATTAGGGTTTGTATTTATCTTGTATTCTTGTTCGCTCGAAAAATCAAGATATTGTGGATCAATCTACTTTCATTGCTTTTTAAATATCGGAATAACATCTCATCATATTCCTCAATCTTCTATGAAAACAAATTTTTAAGTTTCAAATTCTGATTTGGTTTCTAGGAATCTTTCAAGATTTTAACCACTAGATTAAATCTTATGGCTGGTATTATATTCTATTATTCGAAAGCACATTATTCTAAGGGATAATTTATTTTATTTCAAATAAACTTGATAAGAGTTTATATATGTTGGTTTAGCGCCAAATGTTGTCTTTTGTTCTTCAGAAATCTTTTTTTTTTTTAAATAAGGAATACCTTATCTGATCCGTACGATCAACAAAAAAACTTCACTCCCCTCTAATTGCTTTGCTCAACCAAATAAACAAGTCTCATCTAGATATTACAATTGAACAATTCATTATACTAACTATGTATTATTCCATAATCTCAAGTCATCATTCATACAATCTTTTTCTATCTTAAATTCGACGGATTATGTTACTTTAGCATCCTTGCCGAATCTAGCAATTATAAGTACACCTTTTGTGTCATTAAATATTTCCATCCTTCACTTCTTTTTAGCGACAAATTAGTAATTAAAAAACCATGGGCAATAGCCCTAATGGTGGGGCAACATAAGTGAAGAATCACACATGTAAGAGAATCACGCATACAATAATGGTAGACGAATCTCTATCTCTTAATTTAATTATTAAGACAAAACAATTAAATGATTCGGCATTAGGCAAATTTAACACATTCACTTCCCTAACATATAAATATTATCATTCTAGCACATCCAATCGATGATTGTATTAGTGCATATGCACATGAATACGTCATAGATCGAATGAACTTTTAGGTTACACTAGATTAATTTATCTTCGATGCGTAGAATTTGAATAACACTTCTTTATAAATTAATGATATTGATTTCTGCCTAATCACAAGAATACAAGATATAATGGAATTATAACTAACTGAAAATATATAGATACCGAAACATTTGAATACTACTCTCTATTCTACTTTTTCAGAAAACATCATACATTTTCCCAAAATATACTGTGATTTTTGAAACTTACAATAGAAAAACTCTTTTATTCATATATACATTTTGTTTTCCTTGTTAACGAGTTTCATAATTTAAATCAAGTAAAAGCGTTATGATGAATGCCCCATAGAACGAAACATCCTGATTATGCCTGACGTAATAAGAGAAAAACATAACCACGTGCTCGAATTCATTTTGCAAATGAATCAACACGAACATTTTCACCCCAAGAGATTTGATCCAACCAAAAAATCTCAACATAATCTCTAAGCTTACAAAATTTAAGATAGTTATGCATGAAGTGCTATTACAACATCCACAATGGAGATCCGGTAAAGAGTGTCAAATTTTTTAAAAATTAAATATATTAAATTTTTGGATTTCTTAGTGTCTAAAACCCAAAAAGAATCCAATATTGTGGATGGTGTTATGTGGGGAGATTTCTTTTTATCTGGTTTATGGCCTAAACAACAAAACCCATCTCAGTTTATAAGACTTCAAGCCCAATACTTCTTTATAATGTCACATGATATTTTTATATGCACGATTGCACGTGACCATCGTTTCCACCAGATTCAGACAAAAGGCTACATATCCGCCACGTTACACATCACCATCGACCACCACGTGTCAGTTTCACAACTCGTGAAAAAAGTAGACGACGTTACACTTTAAACAGAGCATCATCCGCAAATGGCGGCTTCGTCGTCGCTCTCGTCTCCTCTCTCACACACACTTCAAAGATTCATCATCGTGAAGAAGAAAAAACTCATTTCTTCTCTGTTCTTCTTCTGCTCCGCCGCGAAAATGAACGGAAACATCCACCGTGTTCCCGGTCTCGAGAAAGAAGAAATGGATTCCGTCGCCGGAAAAACTTTCGAGAGATACGCATTACCTTCTCCGTCGAAAAGAAACGGCAAAGGAACATCGATTCTCTGGTTTAGAAACGATCTTAGAGTTCTTGATAACGATGCATTGTACAGAGCTTGGTCTTCCTCTGAAACCCTTTTGCCTGTTTATTGTCTCGATCCTCGTCTTTTTCAGACAACCCATTTCTTCTCCTTCCCCAAAACCGGGGGTAAAATCAAATTTCTAATCTCAAAATCAATTAACATTGAAAAATATCGGATTTTTTATTTCTATTTACAATGTTTAGGTTTAAGAGGTGGGTTTCTAATGGAGTGTTTGGTTGATTTGAGAAAGAATTTGTTGAGAAGAGGAGTGAATCTTCTTATTAGGAGTGGTAAACCGGAAGAGATTCTTCCTTCTCTTGCCAAAGATTTTGGAGCTCATACAGTTAAGTTTTGTTGATCAAGTTTGCTGAAAATTTTAAATGGAGGATATGAAAATGTGATTTTTAATCTTTTGTTTTTATTTTCCAGGTATTTGCTCATAAAGAAACGTGTAGCGAGGAGCTACATGTTGAAAGACTTGTGAATCAAGGTTTGGAAGGAGTTGGAAATGGCACTAAGCTTGAGCTTATTTGGGGAAGTACTATGTACCATAAAGATGATCTTTCATTTGATGTTCTTGATTTGCCTGATATCTACACTCAGTTTCGTAAGGTATTATTGATTCGTGCTTAGGTTGGTGTGTTTCGTAACGAATTAGGAAAAGTATAAGGAATGGTTTTAGGATATTTAGTGTGATTAGATAGAATTACTCGGACTTAAATTCTCGCATTTTGTTGTGATAACTGTGAATAAAGAGGCGTTTACTTAATTCGTGAGCATTCGACGTCACATATGTTTGCTATCGTTTGTTTCTTGATTGAAAACTCGGTTGCAGTCGGTGGAAGCCAATTGTAGAATTAGAAGCTCTACTCGCATTCCTCTATCTCTAGGACCAACACCATCTATTGATAATTGGGGAGATTTTCCAACTCTTGATCAACTTGGAATTGAGGCACAAGAGGTGAGTTTTCCTCTTTAGGTCAGACAAGAGAGAAAAAGAAGTAAACTTGTACTTCATTAGTGGAATATGTATGTTGATACAGGTGACCAGAGGAATGCGATTTGTAGGAGGTGAAACAGCAGGAGTAGGCAGACTTTTTGAGTACTTTTGGAAGAAGGCAAGACAAAACCTCTTCTTGTGTCTACGATGGCGTTGTACATAATGTTGGATGTATTTTTTTTATGCAGGATCTATTGAAAGTATACAAAGATACGAGGAACGGAATGTTGGGACCTGATTATTCGACAAAGTTCTCTCCGTGGCTTGCCTTTGGGTGTATCTCTCCTCGTTTTATCTATGAAGAGGTCTGATCTTTCAAACCTTTATTCATTGTCCCAAAAAATATAGCAGTTTTCACTTTATTTGACATTTGAATGTTTTCAGGTACAAAGATATGAAAGAGAAAGAGTAGCAAATAATTCAACATACTGGTATGTCTTTATTTGTGAGTTTTAAATCTTAGTCATTGGTTTGATATATGTTTTGACTTGTAAATTATGTTTCCAGGGTATTGTTTGAATTAATATGGAGGGATTACTTTAGGTTTCTTTCAATTAAATGTGGGAACTCCCTCTTCCAACTAGGTAACGATACCGGATAAATTGGTTTAGATTAAAGCTCAATGCTATGTGATTAGCACAAACTTTTAAAAAGCATATTTTTCTTCGTAGGTGGACCGAGAAATGTGCAAGGGAGATGGAGTCAGGATAAGAAGCTATTTGAGCCTTGGAGAGATGGCAAGACCGGGTGCGTGATCTGATATTCTCAAATATTTAGAAACAATCAATCAAATGTGTAACCTTTAGTGACTGTACATGAATGGCATAGGTATCCTATTATAGATGCAAACATGAAGGAATTATCCACTACAGGTTTCATGTCAAATCGAGGCCGACAGGTGAAATTAAAATTGATTTCTCTATGTCCAAATTAGCTGATTTTCTATTCATGGATGAGTGATTGTTCATTCTCATTTACCGTCCAGATTGTTTGTTCATTTCTTGTGCGGGATATGGGTTTGGATTGGCGTATGGGTGCAGAATGGTTTGAGACATGTTTATTGGACTACGATCCGTGTTCTAATTATGGAAACTGGACCTATGGAGCAGGTACTACTTATGGCTTTATAATTTAATATTGAGAATGATATTGAATAAAAACTTAAGATGGTGATGAAAATTTGGTTTTATCATTGAAGGAGTTGGAAATGATCCTCGAGAAGACCGGTACTTCAGCATCCCCAAGCAAGTGAGTAACTCTTTAGCATCCGAAAAATCCGGTCACAGTAAGTAACGAAGATGATACTGAAAATGTTGTTTTGGTTTTCTTCAGGCACAAAACTATGATCCAGAAGGTGAATACGTTGCGTTCTGGATACAGCAACTTCGTCGTCTTCCGAAAGAGAAAAGACATTCGCCAGGGAGGTTGATGTATATGGACACAGTTGTGCCACTGCTGCATAGTGGTGGTAAAACCTCTGGAGGGTCAAAGTCTGGTGGTTTCAGAGGTAATCACAGTGGAGGAAGACGTTCAAGACCCAATGGTCCTTAGAAAAAAAAAACACTATTCTTTACACGAATTTGTTTGTATCTTATTTTATAATTGTGATTCTTTTGCACTTTTATGAGAAATCAATCAAGACAATAATAGTTAAATAGTAGTATTATTACTATGCACTTTGTCAAATGTGAGTATTGAGCGCGTGAAAATAACTGAATTACCGACCAACTCGTAATGGGCCAGAAGCCCATTAGGAATGATTTAATGAGTTTGGGCCCATTAAGAAGAACATAGGAACCCTAGTTCTTCTTAGCAACGCTCTGCATCTCTCTCTCTCTGCTTCTCTCAGAGGTTTTTGTTGCGCAAAGAGCTCGAGAATCTGATTCAAACCAGGTAATCAATCCTCTAAAGTTAAATCTGGGTTTTTGTTGTCGTTTGTTCGTAGTGTATTACGTATCGATGAATCCATGCTTCTTCTTGATTTCTCAGGAAAATTAGGGTTTAGGGTTTAGATGCTGGGTTTTGCAGATTCGGTCTCAGTTTATTTCAAAGTTCATAGCTTTCGCAATGTTTAAGCTAGGTTAGATCTCGGATTTTGGGAATTTAGTGTTGAAAGAACAAAACTTGGACTTAATGAAGAATAAATTTTGTTATGTTGTTCACTGCTTGTATTTTCTTCTGTGTGTGTGTCACTAGTGATTATGGACAGTGAGGCGAAATCATCAACTTTCAGCAAATCTACAGGGCTTCCTCGGAAGAGATTCTACAGAGCAAGAGCTCATAGTAACCCCCTTAGTGACTCTCACTTCCCGATTCCGATTTCACCATCACATGTCGACTTTTCGCTTCACTTCCCCAAATTTGTCGAATCCGACAACAAAATCACCAAGAAGATTGAGTTTGCGGATGTCGGATGCGGTTTCGGCGGTCTTCTCATTTCCCTCGCGACGCTCTTCCCTGAAACGCTAATGATCGGTATGGAGTTGAGGGATAAAGTGACGGAATACGTCAAGGAAAGGATCTTAGCATTAAGGAAAACGAACACGGAGGGGCAGTACGAGAACATATCGGTTGTTAGGACGAATTCGATGAAGTACATTCCGAATTATTTCGAGAAAGGACAGCTTTCGAAGATGTTTTTTCTCTTCCCTGACCCACATTTCAAGGAGAAGAATCATAGGAGGAGAGTGATAAGTACTCATTTGTTAGATGAGTATGCTTATGTTCTTAGAGCTGGTGGGATTATATACACTATCACCGATGTTGAGGAGCTTGGTGAATGGATGAAGTCTTGTTTAGAGAAACATCCGATGTTTGAATCTTTGACGCAAGAAGAGCTCGATTCAGATCCCGTTGTGGAGCTTCTATGCAGTGCGACCGAGGAAGGACAGAAAGTTGCTAGGAATGGTGGACAAACTTTCAAAGCTATTTTCAGACGCATTGCATATGTTTCTTGAATTCTGACTTTTCATTTTGTAGTGAAACATCTTATTGTTGTAACAAAATCTTCTTTCTTAAAATTTTGAAATTTTGGGATAATATTTACAGAAATTTAGACATTGTTCTTGTCAACACAAATAGAATGGAGTCTTTATATGTCTGCCTCACATGAACCAATCTTTGTCTTGAACTTTTAACATGAAGCAGCATTTGAGTATTATGGTGAGCAGTAGATACCATTAACATCATCACCTACACAACCAATATAAAAGTTGTAATGCAATAACAATACAATGTATTGGGAGTTTTTTAACAAACAACCCTGTGTGCCCCGAGAGCGAAATTCATCAAATCCAATCCTAAATGTAAGTATAATTTGTAAAGATAGCAAAGAATACATAACAATTGATTCCCAAGAAAAAGAAAAGAGGAATACCAAGGTTTCCTCGTATGTTAAAGAAGTGAGGCATTTGGTAATATCCGTGACTTCACCAAGATTCGATATTTAGAACCAGGTTCTGTCGTTCCTCGTGTCAGACTCTCTATGCATCAGGACTCAAGATGGATCTTTTCAACAATCTTTTGGACCATCAAAAGAAACTGAACATAGCTCAAGTGTCCATATCAAAACAACTAGAGGAGAGGCAATAAGATACACTTGCTCTGTTTCTTGTATGCGCTCTTCTGAATTAGGCTCTACTTGGACACGAAACTCCTTTCCTCGTCATTAACCAGTTTTCGTAAACCAAAGACGCCTCATATAATCGCCCCAATCTCGTATATTTCTTGACAAGTATAAAAAAAGGAACATGATCCAATGTTATGCCAGACACTTGCATTCTCAACAAAAGATTTTCAGCTTCCTTTAACCGACCCTTCCAACAGAGCCCTCTAATCAGCTCAGTATTCGTAATCATATCAGCTCGACATCCTCGTTTCAGCATTTCATCGTACAACTGAAAAGCAAACCGCAAATGACCCACTGTACAAGCAGCACCTATTAGCAGATTATAGGTGGTAGTATCCGGTAAGATTTCGGTCGATCTCATTTGATCTTTGAACTGACATGCATCAATGAATCTTCCTTCTTTCAAATAACCATGAATCAAAGCATTGTTTGTGTAAATATTTGGTTTAACACCGTAAGAAAGCATTAGATTTCGAACAGATAAACCGCTGCTAGTATCTCCATATCTTCCATAACCATCAATTATCACATTCCATAGCAGAACCTTGGGAAGCAGAGATTTTTTAAGCATGCTTAACAAGAACTCGTTTGCTCTGGCCACATCTCCATGTATACATAGACCTTGAATGATAACTTTGTATGAGATCTGATCAGGAGCAACACCAACTCTTTCCATGGTACCGTGAATATCACATGCCTTGTCAAACTTTCCTTCTTTGCACAATGCGCTTATGAGAGTATTGTAAGTGAAAACATCAGGATTAACTCCTCTCTTTACCATGTCACACATGAACCCATAAGCAGCTACCATGTTCCGACTCAAACATAAACCACGAATAACGACATTGTACACAACTGAATCAACAGGGACATTTTTCTCTAACATCTCCTTCCATAACCCGAGAGCTTCAACCACATTTCCATTCTTGAAACAACGATCGATCAAAATGGTACATGTGACTATATCCACGGACGCGTTCGCTTGACAACTATCTAAGATCTCTTCAAGAAGCTTTGTGTTGTTGTTGCTTCCCATAAGAGATTTCTCGCAAAGTGCATGCACGATTATGTTGCAAGTCACTCTATTTGGCTTAATACCGTATTTATTCAAAGTACTGAAGAGATACAGAGCTTTATCTACATTGTTAACACTGCAAAGACCCTTGATAAATGTGTTATAAGAAACACAGTTTGGAGAAGGACCCATCTCCCACATCTCTCTAATAAGCCCATCCGCTTTCTCGATATGACCTAGTTTACACAACCCGTTTAAAAGATGATTGTGTGTTATCAAACCTGGAATAAACCCACTCTGTATCAACTTTTTCCGTAGCCAGAGAGCAGCATCTAACTTCCCTTGTATACAGAGATCTCTCATTATAGACGCGTGAATCGATATACATTCTTCGTATCTGAAGTTCTTTGTCTGACATACGCTCTCCCTACAAAGAGAAGCAAAGTTGTATACTTTCAAAGTTGCATGGGAATACAAACGATACGTTTAGCGGTGAAAATGTAAACCTTAGAGAAGCTAGACGATCCAAACTGCTTTTCAAGATTGAATCCAGTACATTGAAAATAGCTTCCGAGTCTCCCTTTCTGTCGTAATCTTTATTATCGTAAACACCGTTCTTGGTACACGAGTGAGAATGATTGACATGAGTGGAATGAGGACGGTCGATACACGAAAGACGCATTTCAAAGTCCCTACAAGTCCATAAAGTAGACAAAATCAGCAAAAGAGATTGAATTTCATAGATAATCATGGAAACCAGTGAAGTACCTTAGGTTTGTGAGAATAGGAGCAAGGATCCTAGAGACATTGTCGCTTACGAAATCAAGGCTTTGGTTAAGTAAGCGTAGAAGAGTGAATTGGGAAGATGAAACTTCCCCACAAGAAATGAGAAGCTGCATTTCCAAATTCAGCAAATTTCACACTTTCGTATTATCTTAGCAAACCAAAAACAAAGGTGTGTAAGAGAAAAAAGCTGCAAACTTACAGCCATGGATTACTCAGATAAGCTACGCATGAACATTGCGATTGATTCTCAATGGGTGAACAGATTCAATGGCGAATTGGCTTATGATCTTAGCTGAAACAATGATTTGCATACATGAGGAGAAGATATAGTTGAGAAATGGTGAGTGAGTAATCAGAATTTTGCCATTACCTGATCTAGATTGCAAATGGCATCAGATTCTGAGGTAACCGCTTCGTTCTGGTCACGTTTGACGAAGATGACGACAATTAGGGTTCTTGCATTGTGATGGGCCGTAGCCCATAACTGTATTAAATGGGCCTTTTGTATAAGTTATCCCAAAACCACGATTGTTATTGAAATTCGGAATACAACCTTTTTTTTTTTTGTCACTGGAATACGACTTTACACCGTATAAATAGTCGGATCAATAATCTAAAACGTTTTATCATTTGAAATTCGGTATCATACACACATTTTGAATCGTTAAAACAAACGGTATTTTATACATAATCTGCCTATTTAAAAAGGCAATTCTCAAAAATACCACCAAAATTTTTTTTTTTTCCAAAAATACCACCAATTTTCAAAAGTTTCAAAAATATCACTTTTTCCAAAAGTTTCAAAAATACCAAAAAATTAAAATTAACTTTAAATACTCAAAACTAAAACCCTAAACCCCAAACCTAAACTTTACCTCCTAAAATTATACCCTAATTGTACAATAGTTAACCCAAACCCAAAAATTTAAATTCTAAGCTCTTGAAAATCAATTTTTGAGATTATGGTATTTTTGGAACTTTTGAAAACTAATGGTATTTTTGGAACTTTTAGTGGTATTTATGGAACTTTTGAAAATTAGTGGTATTTTTGGAAAAAAACTTTTTTTGGTAGTATTTTAGGGAATTTCTCTATTTAAAACGGTGTGAAAAATTAAAGGTTGAGTTTCAATACCAAGGGTTGGTTATATAGAGTGACTATACAAACTTTTGTAGCCAGGAAAAAAAATTAGAGGTCAAAATTATACGCCGTTTCTACAATTTTATTTTATCAATTTGATTATAAATGGGCCTAGAAGCATGGTTAATTGGATAGAGGCTTAGAAGCATGGTTTGCTTCACGCTGAAAGTAGACTTTAATACAAAACTCGGCACAACGAAGCACTAGTTGTAAAAATGTTTTTTTTGTTTGAATTAATTTGACATTTAATTAAAAATATATATAAATGGGCCTAGTGGGAGTGTTAAAGAAAAATGAGCCGAGTGGCGAAAATTGTACAGTTAAGCTAGGTCTATAATCTCACATTATGGTATAATTTTAAAATCTCGAGACATATTGTTTGGTCAAAATAACTAAGACAAAACGTGAAATTTATATAACAAGAACATCAACAACTTCTATGGTTACAATATGTCAGGTATGATGAATTAATGCATAATCTGTTTTTTACATTTTTCTTTTAAACATGCATATAAATGATCCACATGTATATCATATTGTATAACACATACGTTCATATAATCATATGTGTATCAGTGCGTGTCTAGTTGTCAACTTGCAAAACCGCGGGGGAGGGGGGGCTCATCTTATACTTCATACATCAATCAATCACAGCTTTTCAGATATGATGAGATTATTGTTATCTACATATTATTTTATATATATCCTTCTTACCTTCGAATCTTATCCATTTTTGGTAAGACCCCCACCTTCTCGTTCTCAAATCTTTCCTCAGTTTCCCATTCCCTAATCAAATCTTTGGATTTTATATTGACCACTTTTCTCGAGTATTAAAATTTATAGTTTACTTGATGGAGACCATATGATAGATCCGACAAATCCAAGAGTACTACTGTATCTTCATTGGTAATGTGTTTTTGGGGCCAACTGCTTCTCATTATAGATGCCAGTCTCGATCAACTTGAATATCAAGTGTCATTTGTCCTTGTGGCGAATGCAAAAACATTTTTTTATAGAGGGCCTTAAGATAAATTTAAAAAAATTATTAGGGGCATTCAACCAATAATTATCAATTATTTAAAGAAGATTAAGAAAAACTAAATAATCCATGGTGGGCATGTGCCCTCCCTAGTCATGGTGTAGATTCACCACTGTTTGTCCCCATATTTTGTTTAAAACAAAATCATATACGTAACCACATGCATATCGATGGACGCGTAAATGTGTATATGATTCATAAGAATAAGGTCAAAGTTGGCTTGCGTATCAGATATAGAATCTCAATTCACACGCAAAAATATTAACCAAAAAATCATGGACTGATTAGTGAAGAGCTTGATATATGGAGTATATGATGAGTCCATGTGTGTAAACCCTTATTAGACGTTAGTAGACGACACTTGTAGTAATTAACATGCAAGTGAGATACATTCTGTTAGTGCGAGAGTTGTTGTAACAGAAGTAATACATGACTGTAACAGACAATATGTACGACAGCTACTGCTACAGGTGCAAGTACAGAAAACAAATACAAAGAACACAAGGTTTTCTTTTCTTTTCTCCAAAATATATTACTAGATCAATCATGAAATGTTTTTACAAGTTTCACTCAATCTAGCCTCTCATGCTCAAGGATCTATACCTAATCCATGAACTTTGCAACTCTACTTTAGCCTCTTTGACAAGGATCTCTTACAAGATAACCCTTAATCCCCTTTGCTAATTAAGACATATTGTTTACTAGAAGATCTCTTAGATGCACTTACAAGTTACACCTACAACAACCTCTCTAGCCTCATTAGTTCTTAGATCTATACACGATCAATGAACATCTCAAGACAAACCCTTAGCCCCGTTGTTTTGTGTTCTTATACGAACCCCCCAAATCTTTACTAAGAAGTCTCTCACATCATGGGGGTTACCCTCACAAACGCCTATGACTCTCTATTTATTCAAGATGAGACGTCAATATGAGGCAACCCTAACCTTGGTCTTCAAATTTGGTAAAATCTTGTATCTTCACCAAATATTATTCTTTCTTTAATCTTAGCCAAGATATAAGGAAATATTCTTGTTACTTGATCTTCTCCAAGCAACATCTCTAGCTCATCAATCATCAATAACCATGTCCAAATCAACTCCAAAACACCTTCAATCATTAAAAAGCCCACTCTTCAAGGCCCAATTCGTTCATCATTCAATCCGCTACTCTGTACTGGTACCAGAACTGCTACAGTCAACTGCATCTTCATCTTTCGTCTACTTTACCATCAGCTTCATACTCGTTAGATGAATATTTTTATCAACTTATATTGGATTCTAAAACTCATTCATCATACATCTTCACGTTCTTCCTCTTCTCTGTACTTTTCTTAATTTTCCTATAACGAGCTTTACTTATTTGTGTGTTAATCCGTAGGTTAACATATTAACCAAAATCATACGTAGAAGCAAGTTAACCAGAAAAAAGTGACTTAAATTTATAAATTTCAAGTTGAGATATTGCAAGTTGCAATTAAAAAGAAAATGTTGTAGAAGTTTATAGGTTAATAATGGAATATTATATAAATTTATGGAACCCAAATAGTTTTCTCCTTAAGAAAAATATCTCTCATAAGAATAAAATATCTCGCTAGTCGCTATGATCTTGGTTTCGATTTCTTGTCTTGTAGATAATTGGTTATGATTTCTTTCATAAAGTTTTCTCTTGTGATGATTTTCCTTTTTTTTTTTTTTTTTTTGTTCACCACGATGGTTTTTCTTTACATTCATTTATAAAAACAAATCATACATATCTGAACTATTCACCAAATAAAACCATTTTGGAGACGAAAAATTGCCCGCAGAAAGAAAACACTCCAGTATAAACCGGAATGGATCAAATTAATGTAGAAGACATTGTGTTAATCATTCAATAAATTTACAACTTGACTAAAAGAAAAAACAGTATAAATATTTAGTGGATCGAGTATGAGAAGAATTATCATATTAGTCTAGGCCAAGTGTCAATTTCCTTCAAATATGAGAAATTATCTACCACTCCCACAATTTGATCAGTCATAGTGTTCTGTTTTAGATCTATTAAAATTTTTGATAAGTGGGTTTCTGGATGGTTAAGACCTAGATGATAAGTCAAGTGGTATAAAGACCTAGATCACCCCTTGTTATAAAATACATATAAATAAACTTGTGAACCCAAAAATAGGTCCTCTAAGCATGATCAATCTAACTAAAAAAACGTTTATCAGCTTACAAAACCAAATTACTTGTTTGAATGAATGAATAGCATGTGAAAGTGACACAATTATTAGAAGGAATATACATATCAAAACTGAGAGAACGGTGACGTTTTGTTCTTGTCTTATCCGATTCTTTATATTCTCCGTAGATTATATAAACGGGGGTAAAAAAAAGAGTATACGATAGGAACATGATGATAATGTACGTAACTAAAAAACTGAGACCAATTTAAAAGAGGAAAGTGATGATTAGTTTCATTGTTAAAATGCACAAAAAATTGGTTTTATGATTGCCTGACTAAAATCGACAACGCACAACTTATGTCGGCTCGTACAGTACCTTAGATTCCCAAAACCGACAACGCACATTTCAACATATTCCACAAATTTCGGCTTCTTTTGCCTTTTCTTCATCGCTTTTCTAATAAAAAATTCATTGATTGTTACGTAAAATAGCAACCTGCGAGTCGTTGAATATTTGTGTATACTAGAAGGTTTATAAAAAATTTGATAACTGAATATAGATTAGGACAGAGCAAAGGCAAGCTAGCTCGTTCCCTTGTAAATTAGAAGTTAGAACCATCCTACTGCAAGCTGCTGGACAATAATAAATCTTAAACATGTGAAACGATTTACAAAGACAAGATCCGCCAAACATGTTGTCACAAAACCCGTTGCAGTTTTAAAAATAGAAACCGCAGCAGGTTTGGTGAAATTATTATTACATTCATAAAATGATTGGGCGGTCCTGACCTAAAGCAGGTAAAACATCGGCTTTAGGCATCAATATAAGTTATTAATTTTAGGGGCATTAAAGATGGAAAAAACTTTTGTAGTCTAGTAGTTCACTACGGTCATGGTATGGGTTTGGTTATGAGTTTGAACCCCAAGCAGCATAAGCTCAGAATAATTTTTTTATGTGTTTATAATAAGGCAAAAATATTTATTTGGGCTTTAGGCAACCCATCACTTAGGGGCGGCCCTGACCTAAAGCAGGTAAAACATCGGCTTTAGGCATCAATATAAGTTATTAATTTTAGGGGCATTAAAGATGGAAAAAACTTTTGTAGTCTAGTGGTTCACTACGGTCATGGTATGGGTTTGGTTATGAGTTTGAACCCCAAGCAGCATAAGCTCAGAATAATTTTTTTATGTGTATAATAGGGCAAAAATATTTATTTGGACTTTAGGCAACCCATCACTTAGGGCCGGCCCTGATAAAATCGATAAATATATATCATCATCATATCATGTGTATATATAGGTGCTTCTTAGAACATGTTCAATGGTGAAATCCTTCATAGGGTTTTGACCAAATTTTTTGTTATAATCTTTCATTATCAAATCCATAAAAACTTTATGAAGAGATTTTTTTTTCTCCTCTAATGGTAAAACTCCATTAAGAGGTTTTTAACTACAAAAAAATAATAAAAATTATTTTATTTTAAGTATAATTTATTTTCTTAAAATTTATAAACATAATACATTGGATAAGACGAAAAATATTTTGCATTTAATGAGAAGAAAAACGCGTACATCGTGTGTTTACTTTTTGCTCTTGTAAAAAAAAAGCATCGACGAATCACCGGTGACACGTGGCAAGTAAGAACCAGTCCTTTTTTTTTGGTCACAAAGAACCAAACCTTAAAACTATTAAATAAGACTCGTTTCTGCTCAATTAACAATTTATTTATTTAATTTTTAATTTATTTTAGGGTCAATTTGTGAAATAACCATTAAAAAAATTATAAGTCATAAGCCAGCAAAAAAACCTAAATCTAAAAGATGAGATTTGGCCACATAAGACCATTTTTGTTAGTTTGTAAATTATAATTTTTTTTTATGGTTATTTGGCCTAATTTCCTTTTATTTTATGTTAAGAACTTATTTTAAAACTCACCATTGGACATGCTAAATATATGGTTATATTTAAACATTTTGCCGAAAGGCTATCTCATTTTAAATGTGTCTCCTATAACTTTCTGAAGAAACTAAAAAATCCGTTTTTAATCATTATCTTATTTAATGTATCTCATTATATTTAATCATCATTTTTAAAAAATACGTTTTTAATTTTATCAAGCTTCACATAGATAAAAGATCATAAAATTAATCACTAATAAATAAATAAATATATATATATATATATATATATATATATATATATTATTAAACCGGTGCTTGACTTCTGATCAATACCAACGTTTTGTTAAAATATACGGTTCACATCGTCGATCTAAAAACAAACAAAAGTAGAATATCCCATGGAGAGTTTGCATGAGAAGAAGAGAGCAAAATGTAGCCGAAGGACAACTTGCCAGAAATATGTTCATCATCATAATTATAATCATAATCATCATCATCATCATCATCAATGTTTCTATGCATGATGACGATGAATGACTTATTCCGGCAAGTCATCCTTGGCTGCATTATCCTCCACTCCACTCCACGCAATTCTACTCCATTGGGTACGCATGGATCCGTCAAGCACCAACATATATGAATGTGTGTATTAGTTTGTGATGGGGTTGGGTAATGAAGTGAGAGGAAGTATTTATAAGAGAGAGAAATATACTATACAACGTCTCCGGTCCTATATTATATGCATTTACATATATAGTGATATAAATATTCGACCATCAGCTAAAGATTCCTATAGCAAGTGGCTCTAGTGCTCAACATAAAGGCAGATAATAATGTTAAAATGTTATAATGTCAAAAGACTCGGCCTTTCACTGCACGGCCTTTTCACCATCCACTCACTTGTACAATTCTCAAAATATCTACATCGATCGTCTCCCTCACTCTCTAACTTATTAGATTGCTTTTGTTATCTGTTAAGATCATCATATATGTAGAGAAAAAACCATTAGCTCCAGCTTAAAATATATGATATCGTAGCAAAACAAAATTGATGTCGCATGAAGTACATGCATGATCATAGACATGACGGTAAAATAAAAGCATATTTTACTTCGAACTATGGATGATCATAGATATGACGGTAAAATAAAAACATGTTTTACTTCGAGATAATTACATGAAATCTATGTTGCTTATTGTAACACTAATCTAGCCTTCATTAATTATGATTTCTACCTAAAAAATGTACTTGTGTTAAAAACGTTTTTTTGTTTGAATAACTTTTCCATTATAATGTAAATTAGGTAGGTACATTCATTTACTGGTGATGAAAAATGAAAGAAGAAGAAGTTGTTGGTCAAATCTGTAAACAATTTTATATAGCATACAAATTAAAATCGACACATAAATAAACAATTCGGTGTAATTCATGTCAATTTTTCGAAAGGACCGCATGGAAGAGGAGATGGAATATATAAGCTGGTGGTGCGTTCATTGGTCCCACGTACTTTGAACCAAATAAATGTTTTACTTCTTTAGAAAAATATTGAAGTCAAAGGATTATTTGCATTAGTGGGTGATTGGTCTCTATGCTAAATAAATAATCAAGAAAAACGAAAAGGAGAAAGAAACATTGCTTCTGAAGCTTTGGATCTCGTAAAGGCAACTAATAATCCTCCTAGTTGGCCTAATTTTTGGTACCAAATCTCCGAAATGAATTACGTTTTGATCAAATTTGAGGATTGGAGTTTGGTTTTTGAAAGTAGGAATGCTAACAAATAAGCTTTTTTGATTACTCGTAGTGTTACTCACGAGAATCGGTGGCAATCTTACATTGCTCTTGGACAACCCGGGTGGTTGAAAGAGCTTTTAGTTTGTGAGAAAAGCTAGTTTGTTCTTCATTCTCTTTGATCATAATTTTTGGTGTTTGTAATAGAGGTATATCTGTTTAGCTCGATGTTTCTCATCAAGCTTTACTTGTTGTATCAAACAATTTGGCCTCTTTATAATTATTCAGTTGACAAAAAAAAAAAAAGAAACATTGCAGATATAGATATTGATAGATATACTTTCTCTTTTACAGATTTATGCAAACAGTAAAATAGTCTAGATCGACATTCATATTTCTAATTAAATCTCTACATTTTAATTTATATAATGTGTATACATATACGGTGTATTGTCAATTTTTTTTTACCTTCAATCTTTGAAATCTTTACGATCGTCACTTATATAACATGGCCAAAAAGTACTGCTGGTGTCTTCTTAACTTACACAGCTTCACATTATTGCAAACACAACAATGAAACATGCACTGGTAATAATTAGAAAATTATCGAATATTTCTTTGTAAAAAGGCTTGACTATAAGACTGGATTACTACGCGTTGGGTCTAGTGGCCTTCCTTATTGCTCAAAGAATATAGCATAACTTAACTGAAGTTTTAGTTTTAGTGGATTCTATGGGTTAATTATGATGATGTACATGGGCGGAGGAAGGCAAACGGTGGGGCATGTGTCCCATACAACTTTCCTTAAATGTTTGTTTTTGTTAGCTAAACAATGAGATAATATTATTAAGTGAATTGGCAAATTTGCTTCATATATATATATATATATATACTATTTTTGGATCCGCCTCTCATGAGGTATAGTTATGATCAATACATGATACTATATATAGATCTAAGTTTTGATTTTTACTTTTAGTTCAGAAGATTCGATTATCTAAATATAGATACATAATACATGTCTAGATCTCATTACATGTCTAGGTCTCATTGACATATATGTTAGGGTATTGTATATATAGTATGGCTTAGGTAACAAACGGCTTGTATACTTTATAACTTATTTTTTTAGAGAACTTGCAAATTTCTATATTAGTGTCGAAACCTAAAAGCTGTGGCCGACGCCAAAAAGTGCACCGCCCTTATCTCCATGCATATATATGTTGGTCGACATGTAAATACCGAAGCTTCAAAGCCAAGATAATTTTTTGAAAAGACTTTTTCATCATTGGTTAGGAAGTGGTTTTGTTATTAAATTTTTTTAATTATTAGTGATGTTGATCATCATTATAATTTGATTTTTTTTTGTTGCCAAAATCGATAGTACTAGAAAAGCAAAACGATACGATATACTATATTCGGACAACTTTACTCGTTAAATAAGTTGGGTCATCAAGACCATAACCAACGTTATCTTGTAATGATAAAGTCTAAAAATATGATACGTGAATAAATCAATTATTGACGAAATGTGTGTTCGACCATCACTACAAGAAAACACTGATTTAGCGTCGGAACATTTCGACGCTAATTCGACGCTAAATCGTCTTAGCGTCGAATTAGCGTCGAAATGTTATTCGACGCATAATCGTCGACGCTAATCCATTTTCGACGCTATTTCGACGCTATTTTAGCGTCGAAATGGTTTTCGACGCTATATTCGACGCTAATTTAGCGTCGGAAATTCAACGCTAATTCGACACAATATTTCGACGCTAATTCGACGCTAATTTAGCATCGAATTAGCGTCGACCAACTTCACATTCGATGCTAATTCGACGCTAATTTTAATTTTTTTTAAAAAAAAAATTTCACAACTTAGCGTCGAATTAGCGTCGACCAACTTCAAAAATCGACGCTAATTCGACGCTAAATTGTGATTTTTTTTTTTAAAAAAAATATTAAAATCAGTTTTATAAATTTTATATATAATCCGAAAATTAATATTTTAAATTCATATTTATTTTACTTTCCATAAAAAACTTGTAAAATAATTTCATAAAATATTAATTCATAAATTTCATAAATTCGTTTTTATTTTTCATAAATTTATAAATTTTATATATAGCTTATCAATACTTGTAAATTCATTTTTTATTTTAAATAATTTTATATTTTACATAAATAATTTGATAAAAATAGAAATTCGTTTTATTTTACTTTACATAAATAAGTTGTAAAATAATTTAATAAAATATAAATTCATAAATTCGTTTTATTTTACTTTACATAAATAAGTTGTAAAATAATTTAATAAAATATAAATTCATAAATTCGTTTTATTTTACTTTACATAAATAAGTTGTAAAATAATTTAATAAAATATAAATTCATAAATAAGTTGTAAAGTAATTTGATATTTTCCATAAATTTAACATGTAAAATAATTTGATAGCCCACTTTATAAATAAATAAACTACTAAATACCATCTCAAATCTAAAATCCTTTTCCTACAATTCCATTTCCTACAAATTCAACCCTAGATTCCATTCTTAACAATCTCTAACACTTATTTATAAACATAAATGATAATACACATAACAAATATATATTTTTTTTTTGTAAAAGCACATAACAAATATATAAACATGCATAAAAGATAATACACATAAGAAATGCAAAAAAAAAAAAAAAAAAATACACTTACCATGTTAAGCTATTATGGGAGAGAGAGTGAAAATGTGTGAGAGAGTGAAATTTGTTCACTGGGGAAGAAGAAGCGTGATGGGTTTATATAGAAACGCTTGTCGATGCTAATTCGACGCTAATTCGACGCAAAACTTTAAATATTTTTGGTTTTCCCACCACAAGATTGTGTTGGCGCGTGTTGGCGGTAAACCGAAAATTTTCAATTTAGCGTCGAATTAGCATCGAATTGTATAGATTCGATGCTAATTCGACGCTAAATTGAAAATTTTCGGTTTAGCGCCAACCGTTTAACCAAATTGATGTGATTTTTTTTGGTTTACCTCCAACACTGAAACCAAATTAATTCAATATAGCGTCGGTCTTGCGTCGAATTACAAAAAATCCGATGCATTTTTTTTCTTTACCCTAAACCCCAACATCAAATATTTTTGGTTTAGCATCGAATTAGCGTCGAAAATATGCAATTCGATGCTAATTCGATGCAATATAGCGTCGAATTAGCATTGAATTGTATAGTTTCGATGCTAATTCGACGCTAAATCAAAAATATTTTATGTTTGGGGTTTAGGGTAAAGAAACCACAAATGATATGAAAACAATATTAACCATGTCAATCTTTCTTATAACCGAATGATTTTAAAATTTGAATTTTTTTGTTCATACATACTTGTACATAAGGTTAATGATATTATATGTAAAACTATATAGGTTTTTTGAAATCTTTATTCATATATCATCATTAACCTATGTTCATACATACTTGTTATCTTTATTGTATCTTAATTGCGATTGTATAAGTATGTATTCAAAGTTTAAAACAAATGTCATGAATAAAGATTTCAAAAATCCTATATAGTTTTACATATATCATCATTAACCTTATGTACAACTATGTATGAACAGGCTTGCCGAAGGAAATTCGACGCTAAATCGACGCTAAATTAGCGTCTATTTAGCGTCAAATTTTTTTTTTAAGTTTTTTTTTAAAAACCGACACAAAAGCGATGCAATTTCGACGCTATATTTGCGTCGGCTAATTCGACGCTAAAGTTGCGTCGATTTAGCGTCGAATCAGGCTTCCGAAGGAAATTCGACACTAAATCGACGCTAATTAGCGTCGATTTAGCGTCAAATTATTTTGTTGCTAATTAGCGTCGATTTAGCGTCGAAATTTTCCACCGACGCAAAAACGACGCAATTTCGACGCTATATTTGCGTTGGCTAAAATTCGACGCTAAAATTCGTCGCTAAAACTGTGTTTTCTTGTAGTGCATGTGCTAAAAATTCAGCTGTGCGTAGATGGAATTATTTAGCTTCCATCCTCGAGGCCAGAAGTATCCAAATATAATACGTGAATGGTATATCCATAATCCATTACAAATATCTTTTTTTTTTTTTTTTTGGTCAACCAATCCATTACAAATATCTAATAGAACAATTATTTAGGTTATAGAAAGGCTAATAAACTCATTAAAGATTTTTCAAACCCAAAAAAACCCAAAAACCTGAACCAAACTGAACTAAAATTTAAACCAAATGAGATCTATTTTTTAGAAACCGAAAAATCCAAATACCGGAAATTCTGAACCGAATAACAAAATGCTCACCCCTCCTACATACCATCTACAAAATCACTCAAACAATCCCTTTGTTGAAAGGCAAGCATCCTTTGTGAAGTATCATACCCAACTGCATGATCAACAAGTCCTGATGCTCCAAGCACATTCTTTTCCTCATCCTCCATATTCGATCTTACCAAAGCCATGCAGAGAGAAGTTGGGCTGTCTTGGAGATAAAGTCCTTTGTTTGAGATTGTGTAATTGAAACCTTGGAAATGGAGAGTGAGTTTAGGCAATGAGTCTATCTCTAACCCAGCTTCGGTTTTGAAACACATTAGTTCGCTAACTTCGTATACGACCATTGGTCCAATCTGCGTCATTAGCTCTTCCTTCACCTTCTCGTAGAGTGATGTCTCTAGATGTGTGTAATATGTTCCGATATCTATTGCTATTGCACTAGTCTCATTGCTTATCAATCTAATTAAAAACAAAAGTTCGTGAGAAGCAAATATAATCGATATTCTTCTTCTTCTTATTCTTCATTAGAAAAAAAAACATAATAAATATTTACACTTAAAAAAGGAAAAAACACAAAGCTGATTTTTTTTTGCTGTAATTGCTTACTTCCGCGTTCACGTTTTAAAGTGAAAAATTAAAATAAATATCTTTTTTCTTACTACAAAAGTATATTTAAATTGTTGTTTAACATTCTGAGTTTTATTTTGAAAAGAAAAAAATTGAATCTTGGAATCATGATTCCGCCCTTTCGTAGGTTGTTAATCAGACTCAATATTTATTTATTTACACAAGCTTGAGTCCATGGAATTTGTTGATTAAGTTAAATTGTATACTAGATCAAATGGTTTTTTTTAGTAATCTCGAAATTTAGACCTAGGCTCTAATCTATTTGAGAGCCAACTTTTAGTCTTTTTCTTTTAAAATACTCTTCTTCTCAGGTGTACTTGAACGAAAGACCTATTCTTATGAGGAAAACCACTAAACCAAGAACCATTTAGTCCAATGTTCATTTTATGTAAAACTATACTATTAATGGACTATCAAATTGCAATACTAAATATATTTATACCTCTGTTGCTCAAGACTGATCCCCAAAAGAGTAAGGTGATAGGAATAAGACTCCTTCGCACTTAACATCGGAACCAACATCATATCGCCTCCGTACTCAGCCACCGATCCAAGACGAATGAAGTTAACCGAACCGGCGGAAGATGGCCATAGACAATGAGAGAATCTCATGACACGAAGCTGAGAGAGAAGCGAGAAACGATGAGTTGTTAAACTCACTCTCCCATCGACACTACCGTCTTCGTCTCCCCGCGGTTCACGGTTACTAGTCCCGCAACCAAAGACAAACCCATGAACTATAGAGAGAGAGTTTTCTTGGTCGGTGATTGAAGAAGTTAACTGAAGAGTGTCGGAAACGAGATATCCTGTGCTGAAAGAAGAGACGTCGTAGCGACAAAAGTCGGAAGGAGTACAAAGAAGAGATAGAGAAGCTTTTGTTGGTGTTGTTGCATTGTAATGGTTAGTGGAATTAGGGGAGAGATTAGGACAAAGAGAAGAGTTAATGCATGAGATTGGAGAGAATGTTTTGGAAGATTTGCCGTCATAATGTTTGGTTGTGTCGGAAGGTGAGCATTGGTGGTCGTCATCATCGCATGAATCACATTCGAGGTATGTGAGATGTGTAGAAGAGTCTAGCTTTAGGTTGAAGGTTCGTGTTGGTGTTCCAATTGTGATTTCGACGTAAAGATTGGATTCGAAAGGTAAGTAGAAACCGTTTGGTTGATCATTTGAGGGATCATCTTCATGGATAAAGTTATGAGTGGGTACTATGAAGTGAAGAAGAAGAATGACGAGGAGTGGGATTGATGAAACCATGTTACTTTTGGCCAAGAGAGTTTTTTTTTTGTTTGGGTAGAGTTTTTTTTTGTTTGGGTAGAGTTTAATGCTTCCAAAACATTCTAGGTTATTAGCTACATTTTATATATTTCATGTGAATTAAATTTTCTTAACATGTCATCTGTTAAATTTCATATTAATTAAAGAAATTGGCTAGTATAAGTCCCTTGGTATAAGTTATAACAAATAAAAAAACACTGCTTATAACTTACCAAAAACCCTTCTATGTAATAACTTACCAAAACCCTTAAAAAAAATAATAAAAAAAAACTTACCAAAACCCTTCTATGTAGCAAAATCATAACCATTAGATCTATGTATTTTGGTTAGTTATTAACTTTACTCCAAATTAAACCAATTACTTAAAGTGAGAATCATAAATCATTTTTTTGTTTAACAGTTGCATATATTAAATTAGAAAAAAACAGTTCTCTAATTTATCTATTTGGTTGATTATGATTATTAACGAAATGGTATAATAGTATTTAACTGGATAAAAAATTCGTTATAACACATACATTTTTTGTTTTTGTCGTCGAAGCTGTGTCATAATCACAAATTCATGTGTTATGTATGGTTTTCATATGTGGTTGGGTTGGTTACTAACACAACTCCCGTGATACTGTGATAGGGATGAGAGAAAAAAAAAGTCACGTGGCCCATTTGAAACCACAAAATTTGGGCTTATGGGCCCAAAGAATCATACCTGATTATTCAAAAAAAATGTATGGGTCCCACAAGAATCTGCGGTATAGATTCATTCCTTTGCGGGAATTCGTTTCTTCGTCACAACAACAACAACAAAAAAAAAAAAAAAACGACTCAATCCGCATGACGCGTTTTTGTAGATCTTTTGTCTTCTGCTTTCTTCTAGACGAAAATTCTTACGTCTAATGCACTCACCTACCTAAAAAGCTTCTAGATTTTGAGACAATTCAACGTTTTGAGTATTCTAATTCACGCATCTATTGTTTTTTTTCTTCTATATGCGGAATTCGCGATTTCGTGCAAACAATTCTGGTTCAATCCAGGTTAATTTTCACGATCTGGGTTTATAATTTTCCGAATTATCGTAATCGGGTTGTTTCAGTAAAACCCAAATTCTCATTTTCAATTTTGATCTGATTGTGTAGAATAATCGGTGGTCAAAAGCGTTGGATTGTGTGTTAGCGTTTTTCGTTAGACTCTTTGCAAGTATCCAGAGATTTTGGCGTAATTTTGTATCAATGAATTGGGGTAATATGTACAGAAGACGAATGAAAGTCTTCTCAGTAGCTATACTCATTTATCTCGATTATAAGGTAATAAAGCTTTAATTTTTTTGTTTTCGTTTTCAAGTGTTTTTTGTAAAGTTATAATTTTGGTGTTGTTGTGTGAGTGAAGGGTGTTCAACAAAGAGAGAAGTGGACTAAGAAGTCCAAAGTTCCTGCTTTATGGGAAAAAGCTCATGATCGTAATGCGAAACGAGTTTTGAATTTGATTGTTGAATTGGAAGGGCTTTGGGTGAAATTAGGGCAGTATTTATCGACTCGTGCCGATGTTCTTCCTCAAGCTTATATAAATCTTCTCAGGCAGTTGCAGGACTCGCTTCCTCCTCGTCCGTTGCAGGAGGTTTGTAATTCTACCTGAATGTTTACACATTAGAGTATATACAGAGAAAAGCAAAAGCTTTATTTTGAGATTTGGTTTTGTTGTTGATAGACTAAGCTCTATATGTACCATCTTTTTTCAGGTTTGTCGAACCATTGAAAGGGAACTCGGGAATTCAATGGATGTTCTGTTCACCGATTTTACTGACGAGCCTTTAGCAACTGCTTCGGTAAATTCTGAAGCCGTTTGCTTCTAAGCGAGCTAGAAAAGTGTATGCCTTTTTTTTTATGGGGAGCTATTTGTTTTGTAGATAGCACAGGTTCATCGAGCGACTCTAGCTAATGGCCAGGATGTGGTTGTTAAAGTTCAGCATGCTGGGATTAGAGCGATTATTTTGGAGGTTTGGTTTTAGTTTCGTTGTGAAGCCTTTTGATATGAACAGTTATAGCTATAGTGTGACTCTTCTTTTGAACTTCTCTTCTGTTTTCATTTTCATAATAGGATTTAAAGAATGCAAAGGCCATTGTTGACTGGATTGCATGGGCAGAACCACAGTACGATTTTAATCCCATGATAGATGAATGGTGCAAGGAAGCCCCAAGAGAATTAGACTTCAATATTGAAGCTGGTATGCTTCACTTGCATATATAATGAATAGTCTTGAATTTCATATTTTCATCATAATGAATAGGTTCATGCTTACACATCACTGAGAACTGCATTTCCTGAGTTTTTACCCCTCTTTTGTTATGTTTCTCAATGTGTAGAAAATACCAGAATCGTATCAAAGAATCTCGGGTGCAAGAAGACAAATGATGAAGTTAGCAGTGAAAATCGGGTTGATGTCTTAATTCCAGATATAATTCAGGTTTTTATCTCTAGTGCTCTTTTCATGCTCTGAAGTATACGGAATAATAAAATTTTATATACCAATTTTAAGTATAGGATGGAAACACCAATCTCCTTAGTGAGAATCACAAAAGACATCCAAATGCTAAAAAGATTTTTGTCTATAAATGGATCACTCATGTTTACTGTTGGTAATGCTGTATTATAGTATCTCTGATGCTGCTGTATTTGGTATCTCTGATGCAGCATGCTTTCTATATTTGATAGTTTTTAGAAAATGCACGAGGAGAAGTAGTGGACCAATTTAGCTACTATGGAACACAGATTATCTCGAATATTCAGCGTAGACTTAAATGCAGCATTACAAATTAGTGACTTTAAAAGCTGAAAGCTGTTCATTTTTGTTGTTCCTTTTCCTGCAACTACTTATGTCATGTCTTACACCTCCTTTCTTTCTCAAAATGACAGTCGACTGAGAGTGTACTCATTCTTGAGTACATGGATGGAATTCGTTTGAATGATGTGGAATCTTTAGATGCTTTTGGTGTGGATAAACAAAAGATCGTTGAAGAGATCACTCGTGCATATGCCCATCAGATATATGTTGATGGATTTTTCAATGGCGACCCTCATCCAGGTATGGTCCTTGATACAAAACTTTTGTCTGGAGTTACACCAATTATTTGCTGTCTTGTAACCACCATGCTTGCTTAGACATATGGTTCTACTCTGTTTTGCAGGAAATTTTCTTGTTAGTAAGGAACCACCACATCGTCCTATTTTGCTTGATTTTGGGCTTACAAAGAAGCTCTCACACCCCTTGAAACAAGCACTAGCCAAGATGTTTCTAGCATCCGCAGAGGGAGACCAAGTGGCGCTTTTGTCTGCCTTTGCAGAAATGGGACTGAAGCTGCGGCTTGACCTGCCAGATCAGGCAATGAGTGTGTCAAGTCTGTTCTTCCGATCTTCAACTCCATCAAACGAAGCTCTAGTAAGTGAATCTACTACTTTCTTTCATAGCTTTGCTTTCTCTTTTGATGTACCTTTAGTGGATCCGCTCTTACAGATTCCTCTCTTTATAGAAAACGCTGAAATCCATGAATGATCAAAGAGTGAAAAATATGAAAGTTATACAGGAGAAGATGCAGCTCACCCCGAAAGAAGTTAAACGCTTCAATCCGGTAAGCATAAATTTCTGTCAAGTATATGCCTTCCTACTGACTATTTATATTTAAATGAAACATTTGATTGCAGGTAGATGCATTTCCTGGTGATATTGTTATTTTTGCAAGGGTCATTAATCTACTCAGAGGTATGATGTGTGAATCATACTACTTTCCCTCATAACATCAAAGGATTTTGCTCATTCGTAGTACTTACTCTCTTTTTTCTACCTTTTTATTCTGTGACTATCATAGGACTTTCATCCATTATGGATGTTCGGATCGTTTACCTGGACATCATGAGACCATTTGCCGAATCTGTTTTGCTGGGGTAAGTCCCCTTGGAATTTTGCAGCTCATATTATCTTCTCCAAGTGATTATTTAATATGACCATAATGTAATTTTGTAGGAGTATCAGTCGAGGACCAACTGTAGATGCTCATTGGATACATGACTCGCCAATCCATTCTGATGTAGAGTCCAAAGTGAGGAAGCTGCTCGCTGAACTTGGCAGTATCCAGAAAATACTTGGAATCCAGGTGGGCAATGCTCTTTTACCATTTGGCTTGCCGGAGGCTTTCGTTTTGCTTTAACTCGGCCATGTTCATGTAGGTATGTGCATATAAAGATGGGAAAGTCATTATTGACACTGCTGCTGGAGTGCTTGGAAGATATGACCCTCGTCCAGTTCAACCCGATAGTTTATTTCCCGTTTTCTCTGTGACAAAGGGTGTCACCGCCGGAATGATACATTGGCTTGTCGACAAAAAGTGAGTAAACAGCATTATAAGCTTGCAAAATTGTTCATGTGTTCGTTTTCATCACTCTGGCATTCCGAATTGGCTTCAATCCTTACATATGCAGAACTCATGCTTAGTCATACTTTAGTAATGTTTAGTTGTAATGATACAGAAAACTCCAGCTCGACCAGACTGTGGCAGATATATGGCCAGGGTTCGGAACAAATGGAAAAGATACCATAAAGGTACAAGGAGCTACACTTGTACACTATCACGTAACCATTTTGAGATCTCTCGTGAGATTTGCCTTTCACTTTACCCCCTCGGTTTTTTGCTTCAGGTCCATCATGTGCTTAACCATACATCGGGGCTGCAAAATGCCTTTGACCCTGTACGAGAAAATCCTCTGCTTGTATGTGACTGGGAGGAATGTTTGAAACGGATTGCTGATACATCACCTGAAACACAGCCTGGTAGTCAGCAGTATTATCACTATCTCACCTTTGGGTGGCTATGCGGTGGAATCCTCGAGGTAAACTTATCATAATGCTCATTGTTAACCCGTATATCTAAGCGTAAAACTAATGCAAGGCTCTACTTTCATCAAATCTTGAACAGTATGCTTCTGGAAAGAAATTCCAAGAGATTCTTGAAGAATCAATTGTAAAACCCCTAAACATTGATGGAGAATTGTACATTGGAATCCCTCCAGGTGAATAACAAACATGATACATTACGCTACCAGCTTTTATTAAGACTTATCTAACATCTTTATAACAGGTGTTGAGTCTCGGCTTGCCACATTGACGCTGGACACCGACGAACTGAGCATGCTTTCGTCCATTCCCAACCAGCCTGAGCTTCCTTCCTCATTTACGCCAGATAAGATCCTACAAATGGCGACCAGCTTGCCTGTCGTATTTAACACATTGAATGTGCGTAGAGCCATAATCCCTGCAGCTAATGGACACTGCTCAGCTCGTGCACTTGCACGGTACTATGCAACCCTAGCAGATGGCGGCCTAGTGCCACCGCCACATTCGTCTTTATCCCAGCCTCCACTTGGCAGCCATACCCATGTTCCAAAATTCTCAACGTCAAATGACACAACGAAGAAGAGAAAGGGTAAAGAGATGGCTAAACCAAAAGTTCATAAGGAGAAGAAGCTCTACGACGAGGAGAAGTTAATAAGCGCTGGTCGTGGCAGAGAGTCGAGTGCAGAAAGTTTAGCCAGGCTAGTCAATGATACCGCTGACAAATCTGAGATCGTTGGCAATGATCAAGACGAGATTCGCAATATGTTTAGCAACCCGAGGATCCATGATGCTTTTATGGGTGCTGGAGATTACAGTGGCTTAGTACTGCCTGATGGGAAGTTTGGACTTGGTTTTAAGCGTGTTACGTTACAAGATGGGTCTCTGGTTGGCTTTGGACATTCGGGGATCGGAGGATCAACAGGCTTCTGTGACATCGAAAACAGGTTTTCCATTGCAGTAACTGTGAACAAAATGTCTCTAGGAAGCGTTACGGCTAATATTATCAGGCTGGTTTGCTCAGAGTTGAATATACCGTATCCTAAGGACTTCGCCCTTTCGAGTTCTGTCGAACCAGATTCGGATATGGGTTCGCTACTAATCAACTAAGGTTAGTCATGTGTAAGTTTTGCCTTCCCATGTTACAAACACACATCGCTAACAGACATTGGAAGTAAAGTTTTATTTTGTTTTTGTTTGCCTAAGGACTTGATTCGCGCGATTCGCTTATCTGAATGTAATTTATTGTCTTGTACATCGATACCGCGATCTCCATTTTCGCGATTTCGCGCAATAAAGTACATGTTTACACACAGACTTGACTAGCTTTTCAGCATTTCCAAGTTGATGTATATGTATGTAACAAAAGGGCAAAAGATGGTTCCTGAAAATTAGATTCCATTTGGTTTACTTTAACCGAAACGAAATTGTATCAAGAACCGAAAACCGGTTTGGTTAAACCAGTCGTGGTATTCTAAAATCTTCTACACACTTCTTCTTTGCCTCTTCTCCAAGGATCTAGAAAAACCCTTCGGGGATTTCTGGTAAAATCTTCGTCGTCTTCCTAATCCAAAATCCTACACATTTCCTTAACTCTTTGTGTTCAATTCAAGCTTCACTCACATGGCGTCGAGGAGATTGTCCAAGTCAGCTTCGGTAGCCATCAATGCTTTCTCTAAACCCTCTCTTCTTCCTCGTTCTCGCGCTCTCTCTGCTTCTGCTCACTCCTTCAGCTCGCGTTCCTCTTCTTCTAATTCCTTTCTTTTCCGGCCAAATTCCTTCATCGGAGCTTCGGGAAACGGCGTAACTCCGGTCGCCGCTCATGGCCAGCTCTTACCTCTTTCTCTCCAATTCCCTTCTCCGCGACGCTTCTCCGTCACCGCAGCTCAGGTTCGCTGGGTAGATTTTCATGGGTTTGGTGATAATTTGTTGATTTTTGAAGAAAGCTGGAATTTTTCACTCTTAATTGTTGTAATCTTTGGAATTATGTATTAGATTGTGTTTTTGGCAGTGATTAAGAGTGTTTCTTTATGTAGACTAATCAAAATTCATATACGGAGATGGCTTGGGAAGGGATTATCAATGCTTACGATGCAGCTCGTGTTTCGAAGCAACAAATTGTGGAATCTGAACATTTGATGAAAGCTCTATTAGAGCAAAAAGATGGTCTTGCAAGGAGAATATTTGCAAAGGCTGGAATCGATAATAGCTCGGTTCTGCAGGCTACGGACGTCTTCATATCTACACAACCCAAGGTGTTAAGCGATTTTTCCTCGGCTTCCCTTTATATCTCACTTAGTTTCTTGTGACTTGGGCAGGTTACTGGTGATATTAGCGGACAGATACTAGGGTCATCTCTTAGTACTATATTAGAGAATGCGCAGACGTATCAGAAAGAGTTTCAAGATGATTATGTGTCGGTCGAACATCTTCTCTTGGCGTTTTATTCGGATAAAAGATTTGGACAAGAATTATTCAAGACCTTTAAACTTAAGGAGGAAGCTCTTAAGGAAGTTATTAAAGATGTCCGCGGTAGTCAACGAGTTACTGATCAAAGTAAGTGTTTTTCTGCTCCTTTTTGTATTGGTGAACATTTTTATATGTAGATGTAAGACTTATGTTAGTATTCAAGCTGACAAAAAGATAGTATTGACAATGTTCTGCTACTACACATGTAGATCCTGAAGGAAAGTATGATGTACTCGAAAAGTATGGAAATGATTTGACTGAGATGGCTAAGAAAGGAAAACTCGATCCTGTCATTGGGCGGGATGATGAAATCCGGCGGTGCATCCAGATATTATGCAGGAGGACAAAAAACAATCCTGTTATCATTGGTGAACCTGGTGTTGGGAAAACTGCAATTGCAGAGGGGTAAGGCTTGCAATGATATCCCTTGTTATTCTTTTCGATGGTAACATCTTTGACAGTTATGATATTACGCTCAACAGGCAGATATATTGAGACCTTTTGACCTTTTCAGGTTGGCCCAGCGAATTGTACGAGGGGATGTCCCTGAACCTCTGATGAATCGAAAGGTTATTGAGATCATTTTTATTTTACACCCTTTCTTCTCAAGAGGCCGAGGAAGATTCTAACATATGTTTCACTTGGTTGCTTTATAATATAGTTGATAGCTCTTGACATGGGTTCATTGCTTGCTGGTGCCAAATTTCGAGGAGATTTTGAGGAAAGGTTGAAAGCAGTACTGAAGGAAGTATCTGCTTCCAATGGGCAAATAATCTTGTTCATTGATGAAATCCACACTGTTGTTGGTGCAGGTAGGTGCCCTTTCACTTTTCGCCCACATGCTATATGCAGTGCTATATGCATATGTTGCGCGATGTTTATCCGTTTTGTATGAATGGTTTTGATGGATGGTTCTTTATTCAAATGCATTTACTAATGCTTTGTAGCTGGTTGGGTGAAAGTAATAAATTGGCTGATATAATTACCCTTGTGTAGGAGCTACTGGTGGAGCAATGGATGCAAGCAACCTCTTGAAACCAATGCTTGGACGAGGTGAGTTGAGATGCATTGGTGCAACTACACTGACCGAATACCGAAAATACATAGAGAAAGATCCAGCTCTGGAACGTAGGTTTCAGAAAGTGTTATGTGGTCAGCCATCTGTTGAAGATACCATCTCGATTCTACGTGGGTTAAGAGAGCGGTACGAGTTACACCATGGTGTTAAGATATCAGATGGTTCCCTTGTTTCAGCAGCGGTTCTGTCAGACCGCTACATCACTGAACGCTTTCTGCCAGACAAAGGTATTAAACTCGCAACTTCTCGTGGTTCTTTACCGGTTAGCCGAAACAAAAATCCTCGTTTCTGAAGATGAAATTTGTTTTTATTTCAGCTATTGATCTTGTTGACGAAGCTGCCGCAAAGCTGAAGATGGAAATCACTTCTAAACCAACTGAACTCGATGAAATAGATAGAGCTGTGATCAAACTAGAGATGGAGAAGCTTTCTTTGAAAAACGAGACTGATAAAGGTTCTAAAGAACGACTACAGAAGATTGAAGATGATTTGAACACACTCAAAGAAAAACAGAAAGAAGTGAATGAGCAATGGGAGAAAGAAAAGTCTATCATGACTAAAATAAGTTCACTTAAAGAAGAGGTAAAAGTCTAGAGCAGTTTCTTGTTTGGTATAGTACTCTTAGTGGTTGTAGTAACCTTAGTGTCCTCCTAAACGTGTTGTATGTTTTACAGATTGATCGAGTGAACTTGGAGTATGAATCCGCTGAACGTGAATATGATCTAAACCGTGCTGCTGAGCTCAAGTATGGAACACTTACGTCCCTCCAACGCCAGTTAGAAGAAGCTGAGAAGAAGCTCAAAAATTTCCGAGAGTCTGGACACTCATTACTTCGAGAAGAGGTAACCGATCTGGACATAACAGAGATAGTAAGCAAGTGGACTGGTATTCCGCTATCGAATCTTCAGCAATCAGAGAGAGAAAAGCTGGTCATGTTGGAACAAGTGCTCCACAAGAGAGTAATTGGTCAAGACATTGCTGTGAAATCAGTAGCCGATGCTATCCGTCGTTCAAGGGCTGGCCTCTCTGATCCTAACCGCCCAATAGCTAGTTTTATGTTCATGGGTCCTACAGGTGTTGGGAAAACCGAGCTTGCCAAGGCTCTAGCCGGATACCTTTTCAACACTGAAAACGCAATAGTGAGGATAGATATGAGTGAGTACATGGAAAAATTCTCGGTCTCACGGCTTGTTGGTGCACCTCCTGGCTATGTTGGTTATGAAGAAGGTGGGCAATTAACTGAAGTTGTTCGTAGGAGACCTTATTCAGTGGTTTTGTTCGATGAGATTGAGAAAGCCCACCACGATGTCTTCAATATCTTGCTACAGCTACTAGATGATGGAAGAATAACTGATTCTCAAGGGAGGACAGTAAGCTTCACAAACTGTGTTGTGATTATGACCTCTAATATAGGATCTCACCACATACTCGAGACCCTACGCAACAATGATGATAGCAAAGAAGCTGTTTATGAGATTATGAAGCGACAAGTTGTGGAATTAGCAAGACAAACTTTCAGGCCAGAGTTTATGAACAGAATCGATGAATACATAGTCTTCCAGCCGCTGGATTCAAAAGAAATTTCCAAAATCGTAGAGTTACAGGTACGAATAAACTATTTACACAACTCGATATCAGTTTGGTTTTGGGATAGGTATAAATGTACTGTTTTTACCGTATGGTGCAGATGCAACGCGTGAAGAATAGGTTGGAACAGAAGAAAATAAATCTTGCGTATACGAAAGAAGCAGTTAATCTCCTTGCTCAGCTCGGGTTCGACCCCAACTATGGTGCAAGACCGGTAAAGAGAGTGATACAACAAATGGTGGAGAATGAGATTGCCGTTGAAGTTTTGAAGGGAGAATATGCGGACGAAGATAACATTCTTCTTGACGTTGATGAGACAAACAAGAAATTGGTCATCAAGAAGCTTGCGAATAATGCTCACAGTGAAGAAGAAATGGCAGCTTGATCATGCAAAACCAAATGAAACCAACTTGGTTAGTGCTTATAACACTTTTTGTAGATTCATAACTTTAGTACCACTGTCTTCTGGTGATGTTTAAAGTAAATGGGAACACAACATAAATGTCTTCTTCGTATATTAGCATTTGAAAGTTTAATTTTCTTGCAATGAAATGGAACTTACCAAGTTTTGACAATGAACCAATATAAGAAAACCCTTATATTAATACTTCTAAAGAATTTTCGATATCCCTTTTAAAATAAGGTAAAAAAAGTACAACACCACCAAAAGTAAAACACAACATGTCACAAAACTACAACGCTTCCGAGAAGTCATATCACGGTTGTTCTGAGGAGCGCAATTTCTATGGATGGGAATGTGCACGTGTTCCCATTCGGCTCCACAATCATAACAAATCCACACCTAAAAGGTTATACAAAGGAAATTGTATGAGAAGCAAACGTTTTTATATATATATACATATTAAAAAAAAATTGTTCGCTTAAATAATAATTTTTTTTTCCAACGATCTCCATATATTAAATTAAAGCCTTAAGTTAAGAGAGATGTTATACCTGCATTTCATTTGAGCGCATCCGTCAGAACGTTCAACCATGTGTTGGCACTTGCCGCATTGACGCCATCTATTAGAATTTGCTAGAGATTTTAGCTTTGCATCAAAATCAGTTAGAAAACCAAAAGAATGCAACTTCTTGTAACCGGCGCAAGACAGCATAGTATGCCAAGGAACTTTGCAATGGACACAGAAAGAGCCATTGCATTTTACGCATACCCTAAATACAGATTCATTATTAGATGTCGAAATTAGCTCGGTTTTCGACATCATATATGAGCATCTTTGGTATGGACAATAGATTCTCTCATCATAAGGAGTTGATTTTTCTTTAATCCTCTCTTTCCACAACAAAACAAACTTGTTAGTCAAAAGCTTGTCACATCTATCAATAGATAGGTCAAACTCGCAACCATGATGAGGACAATTCGGCATCGTTCCATCAAGAAGCTTCACTTCTATATGTTTTTTTACACAATCCAAGCAAAACCTATGACCTCAATTATCAACTGAAAACATGAGATCAGGATCAATCTTGTCGTCGAAACAGATAAGGCAAGCGTCCTCTTTCTTAGCTTGAAGGCAAGACTCTTTCTTAGCTTGACGAGGATAAAAACTTCTTATTATCCTAATCACATCCTCCATGTAGGTCATGTTTACAGGATCGCGTAAAAGTCCCTTGCTCTTAAACAACAAACTATCCTTCTCGTCAAAAATTTTTGGCCGTTTTGCTCTAGAAAATCTTCATATACGACGAGCTTTGTGCTTAAAATCATATATATAAATAAGGTTCACGTCAAACTTTACTTTTTTTTCTTTCTTTTATGAACTAGCTTATTGTCAATTTTCTATTTTTCTATTTTTATTGTCATTTTTGTATTTTAATCAGTTTTACATCTATTGTTCCTATTTTTTGACCTTGAACTCGACGGCACCACGCCCACTAATTGCCTCGGTCCAACATTTGTTACACACAAACTTGCCTAGTTTTTCAAAACTTTCAAGATGATGTATATGTAACAGGGAAAAAGTAGGTTCATGGAGCTGTGAATCTACTTTTATAACACTTTTTGTAGATTCATAAGTTTAGTACTTTGCCTTCTGGTGATGTTAAAGTAAATGGGAACACAACATAAACTTCTTCTTCGTACATTAGAATTTGAAACTATTATAGAGTTTGACAATGAACCGATATAAGAAAACCCTAATAATACTTCTAAAGAATTCATGACAACGCTCTTAAAATACAGTAGAAAGCAGCACCGCCAAAAGTAAAAGTACACATCACGATAAAACACACAGAAATATCATGGTCGTACCAAGAAGTGCAATTTCCTCTTTTATGGTTGTAGCTGTACCAATCGGCTCCACAATCATAACAAAAAGCATATCCACACCTAAAAATGTTACAAGAAGGTAAATTGTATGAAAAGCAAACGTGTATACATATATAATCAAATGAAAGGATTGTTTGATTAAACGAAGCTCTTTTTTGTCAACAAGCCCCATCTATTAGCTCTTAAGAGAAGTTTAAGATATATATATACCTGCATATCATTTGAGGGCATCCAGAAGAACGTTCAACCATGTGTTGGCAGTTGCCACATTGACGCCACTTTTTAGAATTTGCCAGAGATTTTAGCTTTGCATCATCATCTAGAAAACTAAAAGAATGCAACTTCTTGTAAATGTTGCAAGATAGCATACTATGCCAAGGAACTTTGCAATGAACACAGAAGGAGCCATTGCATTTTAAGCATATCCTTCGTCCAGATTTGTTATTAGATTGAGAAATTAGCTCCGTTTTCGACATTAAATATGAGCATCTTCGATGTGGACAATAAATTCTCTCTACCAAAGGAATCGAGTCCTTTTTAATCCTCTGTTCCCACATCAAACTCAGCTTGTTAGTCAAAATCTTCCCACATCTAGCAACTGATAACTCAGACTTGCAGCGAAGATGAGGACAATTCGGCGTAGTTCCATCAAGCAGCTTTACTTCTATATGTTGTTTTACACACTTTAAGCAAAACCTATGACCACAACATGAGATGAGAATAAATGTTGTGGTCCAAACAGATACGGCAAGCCTCTTTCTTAGCATTTTTTTGTGTGCTAAAAATCTCTTTGTTAGCTTGACGAGGAAAACTTCTTACTGTCCTGATTCCATCCCCCATGTAGGCCATGTTTAACCCTTGCTCTTAAGCACAAACTATCCTTCTCGATCGTCACAAGAATTTTAACCCTCGCTTAGCAAACCCTTGACATTATTTTAACGTACTGTATTATCATTTTTCTATTTCAATTAGGTTTACATCTATTCTGTTGGAGTAGATATATAAAAATATTATGTTAGTTAGAATATTCTTGTGTATATTATATTCCCAATAGATCTCATGTGATCTCATATGTAATCTCTTTATATACGATTGTGAATAACATGAGAGGGCATTAAGCTCTATTCCAATCTACATATTCTTATTTAGGTTTTCTTTTTCTTAATTTTTTCCTGATATGATTCAAAATATTAGACTTTTGAGTGTTTTTGTTTGTCATCTGATTTTTTATGCTTACAAAATATGAAAATTATTACAACGCTATAACAATGAACAATTCTATCTTACTCACATGGATACAAGGCATGGTTCAACCCAACCACGTAGGGACCATTGTAAACGGTTCTAATTGTTCGAGATACACACATAAGGAACTGATTCGAGCAATCCCCTAATGGTAATGTCTGATACATCTATACCTCAATCTTCAATGTACCCATTTGCAGGATTTCAAGCAATAAAGTATATGTTACTCACAAACTTGACTAGTTTTTATTTTTTTGCTAGTTAATTTATATGTAACAGAGGGCAAAAGATGGTTCTCTGGAGCTATGAATCTTGTTATCAAAACAAACATGTCCCTTTCATTATATAGTTAATCTAGTTATATAGCAAACACACATACATGAAACTCGCATAGTGATCATTACATATAGTAAAGAAAGAGACTCATGGCCAGATATCTGAGACGCAGCTAACTGCTTCGCTGGATACATTACCAAGTCCAGGGCTTGAGTTATGTCCAGAATGTGTGATTCCCGGGAACAGAGATTGGTCGCTGTGGACTGTAATGGCGGGTGAGTTGTTTCCTGTGTAGTGGAGACTGTTGATGGAGTGTGGTGGTGCACTTAGATGAGTTTGCAGAAGTTGATTCAAGCTACTTGTTAGGGAACCTCTAGCTACCAAATCCTCTGCTAGTTTCACCTATAACTTAACTTAACTTAGCTAATTCCAATTATTACTCATCACTGAAAGAGAAAAGTGATTTGATTTGATACCTTGACTCTGAGAGTTTCAACATCTGATTTAAGAACTCTGTTATTTGTTCCAGCGCTACGAAACTGATGTGTTGCATCTATGAGCTGCTTGTACAGTGTTGAATTCTCTCCTTTCAAAGAGTCAACCTTCAAGAAAACACAGTGTCACCATCAAAACATGAATCCATTACAATAAAACAGCTATTTGTATAACCTTACTTGAGACTCAAGTCCTGACAAATGTTCTTGCTTCCTTTTCCTCGACCGTCTTGCGGATTGCCTGTTTGAATACATCCTTCTAAGACGTTTCAGATCATTAGGATCATTAGTCATTTCAGATTGGCCAGCTTCTGTCTCTGCATCTTCTTCATCAGAGTGATCATGAAAAGAGACACTAGTAGTTCTCTGAACTCCTCTTGTCTCTGGTTTATTGGCTGACACTGGACTATCAGCTGAAAGATTCTCTTTGCAGATACAAATGAACATCAGTATTAACTTATTATACAGAGAACACACGGAATCAAATCAAAGAGACCCGCACATACCGCATATTGAGGATTGTGCATCGAGAAAAAGTCCATGCGGAATCAAGCTCTCAGACAACAAAAGACTATCTCTTAAATCACAAGTGTAATCCTGTAACCAACCAAGATTCTTACTAATCACTACAATATTAAATCTTGATGTTGACACAAGGAAATAAAATAGATATGAACAAGACAAACAACTAAAGGAAGAAACCAATGACTAACCCGGTTCATCATGAGATCAAAAGAAGGGTCTAGAGGGCTTGAGTCAAGAACAGATTCTTGCCTGGATAAAGCAGAGGAAGAAAAGACCTTAGTGAGATACTCTTGTAAAGCCAACTCAGAAGCACTTCTCTTCACACCAATTTCTTTAGCTCTGTGATCATCCATTTTTTGTTCTCTCTACACAAGAAGAAGAAAAATGGTGGGAAAAAAGAGAGGAGGGAAGAGTAAGTTGTGATAGACATCTTCTTTTTATAATCCTCTCTTCTTTTACAAAAGTTGTAAAAAGCTTCTTAATGGCTAAGCAAAATTTTGATTTGCTTTGTCAATGCAACGTCCTCATTTTCAAACTTTTTCCTTTTAATGACAACAATAACTAAAGAGAATAGAAAAGCAAAGCCAGAGAGATCTTAGGCTCTGTATTTTTCGTCCTTAGTCTCTATCTATCAACAGTTTTATAGAAGATTATGGTACAAATTATCTGCTAATGAAAACTAATTATGAAGGTAGCCGAAGATTGTTTCTAAATAATCATATTGGAATTTCAATATAAAGTTATCAATTAGATTAATTACATTTTGTATATTTTAAAGCATTCATAATATTTAGCATATTTTGATGTATATTGTTACCTTAAAAAATACCTAAGAATGCTTCTACCCATCTTTCATGCTTTGTTTTCTCATACTTTTGGTCATATGCTTTTGGAAAGCAGATCTAAAGACACTTCTTTACTCTAAGCACCAGAAATACTTTTGTTTCTATAATTTTATTTAACTTTTTGGTGTAAACCAACTTTCTTTTCTTTTGATCTGCGGTTCCTTTAGAAAGCTAAAATATTTCACAACAAAACAATAAAAAGAAACAAAATAGGAAATGTGGCTTTAAAAAATCAAAAGCTATGTAGATCCGAACATAGAATCTATAAAGTATTAGGCTTATCAGTTAGCTCTTTAGAAATGTATTTTTTCTCATTCACTAGAACATTCGAACGTAGTGGACTTTTCGTTTTCTAAAGTTTTTAATATACCGTAGATGTATATGGTAACTAATAAATTTCGAATTCAGATTCTTGTTTTTTTTGGTAAGGAATTCAGATTCTTGTTTAACAATTTGCATTAGGATTTAGGAATAACTAAATATATAGTAATGTTTAAAATCACCATCTTATACATTTTAGATGATGAATGATCGATATATCATTTTTCATTTCGACCATGCTCTTTTTTTTCTTGAAGTCCATTTGGACGACACTAGTGGGGAAATAAGAGAAAAAAAAAATTGTGGAAAAAAGCACTATAAAGTTTAAAACGTTGTTCTATATATGTGTAGTGGCATTGTTGGAGTTATTAAGTATTTCGACATTGCATATTTCAAACCATAAAACTACGTTATTATATTTGTCTCATTTGGTCATGGGTAGGTATGAATTTAGAATAAACATAATAATTGACAATGAAACTCTTTATCTCATTTTTTATTCTCATTTGAAATTCAAGACAAAACCAAGAATTCTTGTGGCTAAAAAAAAATTTGTTTCAGATCAAAATATTTGATGTAGTAGTTTTGTAACATCCCGAAACCAAATTTTAGAATTTGGTAAGGGGTGTCGATCAACACCAAGTTCTGAGGATCGGTTTGATATTAAAAATTGATCGTCGGTTTGGCTCGGTTTTGTGGAGGACCTAGGGCTGCGGGTTTATAAGCCCTATGATGATCGTGGCCGCGTTCTAAAAGGGAAAAACGCAGAAAACTTAGAGAAAAGAGGGATTTCGGAGAGAAATCGAGAGTTTCGATTCGTGTTCATCGTCGTTCTTCGTGAGAATCCCTTGTGAGATCGTGGGAGGTCGAGTAGAAAGCGTTTCCCCGCTGTTTCGTAGCGTTTTCGTCGCTGTCTCGGTCCGTTTGTCGCTGTTCTTCGTTCATCGTTGATTCCCTCGCCGTTTCAATCCAAAACCGAGGTGAGTGCGTGACCGTAGGCTCGGATTAGTCGATGAATTGAATAGGATTAGTTTTAGAAGTATTTGTGAATGAATCATGGCTGTTATGTGTTGATTGTGTGTTATTGATTTGCTGAAATCGGTTTCGAAATGATTAGAATTGTGTTTCTGTGTGTTTGGTGCAATTCGGTTTCGGTAGCAGAACCTAGTGTCGATCGACACCTTATTGGTGTATCGATCGACACCAAGGTCAAGCCAGCGTCGATCGACACCTTGTGTGTGTCGATCGACACCCATGTTTTATGAATTAAATATTTTTAAAATTAATTGTTATTTGATTTATCGTTTTATCCGTACTTAGCCTGTAGACGGGAGGACCGTCTCACTAAGTATTTATGAAATACTTATACATCTCTTTTTCCCATGTGATGCAGGGAAAGATAAAATGTGATCGCGGAATCGTGGCCGGAGAAGAGGATGATAGGATGTTAGGGTGTTAGCATCTTGTTTTGTTTCTGTTAGTCTAGCGAACCCGGTTCGGTTGCTAGTATTGCAATGAATAATTGTTGGTATTTTATTTGATTATTTGAATAACTATTATTAAATTTGGTTATGGATTATTGGTATGATGAATTTTTATTTCCGCAGTAGAATTAATTAATGCAAAAAAAAGAGACTGGGTGTTACATTTTGGTATCTAAGGGTGCTGTTAGTGTGTCGGATAGTTCAGCTGGTGCTGGAGTTAGTGCCAGAGCTACTGGTGCGGCAAGAGGCCCAGGTGTGGGTGTTGCTGCAGGTGGAGCCCAGGATCCCGAGGATCGGTTGGCAAAGATGCTTGCATTGATTTTGGAGCGATTATCGAGTGCGGTACCAGTGCAGGCTCCAGTAGCGACCCTGAGGGAGCAGTATCTGGCGATGTCCAATGAGCTGCTGCTTATGGGGCACCTGTCCTTCTCGGGTGGAGGGGGGCCAGAGGAAGCCAATGAGTGGAGGCTGAGGGTTGAGCGAAGGCTTCGTTCTCTCAAATGTCCCGATGAGTGCCGTGTGGGTCTAGCGGTTGAGTTCTTGGAAGGAAATGCTCGTCTCTGGTGGACCGGTGTCCAGGCCAGGAGAAGGCGGACATTGTGGACTTGGGGTGAATTCTTGGGCGAGTTTAATGCAAGATACTTTCCTCAATAAGTTGTGGAGCAGTTAGAGTTGCAGTTCTAGAGTCTGGTGGTCTATGCGAGTAGCGGCATGGATGGGGAGTGAGCCCAGATGGGCAAGTTCGTGGGAGGACTTCGGATTGGGCTGAAGAAGCCCGACAGAGTATCCAGGTTTGCCTCAAGGGTGGAGCTGGTGGAGGCACTTGCAGCAATCGAGGACCTGGAGGAGCAGTTTGAGGATTGAGTTGGTTTCCGTTTCTTTCGGTTGTTGTTTCCGGATTTTTATATTTTCGTTGGTGTTGAAACGATCTGCATTTTTGAAAATTTATAAGATGGTGTTCCTTATTTATTTTCATATGAGTTATGAGGCGTTTGGTTCTTAGATGTTTATAGACGTTTGGAATTTATTACTCTAGGGGTTGCGGTCCCGAATAACTCATTTATTTTGTTTTGGAGAGAATGCGTTCTCTCGAGGGGATGATTAGTCTCCCCTGTGTACCCGGAGCTCAAAGGATACGTCCTGAGAGTGGAAGAGGCACGGTGTACCCGGAGCTCAAAGGATGCATCCTGAGAGTGGAAGGGACACGAGACACCAATAGCTCAAAGGATGCGTCCTGCGAGTGGGAGTGGTGTAACACCGATAGCTCAAGGGATGCGTCCTGTGAGTGGGAGGGATGTGGAATGAGTTAAGAGTAATAGATGTCTGGAAACGGGCGTATAAACATGAGATTAGACGAGAGCCTCGGAGATCGGATATAGGATCTCGGGAGATATGGACCGATTTTGGGTCAGATATGAGTCTTTGATAGACGATTTTGTGAGGATTCGAGGACGAATCCAGTTTAGTGGGGGAGAACTGTAACATCCCAAAACCAAATTATGTAATTTGGTACGGGGTGTCGATCGACACCATGTTTTCAGATTGAAAATTGGTTTAAGTAATAATTGCGGTTTGGGCTCGGTTTAGGGGCGTTAACCCTAGGGTTTCGTTTATAAGTCTCTTTTGTCGTGGAGCAGCCTTGGAAAAGTTTAGAGAGTCCAGTTTTCGTGTTTTTGAGAGAGGAAAAGGTTGGAGCATCCTTGAGGGTGAATTTTGTGTGGAGTTTGAGAGGAAAAAGAAGGCAGTTTCGGCGGTTTTGGTAGAAAGGAAGAACGGACAATTGAATCAAGTCTGATCGATGTGATTTTTCGTAGGTAAGTTCTTCTTTCTCTTAGCTAGCTAGAGAAGAAATCCGATTGCCTTTTAGGTCTATAGTTTTTGAGTTATAATCGTTTTCCCGTGAGTGGTCTGTGCTGTTTCGGGTTTTGATCAGTCATATTGGGAAGCGTTTTCCCGGCGCTTGAGAAAGAACCAGAAGACGATTAGGGTATCTTTGGAAAGATCTTTCAATCTAGTTTTCAGATTAGGTTTCTGATCTGAATTCGGAGGTATTCTCCTATCTCTGTGACTGTTTTAAGTTGGTTCGTTGTTCTGTTTTCTTGAGAACCTAATTTGGGTTTTGGGGAAACTCTAATTATGAGTCTTAGGTGATAGAAGAGGCATTTCTCGGTGTTTGCGTGTGAGACCAGAGACTACGAGGATCTTGAGTCGCTGGTTTGTGTTCTTAGCGTTGTCTTCGGTTTAGCAAGGTGAGTGCGTGATAGCGGTTACGAAAATAGTTTGTTAGGAGATTTTGTGATGTTATGATTGATTTGTCTTGGCGGTTCTCTATGATTATTCGTGTGATAAGTGTGTATTGAAACGTGTTGATCTTGTTGGGGGAACGAGTCGAGTCTGCGAGAGGATTTTGACTCGGCTTCGGTTCCTGCGAGAGGTGTCGATCGACACCCCATGTTTATGATCGTGAGGTTTGGTACAATAATTGGAGTGTCAATCGACACTCAATGAGTGGTGTCGATCGATACCACTGTTTAATTTGTGAAAGCTTATTTGATTGTTGAGTGTTGTTTGTTCATCTAGTAATTGTCTTGCTATTTCCATAATTGTAACCAGTAGGCGGGATGACCGCTTCACTGAGTATTTATGATAATACTCACGCAACTCTGTTTTTCCCTTTTGAGTTGCAGGTAAAGGAAAAGTTGAGATCGTGGAATCATGGCTGGGACAAGAGGATGATTATGATCTCTAGATTATATGTTTTGGTATTACATTTGGTAGAAACTGGTTTAGGTTGCTAGAAATGTTGAAATGAATTGAAATTTGTTTTAATGGTTTAATGTTAATGTTGATTCCGCTGGTTATTAGTTGTTGATTTGAGTTAACCGTTGAGAATTGGTATTTATGGGAATACTTAATTCGGGTTAATAATAATAAAAAGCTTGGTTGTTTCAAGTTTTGTGTTATTGTCGTTGTTATATCACCACTTGAATCCAACTACAAAGTCGTAAAATGTATATTTTTATATTTTTGTTTCGAATTGAGATAGAAAGGAGGAAAATGGACGTAAATTAGACGAATTAAAATCAGGATAACAAAATCTGAATGTCTTTAAAATTTAAATATTGACTTATATTCGGATTTCTTTAATGTAGTAATATTTTTCTGTTTTCGAAACGGAATTTAGAATTTTATCCCCACAAAAATTGTATATGTGTTCCTTATATATGTCGTGAATTCAGGTTATATAAAATAAATAGAAGTGTGGCCAAAAGTGTACAAAACCAAGGCCACATAAAGAGGAACTCTCCAAGTGCATTTTACCATCAAATCCGAAGGTTAATGATTATGACATCATCATCATCATCATCATCATCATCATCGTCATTACTATCATTATGCATCATCATCATCCTTACCATGAGCAAGATCAGAGGCACGACGACAATCCACTATACGTTGTTTCTCTTTATTCTTGCTACTTGACACGAAATCGAGATGATAATGAACAAGCACCATCACCAAAACACTCAAGAACACGAGCATAGGACCAAATATCCATAGCATCAGAGAAAAACCGACGTAGAACAACCTGTTACCTACCGTGTTAAGCAAGAAACCCTTTTCGAACATCTCGCTGACATACTCAGACGTGAGGAAGAAGCAACCGGAGGGATTAGGGTCTAAATTAGGGATGTTAATGAGAATGGCGACTTGGTTTAGGAAACGTATGGCTAGTGAATGGAAGAAGAAAGAGAAGATTAAGATTGTGAGAATTGTTAGGTATTTGACCGCTATTGCGAAATCTCCATGAGCACCATAAACTGCGTCGTTTAAGGGTCTCTTGATGCTGTAAGTGCTGCTTATGACCGCGGCTAGACCTGCGCAAAGAACCACGCAGGTCGTAGCCATCAATGTAGTTCCCATTATTACGTTACGCATTGTTTGTACCGCCAAAATGTTCATCTTCTGATTCTCCTAAGAATTTAACCAAAAGACAAAAAAAAAAAATCAATCTTATATCTTTGTCCAATAAGAAATGGCTTCTATTATTGGATTTCAAAAAAACCAAGACTAATTTTCATACCATAAGACTATAATTCTCATCCAAAGCTCTAATCAATACGACGATATAATCACTATAGGTTACCATAATTTTGTTTGAAAATTTTATATTTTGGGTAAGGAGAGATGGATGTAAAACCTTGATCATAGCGGAAATCCAGATCCGGCGGCCGTGAGAATTAATGCCAAGGACGGTGGAGAAAGGTTGGGTTCGAACCATGAAGGACAAATAGATGTGGTAACAAAGCATCATGATAAGAGCCAAGGGCACAAGAATGACGTCTAAGTACCATTTCCTCCACTCCATTTTGTTTTCTCTCGCTCTCTCTTTCTCTCTTTCTTCTTTTATTATAACCTCCCCAAGTTTAATGATTTCTTTTCTTTATCTTTTCCTGTCTCCATATATATAATGAACTTGACTGAGAAAAAAACTTATATTTACAATCATTGAACGTAACTACTACACATTGAACTACTACACATATTTTCCATTTGTGAAATTAAAGTTCTCTTAATATTTAAAATGATAAATATAAATTAGTATAACTGTTTACAAGTAAAAGTTGTTTTCAGTTTTTACTTGTCATTTGATATCTTATTATAAACTTCCACATAAAAAATGCAATTTTAAAAGATAGTGTAGATGTTTTTGTTATTTTGTTGTGATAGCTTGCCCTCTATGCATATCTACTTTTTTTTTTTTTAATGATTATATCTTCTTCCTTGTATATAATTGACTAATTAGTCGTATGTATGTTCAACTCATTTACATTGGTTAGTGAGTAATGGTTTGACTCTATCAATACTTATAAAGAAATTATACTTTTTTTGTAAGTAATTAATAAGTGGTTGATAAGAAGGAGAAATTACTCTATCAATAGGTGCAGAAATTACAATTTTTTATAAGAAAATTCCATTTTAGTACTTTACTCTCCTTAGACCAAAAAGAGGTTGATAAGAAGGAGAATCAATGGGCATGAACCGAAGATTCTTGTTAATCACTCAACAAGGTTCTTGGGCATATCAGTAGATGCAATGTACAGGGAATTAATACCTTAATTAATAAATCATTAGAAATACCCCATTAATTACAACACTCCTGTTAAGTAAATACCGGAACCTAACAAAAGTTACAAATTCATGGAGTCTAAAGTTCTAGGAAGGGCTCATTATTTAGTAAGCTATTTTTTTACATCGTGTAGTAAGCTATATTAGTTAAGGGAAAATTTCATAAAAATACCTCAACTAAATTTCGTTAAGCTTTTTAATACCCTACTTTTTTGGCTACCCAATTTAATACCCCAACTAATTATTTTGTTCATTTTAATTCATCATCTTTCAAATAATGTTCATTTACCTACCTCGACTTAACGGAAAGATAACATCAGTTATCTTCTTATGTTTTAAATAATTTAAAAATTGAAATTTATTTAAAAATAAAAGAAAAATCCAAAAAAATTCTAAAAAGTCAAGAAATATTTTCAAAAAGTAAAACAACATAAAAACTAAATTTTCGATGAAAAATATTTTATTATATTTTCAATTTCGAATTGAAATACAAAATTAAATTTCAAACAAAATCGAAAGTTTTAATTTTCAGAAAGTTCAAACCAAAAAATTCATGAATTTACAATAACTTTTTATGAAGTTCAAGATATACATATTTTTTTTATATATATTCAAAATCCGTGTCTAAGTCAATTTAGAATAAAATAGATAAATGACATATATAACACTATTTTGTAAGAATTTTTTTGAGTTTTTTGTAAAATCCTAACTTTTTTTTTGAATTCAAAACTTTTTTTTTTAATCTAAAATTCATAGCTTTATTTAATAATTTATGATTTTTAAAGTGTTTTAAAATTTTTGAAGATTATAAATTTGGAAATTTTAAAGTTAAATTTAGGTTTTTAAATTTAAAACCGAATGTATTATCAAAAAAATCATTGTAAAATTAATTTTTTTTTTTTAAGTTTCAGAATTTTTTTCCCACAAATTTTTTCGAATTAAAAAGATTATTGTGATTTTTATTATTATTTTTAAATAAATATTTTTTTCTGAATTATTTAAAAAATAAAAATTGATTAAATTGATAAATTATTAGTTGATGTATTAAATTGGGTAACCAAAAAGTTGGGGTATAAAAAAGACGTGTGATGAAGCAACGCGTATTATTAAGGAAACAACATTAACTCCGGAAGGCGACATGCAATCTGCACGCATCTTTCTTTTCAGACACTTAAATCGTGTGAGTATCACGTAATTATTGACTACTCACGTCTCACGCAACTTTAAACTCATTTCAGTATAAAGGGTATACAGTATACTACTCTTTTCATGTTTTCACGTTTTCAAACGTTATTTTTTTACCATAAAGAACATTCATCAAAAAATAATTCACGTTTTTGAAAAATGATTCCACTATATATTTCGATGTGTTAGAGATATAGATAAAAGAAACGAATCACTGTTAATCTAATAAAACCAGTTTTTATCGTGTTATAATTGGTTTAAGAAAACTCTACTCCACTGTATTATTACGATTAAATCATTCAACGATCATACTATTCTACTATTAATCTTACATACCAGTAAGTCAGTAACCAATCAATAATGTTCCCATGTAATTTACACGTCTCATTAGACATCATATGACCAAATCATCATCGTGTCACAATCTCTATAAGACTGACAGCTATGTACTAGCTAGGTTACTAGGTTTATATATACGGTGCGTAGTTGTGCTTATTACGAATGAGAATTCGTAAGCGAATTGAGAGAGAGAAGGTCTGTTATTTGAAGATTTTTTTTTTATATACCCTATCAGCTGATTCAGTTGGTCTCGGTAAGAACATACTGAAGTACTACGGAGTAGACTATCTTTCCAAAATGACTAATGCCCGGAGGTAGTCAGGTCGCATTCATTTCTAACTACCAGATAAATCAATTGGACCAAGCTTTAATTGACAGGCTTTCGAGCAAGATGTTGATAACAGCAAATGGGGAAGATCAAACTTGGGTTGATGGGGTTTTCACCATCTCACCCAATACCTTATAACTATTGGCCTACTACCTTCTGGGCTAAAGATAATTGAGGGAGAGAAAGTCTGTTATTTGAAGATAAAAATTGAAGACATTTTCTCATAAGCAAAAATGTTCAATTTTCTCATAAGCAAAAATGAATTACATACTTTAGCTAAACCAAGCTGTACAATTAATCACTTAACCAATATGTACAATAGACTAAACCGGTATCAAACTATTCGGTATACTCCAGTAGTGCTCATTTAATATTGGAGGTACACACATGCTATTACAATAAGGGTGTGTTATATATTGGGGATTGGATTTGTATCGATTTTCAGAATTTTGAAAATTAATCTACCATTATTGGTTTATGGATTCTTCAGTTCTAAATAAGATGTATTGTTATTGGTAGATGAATTTTTTATAATTTCTCATTAAACAAGATTTTAAGAATACCTTGGAAAACCATTGAATTTTTAGAATCTTTATAACTAATTTTTTTTTTAAATACACAACGTTCTTTACAAATTTAACAAATTTTTGGATTTTAAAAAGCAATCAACTCTATAAGAATCTAATTTCTAATAAACCTCCCTTATTTGAGCATGACGAATTACTGGATTGGATTTCCATGACTAAATAGTGTTATGAAGTTGATTTCAAGAATTCAAATGTCTTTTTATTCCGTAGAAAAAAATTAGGGGAAATTCCTGGGTCAAAGATTCAAAAGTCAAAAGTGGATCATCATTAGCCCAAAATTAATATTGAAACCCTTAATAAAGATTCAAGTGGGCTCTGTTTCCTTTTAATCAATGTGATTTTTGAAACATGGAGTATATAATCTCTATTGTGTCATTTTGTGGCTTCCTTGTCGCATGTGCGATGTTTTACTGCAATATACGTGTTCTTTTCCGTTTTTGCTTTGACGGTGGTTGTTTTGATATTGGTTACTCTCCATTTGTGACAAATAGGGAAGCAATCTCATGCTATTTGCAATCGTCTAGTGAATATTGTTTGTTTGGGCTGACATTGCTCTAATTCCTTCTTGATGGATTTTATTTCCTTCCCAAGAAACATTTGTATTTAGTGAAATTGTTATAAGGAATAAAAGTTCTCGGCCTCAAAGTGAAACGACGCGTAATTTTATCTCCTCAGCGTTAGTAGGAAAAGACCTTGTTCTAAAAGCCGCCTAATTGCAGCTTCTTTTCTTCCGAGATCAGCGACATCAATGTGTTGTCTACTTCTCAATCTCTTGTTATTACCAACTCCAGTGGTGTAATCGACGAGCCGAAAAGCCTTCTCTTTGACATGTGTTGCCTATTGAAATCTTTTTCTTCTATTCAATTTATGTAGTTTCTCGATTAGAGAATGAAATTGTTATATCTCTTAGTCTTTACTATGTGTAAGGTTTTACATTTGAAGTAATGAAAGTTGGTTTGATCAAAAATAGAAAAAAAAATCCTTAATCCATGATTGAAATCACATGAATAAAAGCCACACTCGCAGCACTAAAAAAAAAATTACGCTAGACATTATCCCTGAAAACACAAGTTGTTATATTCAAGTCAAGATCATAATACACATTTATATAATAACTAGAGTAGGACCCGCATAAGGGTGGAATTATTATCCGGGATCCGAGATCCGATCCGGGATCCGCTCCGAAAATCTGGATATCCGAGTCCGGATAGTAAAATAACGGATCCGTCAAAAACGGATTCGGATCCGGATATCCTTATTTTCAAATTCGGATATCTGGATCCGGATCCAGACTTTTTAAATATATTAAAAAATATTTATTTATTTATTTTTTAATTTTTCTTAAAACATTATACATAATAAATTAAATTTAAAATCATTTTCGTAATATTTTATTTATTTTTTAATTAAATTATAATAATCTTACAAAAAATCTGTAAGATTTTTCTCATGACCGAGCACGGCCTCGGCCTCATGACCGAGCACGTCCTCTCCTCGGCTGCTGATTACGTCAATGGTCCAGCGCAGCCTCCAGCCCAACGACATAGAGATAGCCTGAAGCCCGGTCCAGACACGAAGCCCACGTTGATGCAACCGACTCCGCGAAGACTTAGGAGGCTTAGCCGACTTAGGAAGCTATATATACATCCTTGTATAAACCCTAGAGGCAGGCTAAAATTCATTGACAACTTTGTACTCAAACTTTTACAAAGCAATAACAAAAACTCTTTTCTTATCTCTTGTGATCTTAGCTTACCCTAGGAATCTCTGCTTCCTCTCGAACCCTTACAAATTTAATTGTGCTAGTTTAGGCTCCCACAATTTGGCGCCGACTAAGGGGAATAGAGAATTTCTGAGACAGAAAAGCTAGGTTACACCAGATCTGGGAAGATGACCAACGACTACAGCAAGTCAAATAGCAGCGAGGAGTCCTCGTCTCGCAGGAGCAACCAGGAGAAGGAGAGCTCCGTCGAAGCTCCTGCACCCAACACCGTCAACAACCCAGCAGACATGACCGAGGTCAAACAGATGCTGGGGACGCTCTTCAAGAGAGCAGAGGAACAACGGAAGTTCAACGAGGCAACTACCAAGGAGCTGAAGGCGCTCTCGCGGAGAAAGCGCAAGAGGCACGAACCTACCAGACTTAGGGGTCGCTTCTCCACACCTCGGACCGCTCAAAGAGATACAGGCGACTTGCCTCCACCACCGCCACAACGGGACACCGATGGAACCCCCGAGCGTGCTGTCAAGGTGTCTGACGACGATCAACCTCCCCCTCGGAGACGTGCCCGAACGAACACTGCTGGCGATAGCGCCAGGGCTGACGGAGAAGGAGAGCCCTCCATAGCAGAGCTGTACCAGAGGGAACATGAGCGCAGGGCTCCACGAGGTTCCCGAGACGAAGAGGTCGCTGCGCTGAAGGCCCAGTTAGACAAGGTCGTCTCTGACCTATAAGCTACCCAACTACAGATGTACCGAAGCACGGCGAAGGTTCCTGGGATCGCCTATGTGCTCGAGAGGGCACATAACACACCCTTCGCTGAGAGGGTCGCGAGGGCTTAAATCTCCGACCCCGGAAAAGTCAAGCTTCCAATCTATGAAGGAACCACCAACCCTGCTGTCCATCTGATGGAATTCGTAGTTGCCTTAGGAAGGGCAAACTTCACAGAAGCCGAGAAGGACATCGGCTACTGCAAACTGTTCGTAGAGAGTCTCAAAGGACCTGCCCTCCAGTGGTTCTACAAGCTGGAGAAAAACTCAATCCGCACCTTGCATCAAGTCTCAGAGATGTTTGTGCAGCATTACGACATCTTCGCAGAGAGAAAGATCTATGATGCGGAGCTATGGACGAAAAAGCAGGGTGAGAATGAAAGCCTGCGGTCTTTCGTGACAAGATTCAAGCACACGCTGTCAAAGGTGGACAATATTACCAGCACGTCCGCGCTGGAGGCCTTGAGAGGAGCGCTCCGATGCCCCTCTCCATTCTGGCAGGAATTGACTGTCAACCCACCCGCAACCATCCAAGACGCTCTCCACCGCGCTACAGACTTTGCTCAAAGCGAAGAGGAAGTCCGCGCTAAGAGGGGCGGGAGAACCAAGCAAGCGGGCGAACCCACCCAGTTCGCTGCGACGTCACCACCATTTTAGAAGCTCTTGCAATGAACTACAAGGCGACTTGATCCCTGCACAGGGTACGTAGGCAGCCTGTCCTCGGATAGGTTCAGTTGCCCCCTCTGTCAAATCGGGGGGGGGGGGGATTACACGCCTCATCAGCCTCATTTCCGGAGGAGCTCACTTGATCTCCTCCGCCTTAGAGGAGGGGGGGGGGGAGTGAGTGTTTTCCAAAGTCTTGTCTCCGGACGAGCTCCACTGATCTCCTCTGCCTTAAGGGGAGGGGGAGTGAGTGTTTTACTAAGCCTTGTCTCCAGACGAGCTCCACTAATCTCCTCCGCCTTAAGGGGGGGGGGGGGGGGGGGGGGGGAGTAGGTGTTTTCAAAGCCTTGTCTTCGGACAAGCTCAATCTCTCTCGATGATTTCAGTTCCCTCCTTCGTCTAAAAGGGGGGGGGGAGTGGGGTCACGAGAACAGCTACGTCCTTCATGGACCTCTCAAAGCTTTAATCAAGTAAAATTGTTCCGCATTCATTGCTGCTGGCCACAGTGATGATGCGGGAATACGAACACAATGACATCCAACATCGGATCCAAAGCGCGCTATATAAGTATCAGTGTTCAGTATTGGGGCGGACAAACCCAACTGATCACTCAAAAACCCAACAAGCGTCGTTGGTAAAATGCAGCTGCTAATGATTTCGTTCGGCATGTACCCTGAACGAGTCATTCTGAAACCCAGGATGCACGCTGGTAAAACTTAGGGTGTACTTGTTCTCGGACTGACGCGTCTAGAGAACAGCACCATTCTGTAAAGCCCAACAACAACGTTGGCAAATAAAGAGCGTGAGCGCATTTGCGTTTTCTCTACTTAACAAAGCCTCATTTATGAGCAAACGAAGCCTCATTCATGAGCAAAGAAAGCCTCATTTATGAGCAAACAAAGCCTCATTCATGAGCAAACAAAGCCTCATTCATGAGCAAACAAAGCCTCACTCATAAGCAAACGAAGCCTCATTCATGAGCAAACAAAGCCTTATTCATGAGCAAACAAAGCCTCATTCATGAGCAAAAAATAAACTAAGTCATAAACAAGGGAAGACAGTCAGTCATCGGCCTCTTCATCCTCATCGGTTTCATTTTCGGTGACCCCGTCCTCGGCGAGACCGATGGCGACCCCGTCCTCAGCGAGACCGATGGCAACCCCGTCCTCGGCGAGCACGGCCTCGGCGACCCTGTCGTTGGCAAGCGCGTGTTCGGCTCCCTTGCCCGCGGCAACCTCGCCATCGGTATTCGGGACACGGAGTCTTAAAACCTCCATAGGAAATACGAAATCTTAAAACCTTCGAAAACAAAAAGAAAAAAAATTCTTTCTGCAGAAAGCGCAGCAGCTTCAGCAAATGAAGCAAGAAGTCTTAAAATCTTCGAAACACTTACGGAGTCTTAAAACTTCCTGCATAAAGTCACTCTCTACTACTGCGAAAAAGATAGGCAAACACCTTGACTTTAAACGGTAACGCTGATATCCAACGCATCTTTAACTCGGCACTATTATCTCTAGCACTACCGAGCTGGGGGGCTTACTGTTGGGGTCGGTTTTCACCCACTCAACGTTAACATTCAAAGTCAGGCGACTGAGGAAATGGCCCTCCGGACTCTTGATGAAGAAGGCGGAATAGCACCTAGGTCTCAACGCGGAGCAAAGCAGGTAGCCATGGAAGGTGTCTGGGCAAAGTTGAGGGCCGCACAAGACTTCACGAGTGAAGACGGGTTCGACACGACGGAGCCGACCACAGCCTCGGCCTTACGGCCAACCACGGCCTCGGCCTCATGACCGAGCACGGCCTCGGCCTCATGACCGAGCACGGCCTCGGCCTCATAACCGAGCACGGCTTCGGCCTCATGACCGAGCATGGCCTTGGCCTTATGACCAAGCATGGCCTCGGCCTCATGATCGAGCACGGCTTCGGCCTCATGACCGAGCATGACTTTGGCCTCATGACCGAGCACGGCCTCGGCCTTATGACCGAGCACGGCCTCAGCCTCATGACTGAGCACGGCTTCGGCCTCATGACCGAGCACGGCCTTGGCCTCATGACCGAGCACGGCTTCGGCTTCATGACCGAGCACAGCCTCGGCCTCATGACCGAGCACGTCCTCTCCTCTGCTGCTGATTACGTCAATGGTCCAGCGCAGCCTCCAGCCCAACGACATAGAGATAGCCTGAAGCCCGGTCCAGACACGAAGCACACGTTGATGCAACCGACTCTGCGAATACTTAGGAGGCTTAGCCGACTTATGAAGCTATATATACATCCTTGTATAAACCCTAGAGGCAGGATGAAATTCATTGACAACTTTGTACTGAAACTTTTACAAAGCAATAACAAAAACTCTTTTCTCATCTCTTATGATCTTAGCTTACCCTAGGAATCTCTGCTTCCTCTCGAACCCTTACAAATTTAATTGTGCTAGTTTAGGCTCCCACACTATATAAACTTGGATTTTAAATCATAAAGATCAATTTATATCTTAATTTTCATGCTTTAATTCATAGCATGCATATCATAAAATATATATAACCGGAATATTCAAGTCATATCTTATATAAATAACTTTGTTAAACATCGCATATAAATCCTTGATTGATAAATCTTATCAGATTTTTTTTATTCTCATATAGAATCATACTCTCAAACTTTAAACATGTTTGAATCTTACCTAATACCGTCAAAGGTCAAAAAAATTCATTCTCTTTGATTTAGGTTTTTCTTTAGCTTGATTATTCGTATCTTAAAATTTTAGACTGAGATTCTCATATATTTTCTTTAATTGTTTTGTTTTTCAGTTTATATAACCTCTTTTGTTTTATCATTCATTTTTTCATATTTTTTAACTGATATTAATATTCTCTCTATTTTTTGTTTTATACCGTTTATATATTCTTTATTTCCATAACCGTTCATAATCTTTCTATTTTTAATTTTATTTTTTCTTATTCGTTTAAATTATTATAATTTTTACTTTTTTCCTAAATAGTTTGAACTATTAGAAATTTTCCTCTTTTTCTATTAGTTTTGGACTATTAAAATTTTCATGTTTTATTATTTGGTTAGTTTATCATTTTTAATTTTAATTTGTTTTCATTCACCCTATTCTCTCAATTTCATGTATATATATATCATTTTTATCTTGTTTGGCTACACATATCTTTTAATTTTAAATAGAGATTTTCAGTTTTTTTTTTTTAAAATTTATTTCTTTATTTATATAATCTCTTTTATGTCATCATTTATTTTTTTATTTGTCTGATTTGAAGTTTATATTCTCTCTATTTTTATGGTTTATAATGTCTTTATTTTTTAGGTTAATTTTTTATAATTCGTTTGGACTATTATATATATATATATATATCCCTAAATAGTTTGAACTTTTAGAATTTTGTTTTTGTTTTTCTGTTATTTGTAGACTATTAGAAATTTTCCACTTTTTCTATTATTTTGAACTATTAAAAGTTTTCTATTTTTAATTGTGATTTGTTTTAATTAAAATTAAGTTTTAACACATGTCATCATCCGATCAATTTTAGAAAATGTCGCAATCTCATTAATTAAAATTTTGCATACGTGTCGCATTCTTGTCGACAGGCTTCTGATATATCATGGTTTTTACCCATTTTAGACCATGATATAAGTCCAATATCTAGAGTCTTAGTGGTGTTTTGTGTTTGTTTTAGAGTCATTACAGATACTTAGACGTTTGGAGCATAAAATAGGTTTACTGGAAGTTTTGGAGTATTGCGGAATGAAGTGTCAAAAATGCAAGTGAAGAATCGGATTTTAAAATTGGCGTCGATCGACACCCTGTGCGAACAAGCCCAAAGCCTAATTTCAAAGATTTCCAATTTTGCTGGGAAGTTCCAGATGTTTACTTTTGTGTTTCTAGTTAGTTTAGCATCTCTATAAATACGTTTTTAAGCCATTGTTTAGGCTTCATGCTTTATTTTACTAAGTTTAATAGATATCTTCAATTAATAAAGATGGTTTCTTCTTTGATTATGCCTGAGTAGTCACCTTGTTAGGTTTAGGAATTTTCAGAGGTGTTTGATGAATTGCTAGATTTAATTCAACTGTTAGGATAATACTATTAGAAGTTTTTCATCTTAATTTGTGTTTATTGCTGATTCTAAATTCATGACTTAGAATATGATCTTTGGTTAATTCATAGAAGCGACAATTTTATAAATTGTCTGAACTAGTTTTTGATGAGAAAAATTCCTCTTCGCAAAGAAATTTGGTTTAGGATTTTGTGAACAATTGAACCTGAATTAATTGCTTGTTTATATTGTTAAGATTTGCAACGCAATTGGCTTTCTAGTAGTTAGACATAGATAATCTCTGCAGCGAAAGCTGATTGGTTTTACATTTGTGTACATGTTTAAGAATTGTGCTTCATAAGCCTATCATTTATTTATTTATCTGCAATTATGATTCACCTGAAATTTCCCTGTGCCTAGCTTTCTTTTAATTGATTTCACAACCGTTTCACTGCCTGCTTTAATTACTTGTTTTTACATTCATCATATCCTGTTTAGCATAATTCGAGCATATTAATCTATTTTGTTTCTGATTCCCCGTGGATTCGATTCCCTAAATACTGCATCTCATCTCTTAATTTGAGAAAGTAGCTTTAGGGTTAATTTGAGCTTATTAAATTTTGGCGCCGTTGCCGGGGACTCATTAGACCATTAGATTCATATTATTTGAATTTTGGCTAAGTTTGTTTTTATTTTTTGTTTTACTAGCTAGTTTCTTGTGTCTCTTTTTGTTTTGCGTTTCAGGTGTATGCCTAATACCAGGAGCAACAAGGACAAAGAGCTAGTCAACTACGGTTTTTAGGAACTTGCACGTTTAGAACGTGAGAACATAAGAGCTGCAAAGATGGCTACTATAAAACATCTCATAATGAGACCGGGAGAAGATTGAATCTTGCGTGATCTGGCAGGATTGAGATACAACGAGGAAGGACAGAGGATCAACGACGATGGAATGGTAATTGTCGAGAAACAAGCGATTCAAGAGGCAGGTGTCGCTCGACATCAAGACCCTGTCGAGCGACACGAAGGAAATTTGGGTGTCGCTCGACACCAACCATCCGCCAAATTTGTTGAGGAACGACGAGAATGCTGCGCAAGGACGAACACTAGCGGATTACAACAGGCCTGACCAATTTTATACGAATCGAGCTGCGATTCGTCCACCTCCCTTTCAGAGGAATCATTTCGAGCTGAAACCTGCTTACTTCAACTTAGTCGCTCAACACCCCTTTCATGGTCTTCCTCATGAACATTCCATGGACCACATCGAGAACTTTGAGGACCTAGCTTCAAGCATCAAGGCCCATGGTGTGTTCAGCGACTACCTTTTCTGCAATCTATTCCCATACTCTCTTAGTGGGGATGCTTTTTACTGGCTGAAGCAGCTTGAACCAGGATCGCTGACTACTTGGGAGGACACCAAGAACGCGTTCGTGAACAACTTCTTTGACGATGCGAGGTCCGAGGATCTAAGGACGAAGATTACTGCATTTCGTCAAGGCCCAATAGAAGCATTCAAGGTTGCGTGGTCGCGACTAAAGTCTTATCAGAAAGATTATCCTCATCACGGCTTCATCGATGTTCAGTTGATAGGAATATTTTACAGAGGAGAGGATTGGAGATACCAGATGGCGGTGGATGCTGCAAGAAGTGGAAACTTCAACACCAACTATCTAGAAAATGCAATAGTTCTTATAGAGAACTTGGCTTCTAGCAACAACACTAAGAACGCCGATTTGAGAGGAAGCACATGAGCGACAACAAGGATGTTTCTAAGTTGTTGGATGAAGTGAATGCTAAGCTCGATTCTATGCGTAGTATCCTAGTAGGGAAGAATTTGGTTTAGTTTGCTCAAGAGGTTGTGACTGAAGAGGAGGATGTCAAGTACATGAACCAGACCGTATTTCAGAAGTACGGAAATTAGCAAGGCTATGGTTCAAAGCCGTTTCAGAGCAATAACTTTAATAGAAGTTATCGTTCCTCTTCTAACCAGAAAGCCTCCTGAGCAGGACAATGAGTTAAAGAATATGGTGGAACAACTCCTAGATGGACAACAGAAGGTAACTGTGAGCTTCAGCGGGAAGATGGATGCGATGTACCAGGACTTGGATGGTAAGATTGTAGCATTAAGCGCGCATGTCAAGAAGCTGGATATTCAGATTGCTCAAACTGCTGGATCAATCAAGAGGCAAGAGGGGTTTCTTCCTGCGAAGACTGATGCAAACCCCAAGAACACTTGCAATGCCGTTCTAATGGATAAAAAAGACTATTTCGATGAGTTTGAAGATATTTTTGGGACTACAGAGCAAGTGTCGAGCGATACTAAGGAAGCGTGTCGAGCGATACTACGTAAGCGTGTCGATCGATACCCCGCGAGAAATCATGTGAACTCGGCACAAAGCTAAGTGTCGATCGATACTCACCTGGTAGTGTCGATCGATACCCCGTCTAGACAGAGCCAGATTTTGCTTCGATTGTGATTTCTTAAGAATAACAAGTCTACAAGCCGAATGTTCCATTCCCTAGAGCTAGAAGGTTCAAGCAGGAGGTCGAAAAGGAGATTTGCAAAAAGATGATAGACAAGGTCATGGTCGAGATGCCTTTGGTTGATGTGGTTAAGCTTTCACCAGCTTTGAGAAGATACGTCAAGGGACTTGCTGTGAATGGAGTTATTCGTGAGGAAGGAGCGCTGCTGACTAGAGATATCAGAGCTATTCTTTTGAACACAGCTTCAATACCTAAGAAGAAAAAGAAGGAGGCAGTTGTCTCTGAGGAAGTGAGCGCCATGATTCAAAGCAAGATCCCAGTAAAGCTGCCGGATCCAGGAATCTTTGTGCTAAATTTCTCCATATCGACAAGGCACTTTCCTCATTCTCTTTGTGATTTGGGGTCTGGTATTAATCTGATACCATTGTCAGTTGCAGAAAGACTTGGGATGACTAATTTTATGCTAACTAGGATGTCTCTTCTCCTAGCCTATCGATTCAGGAGATTCCCAGAAGGAGTTCTAGAGGGTGTACCGATCATGATTCAAGAGTGCATGATTCCTGCAGATTTTGTGATTTTGGAATACGATGATGAACCTGAAGACCCTCTAATCCTGGGAAGATCTTTCTTAGCTACTGGTGGTGTTCAAATTGATGTAAGGAAAGGAAAGATCAAGCTTGATCTAGGTGATATTGTCATGAACTTTGACATGGAGAACACAAGGAAAAAATCCACCATTGATGGTCAAACATTTTCTGTGGAGATCTTAGAAGATAAAGACTCAAGCAAGGAGCTGAAATCTAGTCTTTCATCTGTTGCTGAACAGATAATTCCACTTCTCCCAGCCCACGATCCTCCCAAAGAGCAAAGGTACGCGCTCCTTGATCTCAAATCTCCTAATTTCATCAATGATTTAAAGGTTGAAAAAACTGTTACACGCTTACGCAAGCATCGAGTTTCTCGTACAAGTCTTTGTTTTTCTTCTGATGATTTTGCAGTAATATCTTAGGAGCGTAAAGAAAAAGGTAATCCATCTAAGGCAAAGAACACAAGGACTTCAAAGCCTTTCGCGAAAATGCAAATCATCATTCCTCAAGAGCTGAATGAGAAAGGAGATGCACTTGTTCAAGAGATGCTGCAGAAAACGCAGAAATTTTTTCTTGGAATCATTCCATGGAAAAGTACAGGTCCGCCGTACGTCTAAGTTCCTCACCACGGTCAAGCTAAATGACCAAAAACAAGCGCTTAGTAGGATGCAACCCATTTGTGAGTTTTAATAATTATGTTTTATTTTATTTTCTTTTACAATTTTATGTTTGGTGTCAATTTTGTTTTAAATTATTTTTAGGAGATAAAAACGTTCGGATGAACATCAGGAGCCTCTGTCGAGCAACACGTGTGATCCGTTGCTCGACACTAGCAAAAATTTATGAGTGTCGATCGACACCCTTGACAGTGTCGACCGCACCATGCCCATGTTATGTTTTTCTCTTAAAATTTCAGTTCCTTTCATTTTGTTTTACTTTTTTCACCAATCTCAGGCTTTAATAACACTGGGGACAATGTCATTTAAGTCTGGGGGAGGTAGTTGGTAACTATGTGTTTTATTTTGAGTTTATTGAGTCAATTTTTCAAAATTTTGGATCGAAACTCACCTTCTACTTGCTTTGAACAACACTCAAGGACCATTACCAATGCAAGTTGATTAGTTTTACTGAGGTGGGTAACTGGAAGTGGATCGGTTTAACGGAGCGAGTTTAGATTTCTGGAGAACGCCAGAAAGGATGTTGCAAACCCCGCCCTTAATCAACTCTAAATCTCTTGTCTTGGTCGTTGGAAATCGCAAGACTTGATTCAGCTTTCAAACACTAAAAAGCGAGGACGGACCGCTCTGAAACTTCTTCCTGATGATGAATACAACTCTCCTAGATCAAAAAGAAAAAGTCTCATGACCCTGTCTTTCAAAAGAAACAATAGTAGCGAGCGCTGATCTAGTGAAGTCATAGAGATGCAAAGGAAATAAAAAAGTCTACAGAAAAGTGTAGTTCAAGCAAAAAAGTGCAAGCCTGAAAATAAAAAAAAATCCAAAAGAAAAAAAGTTCAACAAATGCTTTACATCTCTATGTTATCCTTAATTAGATAAACAGTTACGGAGGGAAGAGAGAGAGGGTGAAACGTAGGAAAAGTGTTAAAAGGAAGTGAAAGAATCTTGAAGGTCCATCGATCGATATTCCCTCGATGAGACCGCACCTAAATAACTAAAGGGGCTTGCAACTGAAAGTCTGAATTTCTCTAAGGGGTTTGGATTCAATCTGAAGGACTGCTAAGCTCCTAGGGACACATTGAAGTACTACTGTTGACTTCGCAGGTATGTGGTTTCTAAAGGAGTGATCACATCTATTTTGCTTAGGGACAAGCAAAAAGCTAAGTCCGGGGGGGGGGGGGGGGGGGGGGGTTTATATATTATGGTTTTTACCTATTTTAGACCATGATATAAGTCCAATATCTAGAGTCTTTGTGGTGTTTTGTGTTTGTTTTAGAGTCATTACAGGTACTTAGACGTTTGGAGCATAAAAGATGTTTACTGGAAGTTTTGGGGCATTGCGGAATGAAGTGTCAAAAATGCAAGTGAAGAATCGGATTTTAAAGTTGGTATCGATCGACACCCTGTGCGAAAAAGCCCAAAGCCTAATTTCGAAGATTTCCAATTTTGCCGGGTGATGCGGGCTCAAATTCACCCTAGAACCACTCTCTCAAACAAAGAGATCATAGTAGTACTTAAGGATCGTATCCACAGGGAATTGGAATACACAATCAATCCTAGTATTCAGATTTTGCTAAGTAAAACGATTGTAAGCATGAAAGCAGTTATAAAACAAGTAAACGAAAGACGGGTTGATTAAGTACTCAAAGAGATGGAAGCTAGGTCATGGAAATTCTTTAGGTAATGATTCGAAATCAATATATAGCAATTGTCAAGGTTCAATTAAGTGCCGTTCTAGAACTCAAGCACGAAAATATAGCCAGCTAACTGTCGTTACGAGGGCTATCTATCTTTAGATCCTCGAATCCCAAATTTCTTTGCGAATTCGTCGAATCTAAACAAGCATTTAGAACGAGCTCGATAAGTTCACAAAGTCCCTAAACCAAATTTCTTTGCGAATAAGTAACTTTGCCCATTTAAACTAGTTCTGGTTATTAATCCCACTGTCGTGGCTAATCAACAATCCTAAGATCAAGATTCGAGATGATCAAGCAAGAATCAAGCATTAATAACAGTTTAAATGAAGAACCTACGGATAAACCTTAACAAATATGCAATTTCAATGATTTCTAGTCATAACCCAAGAAATTTCCAAAACCTAACAAGTGATTTACTCAGAAATAGATGATGAAATCATATTAACTGAATAAGATTGCATTAAAAAGTAAGAGTAGATGATACAAAAGGGTTTGAAGTCTTTGGATCTCAAGAACATGTAGATCTTCTCAAAGTTTCTCCAAAAATATCTCTTTCTCTCTCTACCTCCTTGATAAAAACAGTCCCCCCTTAAGTAAAAACGAGTTAAAAGTATTTATACAAGTGGTAAAATTAGGTTTACAGAGCCACCGTCGATCGACACAAACAATATGTCGATCGACACGAGGGCGTCTGTGGATATTTTCTTCGTCTTTAAAATTCTCCGTCGATCGACACATATGTACAACTGTCGATCGACAGGGACCTTTTAAAGGTCCCTATTCCACTTGTATCTCTTCAACTCCAAAATGGTCCAAAATGCTCCAAATGTTTCCATTAAGCTCTAAATGACCATTTCCTGCAAAACACTGCAAAATACATACAAAATACCACAAATACTAATATAACCCCGGTTATATCATGGTTAAAATCGGGTAAAAACCATGATATATCAACTCCCCCAGACTTAGCGTTTGCTTGTCCTCAAGCAAAATCATAAACTAAGAATGCGAAAAAGTTGAAAACACAGAACATACCTTTTCAGCTAGTGTACCACATGATTTAGAACCAACCAAAATCAGACCACCATGTACTTCTCCGTAGACAAACGCGGTTTTCCAAATTCACTCACCACTTCACAGCATAATTCGTTAGTCTTCATCGCTTGCCCTCAATGATCTCAATGCCATGAACCTTCTAGACTCATTCCCATACTTGTACCGTGATAAATCAACCTATACAACACTTGGTACTCTTTCTTTCTCTCCCCCAGACTTATTTCGTTCTATATTTATATATACATATTATTTTGTGATTGTTTGAACTCAAAGCAGTGCATGTTTCACTAATGTTGTTCCTTGTTAGGAGACAGGGTCGTGACTCACTACGATTGTTCCTTGTGAGGAGACACGCTCGTGAGATTGCTCGTCTTTCAACATCCTTTTTAGGGGACTCAGGCTGCTGCTTTGAGCTGGGTGATCATCTCGAGTACAGATTCATTGGATTTTCTCCTTATCTTGTACTTGAGAACTATCATTTCACCCCAATCCTAGTAATATTTTATATATGTATATATATATTTCTTTTTATATATGGGGAGAGGAGTACCATTACTATCAACAGAGGGTTGCATTTATCAGGTACGAATGAGGAGTCAAGCTCAATGGACATCGATCCCAAAGAGAATCGTGCAGTAGCTCTGACTTGGCGGATTATACTGGAAGTAGCGGATGTCTCTAGTCAACCGGTCGATCCTAGGATTTTTCATTAGTCTGACTCTGAAACTGGGAGAATGGTCACACGCTGAAAAGGACACTCCACTTAACCAATACAAAAAATTTCTACTAGTTTTGACTCGATAAACAATTTTGAGTCAAAACCAAAACAAAAAGAAATACGTTAGTAGTTCCCTCCCCCAGACTTAAACAACACTGTCCCCAGTGTTAGCAAGCCCGAGATTGGCAAATTAAATCAAACGAAACGTGAACTTGATCAAAAAATAGAAAATTTACCATTTTGAAGAACCCGTCGATCGACAGAAACATCATGTCGATCGACGGATGAGCGTCTGCCTTAACCGTTGAGGTGTTGAAAATTCGAAATTTGTGCTCATGTCGATCGACATAAAAAACATGTCGATCGACAGGTGAGCTTCTGCCCAAATTTGCAAATTTGTAGATTTTTCGAAAAGTGATTTGTTCGATGTTCCAAACTTGCATCTACAGATATTCAACAAACGATCAATGGAACAACACTCTGCAATCCTTAAAATAGAAATTCGAGTTCACATTTTGTTTGAAATTCTAACAAAAATCCGAAATTAAAAAAAAACTAAAGTTTGAAAAAGTTTGAATAGGTTTGAAAAGGGAAAAACAAAAACAAGATAAAGTAGAATGGAGGAAGGGAACTAGTCCTCCTCCTCGTCATGATGATGCTCTGGAGATGGTGTGTTGCGCGGAGACGGTGTGCGGGGACGGATACAGTCGGACTTGCAAGACATTGCATCCCATGTCGCCTTTAGAGCTTTGGCGATCCAGCTTAAACGCGGGTCGTCATCCATCAAACCTGCTGGGAGACTCGGGAAGCGATGCTCGTGTACAGGCTGCTCCGGCGGTGCTTGAGATGAGCTAGCTCCACCCCGTGTCGTGAGCTTCCTCGTAGGACCCATTGGTTTAAGAACTTCCTCAGGTGGATTGAAAGAGATAAGTGTAGGGTCATTAATGACCCGCAATAAATCCGTCACTCTCCCAATTTCAACCTTTCTCTTTTGGCCATCCGCAATTGGGAAAACCCAGTGTAGAGGATGCTCATGTGTGATCCAATGAGCATTCTTCATATGCTCCATGTCCACAGAAACACGCTTGCTCTCCTCCTCATACTCGGTTGTTGAAACATTGCATCTCGTGAAGATTGGAGTGAGGATGCTTCCTACCGGTAATTGCTTCTTACCGAAAGTAGTAAGAGATAGCGGAGTATGCTTGAGCGAGTAGAGGTACTCCATCAACACCATTCCCATGTTCGGTGTGATAGTGTCCCAAGTCTCATTGTGAATGACGCTCCTTAAAGCGTAAGAAAGTAAGACCAACTCGTGACTCCTAACCTTTACCGGCTCCATCTTACAAATGATGGTAGTGGTAAGCAATCGAAGCAGATAACGAGCAACTGGATGACGCACATCAGCTTGTGCAGAACTCCCCACCTGATAGGGACCCGTACCAATCTTACTCCATAGCGTTTCCACGCCGCCATCAATGTCCTTCGGTAAACCCATAAGTGGAACCTCAGGAAACTCAAAAGTCCTGCAAACAGTTGCAGCATTCATCCTGTATCTCCTTCCATTAGACATGAAGCTCATGAAGAAATGCTTCGGGTCTAACTTCTCTTCTGTTGTGGTTGCAGTGCTGGATAACCTCACAGTTGCAAAGAATTGGCGAACAAGGTCGGGATACATCCTTGTATACCCGCCCACCAATTTCGTTAAACCCATCTGCAAAATCAACTGCTCAACTTCGTCCCCGATTTTCAGAAGTCCTAGCGACAGATTGTCGATGAACTTGGTGGTCGCTATGGGGACCCTGAGCCACTCGTTGTAGAGGAGGGAGTCATAAACGTCCCAAGCGGGTGACTCTTTCCTCTTCTCAATCTCATCACTTGTCAATACTGACTTCAACGTTACTCCCCTCTCAAGAGGCTCAAGCTCAACCTGAATCCTGGTGCACTCCTCCCTTGGCCATTTCGGTTTGGCACCACGCCTGATATCATAAGTAGGTGGAGATGGAGCTTGAGAACTCGAACCATCATCGGTCCTTGGTCGTTTGCCAGTGCTCTTGTCAGTCGTACGTCCCATCTGCAAAATGAAATCACAAGGAAAACAAGCAGAGGAAGTTAGAAAGAACCAACAAAATGGACAGTCACTTTCCTGTCGATCGACACAAGTGTCTGTCGATCGACAGCAAAGCTTCTGTCGCAGTTCTACATATAACGAGCATCCATAAATTTTCAACACACAATCTCAAGCAAATCATACCCAGCACAAATCCTAGCATCTCTATTAAGCTCAATGTTCGACAAAACAAACACGATTCACACAAATTCAAATCACATTCCAAAACCCCCAAATTCTAAATTTCAAACCCTATTTATCAAGAACAACACAATTGGTGCACATAATTGGTTCGAAATTACTCTAAAAGTGTATAGGAAGTATTACCAACACAAGGATCGAACCAATTTAACCCCAAAATTCGTTTCTTTACTTCACGAAATCGGATTGAAAATCGGGAATAGTGAAGCATACCTTGTTTGATTGCAAAAACGAACGTGAGAATCGAATTGAGGAGGAAAATCCAAGTGGATTAGGCTTAAAAATTGATTGATTTGGTCAAGTTTTCGGAAATCTAGGGTTCGAAAAGAGTTTTGTCGATCGATGGAGATGAAGAAATGAGGAAGAAGAAGAAAAATCGGATTTAAATCACTTACCTCGTGGAGTCCGGTGCCCGTGTCGATCGACACAGGAATTTTAAAGATTCCTGTCGATCGACATAGGGGCATTGCCCTGTTTTCCTTTTTCAAAATCCAATTTAAAAAAACACAAAAGTTACTAACACAAAAGTATATACTTACTTACAAATGGGTTGCCTCCCACTTAGCGCTTGTTTTTAGTCGTTAGCTTGACTCTGTTGAAGCTCAGACTTCGGGTGCATCATCCAAGGGTACCATGTGTCCCCCCGGAATTTTGGCTTCCGCCCAGTAATGCTTCACCCTTTGGCCATTTACCATGAACTCTTTTCCATCATTTGCGATTAACACCACAGCTCCATGTGGCCTAACCTCCTTTATCGTGAAAGGACCTAACCATCGAGAACGCAATTTACCAGGAAAAAGTTGTAAACGCGAGTTGTATAGCAATACCTGGTCGTTGGGCTCGAAGCTCCTGGAGATTATCTTCTTGTCATGGTACGCCTTTGTCCTTTCCTTGTACAGCTTGGAGTTCTCGTAGGCATGAAGTCGAATCTCATCCAGTTCGTTCAACTGAATCAATCTCCGTTCCGCGGCGGGCTTGATGTTGAAATTGAAATGCTTTACCGCCCACGCTGCCTTATGCTCGAGTTCCACCGGTAGATGACATGCTTTTCCATAAAGCAGATGGAAAGGAGTGGTCCCTAAAGGAGTCTTGTAAGCAGTCCTATAAGCCCAGAGCGCATCGTCTAGCTTTGTAGACCAATCCTTCCTCGTGACGCTTACCGTCTTTTCAAGGATTTCCTTGATCTGCCTATTCGACACTTCCACTTGACCACTCGTCTGTGGGTGATAAGGACTCGCCACGCGATGGTGAACACCGTATTTCTCTAAGAGTTTAGAGAATATCTTGTTTATGAAATGCGTTCCACCATCACTAATGACTACCCGTGGCACTCCAAATCTCGGGAAGATGATGGTCTTAAACAACTTAATGACCACCGCTGCGTTGTTCTTCGGACTAGCAATTGCCTCCACCCATTTGGAGACATAGTCCACCGCGACTAATATGTACTCATTCCCATAAGAGGATGGGAATGGACCCATGAAATCGATGCCCCAACAATCAAACACTTCAACCTCTAGGATGAATTTTTGCGGCATCTCATGTCGCCTGCTAATCTTTCCTCACCTCTGGCAGGCATCACATTGCAGTATAAATGCATTTGCATCCTTAAACATCGAGGGCCACCAGAAACCCGCTTGAAGAACCTTGGACACTGTCTTAAACGTGGCAAAGTGCCCTGCATATTCTGAACCGTGACAGTGATAGAGCACATCTCGAATTTCGTTTTCCGTAATGCATCTCCGATAAAGCCCATCCGAACAATGCCGATATAGATATGGCTCATCCCAAAAGTACCTCCGAAGTTCTCTCATGAACTTCTTCTTCTCATAGCCCTTGAGATCATCCGGTGCAGTCTCTGCAGCAAGGTAATTGGCTATGTCACTGAACCAAGGTCTATCGCTCCCTGAGACCGCGTTCGACTCATGGATTTCTATCTGTTCACCCACTTTCGATCGACATATAAGGTTTATGTCGATCGACAGTTCATGTTCTTCATTCAAGATTTCGGACAGTGAGCTCCCTGTCGATCGACATAGAGGCTTGTCGATCGACGGCTGATGTTCTGCCCCAACACTTAGCCGATTTTCCGGTGTAGCCCTTTGAGATCCAATCTCAATGAAGTGTACACTTTCCTCTGGGAAGTAATCATCGATTGGCACACTTTCTTCTATCCTAATGCGCGAAAGGTGATCCGCTACACCATTCTCAACTCCCTTCTTGTCCTTGACCTTGATGTCAAATTCTTGGAGAAGGGGGATCCACCTTAACAACCTCGGTTTAGCGTCTTTCTTTTGCATTAAGTACTTCAATGCTGAATGATCCGTGTGCACTATAACCTTGGCTCCAATTAGGTAAGAGCGAAACTTCTCGAAGGCGAAAACGACGGCTAACAACTCCTTTTCAGTAGTTGCGTAGTTCCTTTGAGCCTCGTCTAGCGTTCTACTAGCATAGTAGATTGCATGAAGTTTCTTGTCCTTCTTTTGCCCTAACACTGCCCCAACCGCGTAATCACTTGCATCGCACATTACCTCGAAAGGTAAATCCCAATCGGGAGGTTGCACTATCGGGGCACTCACCAAGGCTTGTTTAATCTGTGTAAAAGCATTTAAACAATCAGCATCAAAATCAAATTTGATGTCCTTACAGAGCAATGTGGTGAGTGGTCGAGCAATCTTTGAGAAGTCCTTGATGAACCTCCTGTAGAATCCAGCATGGCCAAGGAAACTACGAATCTCTCTAACCGTAGTTGGCGGTTGAAGACTCATCATCACTTCAATCTTGGCCCGGTCCACCTCAATACCATCTGCGGAAACTCGATGGCCAAGCACAATTCCCTCTTGCACCATGAAATGACATTTCTCCCAATTAAGCACCAAGTGCTTCTCCACGCATCGAGCGAGCACTTTCTCTAGGTTGTCCAAGCAATCCTTGAATGAATCACCGTGGACCGAGTAGTCATCCATGAAGACCTCCATGTATTGCTCAATCATGTCGGTGAAGATAGAAATCATACACCGTTGAAATGTGGCTGGAGCATTACAAAGTCCAAATGGCATTCTGCGATACGCAAAAGTGCCATAAGGACATGTAAACGTAGTCTTCTCTTGGTCATCTGGATGGATGGGGATTTGGAAGAACCCAGAATATCCATCGAGGAAACAGTAGTAGGGGTGCTTTGCTAAACGCTCTAGCATCTGGTCGATGAAGGGTAACGGGAAATGGTCCTTCCTTGTGGCCGCGTTGAGCTTCCTATAATCTATGCACATCCGATGACCAGTTACAGTCCTCATCGGAATTAGCTCATCTTTCTCGTTCTTTACTACTGTGACACCTCCTTTCTTTGGTACCACATGCACTGGACTGATCCAAACACTATCTGAAATGGGGTAGATGATTCCAGCTTCCAGGAGTTTCAAGATCTCCTTCTTGACAACCTCTTGCAGGTTTGGGTTAAGTCTCCTTTGATGCTCAACCGATGATTTGCTCTCATCCTCAAGGTGAATCCTATGCATACACAAGTCCGGAGAGATACCTGCAATATCATTAAGAGAATACCCGAGAGCTGGGCGAAATTTTCGCAGCTTGCTCAGCAGTAAGGCGAGCTCTGGATTGTTCAAAAGAGAATTGACAATCACGAGGTAAGTAGAATTAGGTCCAAGAAAGGCGTACCTTAGCCCGGCGGGAAGTGGCTTGAGCTCGAGCTCTGGAGCTTTTTGTTTGCTCCAATCACTGATTTGTGGAGCTTTCGATGAAGTTCCCTCCCCCAGACTAGTACTAGCAACCGAGTGCTCCCTTTCCTTGCTAGCATCCATCATCCTAGCATAAACCCTCGCATCATCATCAAATTGTTCTTCCTCTTGCACAGAGTTTACCAAAGTCCTTTCCAAGGGATCACTGGGATGTGTCTCAGTGAAAACTTCCTGCGCGAGGTCGGTGAGTGTGTCAACATAGAAGGTGTGTCCGTCTATGGTAGGTCTCTTAATAAGCTTGTCCATTTCAAACTTCATCTCGAGACCTCCCACTTTGAGGGTGATGTTTCCTCCCTTGACGTCTATCAAGGCACCAGCTGTGGCCAAGAAGGGCCTACCCAAGATAAGAGGATCCTTGGGTTCCTCGTTGTACTGCAGGACAACAAAGTCAGTAGGAATCAAACAGTCTCCAACTTTGATTGGGACATCTTCCAATACTCCTTCTGGAATCCTTACTGACCTGTCCGCTAGGATAAGAGAAATCCTAGTGGACTAGTAATCTGTCATCCCTAGAGTGACGGCAACTGAATGTGGCATGAGGTTGACGCCAGAACCTAGATCACAGAGAGACCTCGGAAATCTATCCTTAAAGATATAACAATCCAAAACAAAGCTTCCCGGATCCGTTAGTTTCTCTGGGATCCTGTTCTGAATTACTGCGCTTACTTGTTCAGAAATCATAGCCACTCCTTCCTCAATACCCAAGCTCTTGGTGACCATCTTCTTTACATACCGTCGTATCACAGGACTGAGTTTAACGGCTTCGACAAACGAAAGTTCCAACACTAGCTTGTCTATGATGGACTTGCATCTCGCATCCTCAAGCTCTTGCTTAGATCTCCTCTGACTCTTCGGGTAAGGTACCTTGGGTATGTACACTCTCTCCACTGGGTTATCCAACGATTTAAAAGGGAAAACCGTTCTGGGGGTTTCCTGTCGATCGACGGTTTCAGGTCCTGTCGATCGACACGGATCTGATGTTCTTGTATCGACCTGATTTTTCCCTTTGTCGATCGTCACTGGACCTTCTGCCAAAACTTGGTTTGGCTGTGTCGATCGACATACAGGTGTGTCGATCGACGGATGACCTTCTGCCAAAATTTCATTCTCATTAAAATCTCCTAATTCATCAAAATTCTCTTTACCAAGTCCTTTCTTCAACTCAGGCCCTTGGATAACCTTTCCACTCCTCGTTGTGATGGCAGCAACGGAATGCTTCGGGTTAGCATCCGTTCTAGAAGGAAGGAATCCTTCTTGTCTCCTCGAGTTCTCGGCGGTTTGAGCGACTTGAGTGTCTAGTTTCCTCACATGAAGATTTATAGCCTCAATCTTTCCATTCAAATCGGTGTACAAGGCATCGATTTTGCCATTGAAGTTCACCGTCATCTTTTGTTGACCCTCCAGAATTTGCTCTAGCATCGAGTCCGTCTTGTTATCCGACGACTTAGGAGGTGGAGTTTGGTAAGAAGAAGAACCATAATTCCTAGTGAAGCTGCTCTGATAGGGTTTCTGATAATCCGTATTCTGGAATTGTGGTTTGGTGTAGCTAGGTGTGGCTTGATTTCCGGTGAATGTGGATCTTTGATTGTTCCCACCGTAGTTGTTCCCACCGTAGTTTCTGTTTCCTTGTTGGTTACAAAACCTTTGTCCCTGAAATCCATTACCACCGACGTAGTTGCAGTCCTCTTCATTCTCTTCTTCATCTCGAATGAAGGTCTCTACTTCCTGAGCAAACTGCACTTGCTTCTTTCCCACTAGCAAGTTATGCATCGAGTCTAGCTTGGCTTCCATCTTGGCCATATTACCTCCATCTGTGCTCTTCCCAAGCTGCTTCCTCTCGTAGTCTATGTTCTTCGTACTACTACTCGAAGCCATGTTCTCGATGAGTGCCAATGCATCACTAGGAACGTTTGTGTTGAAGTTTCCCCGACTTGCAGAATCCAAAGACATTTGATGTCTCCAATCGATTCCTCTGAAGAAGATTCCCAACAACTGCACATCGCTAAAACCGTGATGAGGGCAATCTCTTTGGTAAGACTTGAATCTGATCCAGGCATCCTTGAACGCTTCAGTCGGTCCTTGCCTGAAAGTAGAGATCTTCATCCTAAGATCTTCTGACCTTGTCTCATCAAAGAAGTTAACGAGGAAGGCATTCTTCGTGTCCTCCCAAGTGGTTAGAGAACCGGGAGATAGCTGCTTTAGCCAATAAGCTGCTTCTCCGCTCAGTGAATACGGGAAGAGCTTGCAGAATAGATAGTCTTCAGGAACCCCATTGGCTTTGATGCTGGACGCTAAGTCCTCAAACATCTCGATATGGTCCATAGGGTGTTCTGAAGGAAGGCCATGGAACGGGTGTTGAGCTACCAAAGAGAAGTAGGCCGGCTTTAGCTCGAAGTCATTCCTTGGGAAGGAAGGAGGTCTAATAGCGGCTCTATTGGTGTAGAACTCCTGAGGCCTATAGTGCTCTCTCAATGTTCGCTCATGCCCAGCTGGCTCGTCTTGTTGTTGCTCTGGTTGTTGCTCCTCTTCGATCACGGTTCCATCGTCCTCAATGCGCTGGCCCTCAGCGTTATACTTTCGTCCTAGATGGTTCGTGATAGCTCCATCTGCACCGCGTAGCAAGATTACTCTGTTGTTCATCATCTTGGCCGCTCTCGTTGCTCGCTCTAACTTTCCAATCTCAGGAATGAGATCGACTAGCTCTTCGTTTCGATTGCTCCTGGTTACACGATTAGGCATACACCTGAAACACACAAACACAAAGAGAAAAGAGCAAGTTACGTATCAAAATAAAAATAAAAGACTTAGACAAAATCTTAGTAACTTGAATTGAATGGTAAATTCAACTCCCCGGCAACGGCACCAAAATTTGATGCGGGCTCAAATTCACCCTAGAACCACTCTCTCAAACAAAGAGATCATAGTAGTACTTAAGGATCGTATCCACAGGGAATTGGAATACACAATCAATCCTAGTATTCAGATTTTGCTAAGTAAAACGATTGTAAGCATGAAAGCAGTTATAAAACAAGTAAACAAAAGACGGGTTGATTAAGTACTCAAAGAGATGGAAGCTAGGTCATGGAAATTCTTTAGGTAATGATTCGAAATCAATATATAGCAATTGTCAAGGTTCAATTAAGTGCCGTTCTAGAACTCAAGCACGAAAATATAGCCAGCTAACTGTCGTTACGAGGGCTATCTATCTTTAGATCCTCGAATCCCAAATTTCTTTGCGAATTCGTCGAATCTAAACAAGCATTTAGAACGAGCTCGATAAGTTCACAAAGTCCCTAAACCAAATTTCTTTGCGAATAAGTAACTTTGCCCATTTAAACTAGTTCTGGTTATTAATCCCACTGTCGTGGCTAATCAACAATCCTAAGATCAAGATTCGAGATGATCAAGCAAGAATCAAGCATTAATAACAGTTTAAATGAAAAACCTACGGATAAACCTTAACAAATATGCAATTTCAATGATTTCTAGTCATAACCCAAGAAATTTCCAAAACCTAACAAGTGATTTACTCAGAAATAGATGATGAAATTATATTAACTGAATAAGATTGCATTAAAAAGTAAGAGTAGATGATACAAAAGGGTTTGAAGTCTTTGGATCTCAAGAACATGTAGATCTTCTCAAAGTTTCTCCAAAAATATCTCTTTCTCTCTCTACCTCCTTGATAAAAACAGTCCCCCCTTAAGTAAAAACGAGTTAAAAGTATTTATACAAGTGGTAAAATTAGGTTTACAGAGCCACCGTCGATCGACACAAACAATATGTCGATCGACACGAGGGCGTCTGTGGATATTTTCTTCGTCTTTAAAATTCTCCGTCGATCGACACATATGTACAACTGTCGATCGACAGGGACCTTTTAAAGGTCCCTATTCCACTTGTATCTCTTCAACTCCAAAATGGTCCAAAATGCTCCAAATGTTTCCATTAAGCTCTAAATGACCATTTCCTGCAAAACACTGCAAAATACATACAAAATACCACAAATACTAATATAAACCCGGTTATATCATGGTTAAAATCGGGTAAAAACCATGATATATCACCGGGAAGTTCCAGATGTTTACTTTTGTGTTTCTAGTCAGTTTAGCACCTCTATAAATACGTTTTTAAGCCATTGTTTAGGCTTCATGCTTTATTTTACTAAGTTTAATAGATATCTTCAATTAATAAAGATGGTTTCTTCTTTGATTATGCCTGAGTAGTCACCTTGTTAGGTTTAAGGATTTCCAAAGATGTTTGATGAATTGCTAGATTTAATGCATCTGTTAGGATAATATTATTAGAAGTTCTTCATCTTAACTTGTGTTTATTGCTGATTCTAAATTCATGACTTAGAATCTGATCTTTGGTTAATTAATAGAAATGACAATTTTATTAATTGCCTGAACTAGTTTTTGATGAGCAAAATTCCTCTTCGCAAAGAAATTTGGTTTAGGGTTTTGTGAACAACTGAACCTGAATTTATTGCTTGTTTAGATTGTTAGGATTCGCAACGACAGTTGACTTTCGAGGAATTAGACATAGATAATCTCTACAGCGAAAGCTGATTGGTTTTTGCATTCGTGTTCATGTTTAAGAATTGTGCTTCATAATCCTATCCTTTATTTATTTATCTGTAATTCTGATTCACCTCAGATTTCCGTGTGCCTAGCTTTCTTTTAATTGATTTCACAACCGTTTCACTGCCTGCTTTGATTACTTGTTTTTACATTCATCATATCCTTCTTAGCATAATTCGAGCATATTAATCTATTGTGTCTCTGATTCCATGTGAATTCGATCCTTAAATACTGCATCTGATCTCTTAATTTAAGAGTTGCTCTAGGGTTAATTAGAGCTTATCAACTTCTCTTTTATATAATAAAATGTGAAATAACTTCACAATAATTAGCTGTCTTCAAACAAAAACTTTGATTTAAGATGCGACTCTTAAAGAGTAGGCTATATTTTATATCCAAATTAACAAAATAGTGTGTATTGAAGCAAACAAAAACAATTTAAAACTACACCCTAAACTTTCAACCATGCATACACTCATAAAACCTATAACCTTAAACCAAAAGTAAAACCTAAAAACGAAACCATAAATCAGAAATTTCATTTCCTGGCTTTTTTATAAATTTTTTTTTTTTAAAACTTTTACTTAAATGTCCCATTCAAAATTCACAAGCATAGAGAAATGAAAAGCTTAACCGTAAAAATTCCCTAAAATATCACATTTAAAGTTTTGTTTCCAAAAGTACAATTAATTTTAAATGTTTCAAAAATACCACTTTTAAAAAAAAAAATTAAAAGTTCTAAAAATACCCAAAAAAAAAATAATTTTTAAAAGTTTAAAATTTCAATTTTTAGGTTTGGGTTAACTATTATACAATTAGGGTATAGTTTTAGGGTTTAAGGTTTAGTTTTGAATATTTAATGTTAATTTTAATTTTGTAGTATTTTGAAACTTTTAAAAGAAAATAATATTTTTGAAACTTTTTACAATTTGTAGTAGTTTTACAAATAAAACTTAAAATTGTAGTATTTTTGAAAATTGCCCATAATTAAATTATATGATTGTAACCAATCCTAATTAATAAGCACGATCACAACGTGCTCCAAAAACGAGTGGTGCCTCTTCTTTATCTTAAAGTTAATGGGGCCAACATGCATTTGTTTCACTCGAAGCCATACAACATATAGGACGTACAATTGTCTCCTCCTTAGTGGCGGAGTTAAAAATTTTTTTTTTAAAAACTTTCTTGATCATAATTAAACTACAACAAATTGTGAAGTATACAAAATAAATATGCACAAAATAGATTCAAATTACAACAAAAAGACAAATAGTATTGAAAATGAATGACTATGGTCTACACAGTAGACATCAAAGGACGTATACTTTCAGACTAAAAAAGAAGTCTGAATCGTAATTAAATCTTATATTTAAATTTATAAATTGAAAAAAAAAAATTTATAAATTTTTTTTGATCATAATTAAACTATAACAAATTGTGAAGTATGAAAAATAAATTTGCTCAAAATTGATTCAAATTACAACAAAAAAACAAATAGTATTGAAAATGAATGAATGAGTGAGTTAAATATGTAGACTTCATATGCAGTCTACATAAACCTGGAATTTTAACCTAACCGGATAATTTAACCCTATATATATATCAAGTTAACTAGGAACCAACCCTAATTTTGTTAAAAATAACTGCAACCACACTCTCTCTCTCCAACAGCGGTCTTTTGTTCCTTTCTCGTCGAAGATCTTCATCATTAGTCGTCATTAACCACCGCCGTCTCTCCTTTACCGAGTTTATGTAGTTGTAAGTGACATAACTCTTCTTCATTCATTTTTTCTCATAAACTCTTCGTCTTGATATGATTTACTTGTGGTTTATGCAGATCTGGGACACCGCCGCCACTCGTTTACCGAGTTTCTCTAGTTGTAAGTGACGTAACTCCTCTTCATCTTTTATCCCTTAGCTCATATTATTTTTTGTCATAAACTATTCCTCTTCATTTGGTTTTGTTGTGGTATATGCAGATCTGGCCACCGTCGTTCTCATATATATTTTGTTCCAACTAGTAAGGTTTCAGATCTGACTTTTATTTTTATCATTTTTACCTTGTTTATTGTGATATATGCAGATCTGGGGCACCGTCGTCTCTCCTTTAAGTCAGATTTTGTAGTTGTAAGTGACGTAACTCCTCTTCGTCTTTTATCCCTTGTTTTTTATCCTTCTTTGGTATAAACCATTCCTCTTCATTTGATTTTTTTTTGTATATGCAAGGTATATGTATTTTGTCACAACTAGTAAGGTTTCCGATCTGAGTTTTATTTTTATCCTTTTTATCTTATTTCTTGTTTAAAATCTGTTTATTTCATTTTGTTTCAGATCGCATGTGCATTCATTGTTGCAGATCTGCTTCACACTTCCTTCCGTCACAAGTATGATTTGTGTATTTTGTTTCGTTATTGTTGATAGTGTGATGCTGAAATTGTAAAAAAAAAACAGTGTACAATATTAATGTATTTGTCCAGAGAAATATACAATGCTTCCTACGGAAGAAGTCTGCAACGTAGACTTCACTTGCAGACTTCACTAGACGTCTAGTATTTATAGTGTGTTTTTTCATTATATGGTACTTAGTTCTTAGTGTATTACGTAATCAGGTATGGGGCAATATAGCTACACACAACCGTCTAGTAGTTTCGCAAGGAGTGTGAGTTCAACTACTCATCGTAGCGCAGCACGAATTTCTGGATTTCCCAAGTTGTGTAAGTGTGGTTTGGTGGCAGTTCTTAAAACCTCCACCTCAATAGATAATCCTGGTCGGAGATTCTATGGATGTGAAAACCATACTGTACGGTTTGTCTAATTATCGTTACATTCAAATTAGTTGGTTTTGTTTGTGATTAACGTTTAAATATTATCTTCTGTTGGATTATGTACTTCTGTCTTTCTATAGGATGGTCTTTTCCATATATTGAAGTGGTGGGATGAGGCTGTTATGGAAGAATTCAAAGATATGAGGCTGGTGGTGGATGAGCAGACATCTTTAATTCGTCATTTAACATTTAATCACTGGCACGCCATAACAGATTGTGGTTGTGGTGCTAGGTCAGATTTGGAGACGATTCGAAGTAACCTTCAGAAAACAGAGATGGAGTTAACTCGGCTAAAGCTTCTTGTGAAGAAGCGTTGCAGAGGCGTCGACATTAAGGACCTTGTGATGGTGTGTTTAATTATTGTATGTATGATGAGTTTCTTATATGTTTGGTGGACAAGTTCTTAGTTTCTCTTATCCATTAATGTTGTATAATATTGAAATTAGGATTGTAATATATGGAACAAAACCTCTGATCTTTTGCCTATTTATGGGTTGTCATACGTGTTCCTATTATAATTATGGTCTCTGTTTGTTGTGGATTTTATGTATTTCCAATTCAAACAACAGCTGCAATTATATAACAAACAACAAACCACTAAACCCTTACGAACTACGAAGCAACATACTAAATAGCAAACTTGTACAAAACGACAATTGCCACAACAAACAGAACCATGTTCTTTAAACTCTGAAGCTGCATCTTGCAATCTTTAATTTCCTTTTCCATACCATCTTGCTCTTTCTTAAAATTCCTTATCACAACTTCACAAGTCTTTGTCTCCATTGTCAGATTTTCCATGGTTGATTCTGAAATAGCTAACCCCTTCTCTAAACTCAATGAAGTTCTTTCAAGATCACCAAGATTTGGTTTCATTTCTTCAATTTCTTCAAGCATAGATTCATCCGTCCATTTGAACAAGTGAAACTGATTTTTCTACAACATAGAAGAACATTTTCAACATTTTCAATCAAATATGAAAATGTACTCGAACATATTCTGAAACGAAAATTGTTTACCTCATCTCCATTTGGACAAGCATGGAATGGCCTCCTTGGGTTCGTCGACGTCCTTGAAGTCAACAGTCTTACACGTTCACCACATCTACAGTGAGTCGGAATCTCTTTTCCTCGGTCACTCATTTTTGTGTCGCTGATTTTCCCCAAATTATTCTCTCTTTGAAATAGGCAAAGAAGGAACAAATAAGAACTCTAATTTCGACACTCAATTTTATCCCCAAATCGCAAAACTATATCGTTTTAGACGAACAGATCCAACCCAATTTACCACGTGTTGTACGCGTTAAAAAGGTATTTTGGCAAAATTTGTAGACTTCATATGAAGTCTACAACGGCGTAAAAGAACGAAAATAAAGAGGAAATAACTCCGAATTTATGTTTTATGTATGTTCACACTTCATCGGGAAAAAATATTTGGCAGGTTTAAAGGGTACAATTTACAAAGTGACAGTCCTGAGTCACATTTAATGCCCGCTTTAGTCAGAACTTTTACATGTGTAAACTTTTCTCCTTTTAAACTCGGAACATTTATTGGCTTTGACTTCCTAAACATTATGTAGACTGCAACTGAAGTCTGCAACGTATGTAAAGCGTTTATTTAAATTAATAAATTGGAAAAAATACGTTTGTAAAAATTTCGTATTCATAATTAAACTATAATCATTTGTGAAGTGTGAAAAATAAAATTTCACAAAATTGGATGAAATTATAGAAAAAGACAAGTTGATTGGAAATGAAATGAATGAATAACATGTTGTATACTAAAGTATACATGAATACCAAACGCTTCTACTCCATCACAATTCAGTTAGCTATTGAAACGATTTGATTTTGTAATTTGGTGCATATAAGCTGTATGAGTTTATGCTTGTAGTGGGTTTATGTTTTGGTATTCATATAGATAGTTTAAGGTTTAGAGTAATCGTAATTGTAATGTAGGGTTTGATTTAAGGTCCATAATTCCTACATTTAAACGTTTAAAAACATAAACCTTGGACAAAATTGATAAATTGTGAATATATTACATGTTTGAATGTTTGATACTAGATTTTATTTAAGGATTTGAATAATCCATTGAAAATAATTAATTTAGGGTTTCGGATTGTAGACTTCAATAAAAGTCTACTTAATTGTTGTAGACTTCATTTGCAGTCAACACAGAATTTAGGGTTTCGATTTAGAGTATAGGGTTTCAGATTGTAGACTCCATTTGCAGTCTACATGAACCGGAAATTTTAACCTAACCGGATAATTTAACCCTCTATATAACATGTTTACTGGAATGCCAACCCTTATCTCTTCATAAACTATTACTCTTCATTTGATTTTCTTGTGGTATCTTTATCATCTAAGTATGCGTTAGTATTTAACCATTACGGTATTGCAATTTTTTCGTTCCAATCACGTCTATTTCAGATCCAATGGCTATTGTTTAAGAGACGAAGAGAAGTGACGCTTTAAAAAAACAAACAAAGAAGAGACGTGATTTGTTGGTGAAACTACTTTATTCACTGTCGCTGTCACTGTCACATAGTTAATGTCATAACTTTTGAAAGGTTTGAGAAAAAGTGGTCAGGCAACACTGACACATCAACTCGGATAGTAGACCTATATAGTAGACCTGTAATGACATTAACTCGGATTGTAGAAGACTTTGACAATGTAGCCTGTTTTAGTCTACACCAGAGGTCTACACAGTAGACATCATAATAAGGTATACTTTAAGACTGAAAAATAATTCTACATCGTAATTAAACCTTATATTTAAATTTATAAACCGGCAAAAAAGATTTTTGTAAAATTTTATTGTTCGTAATAAATTGTGAAGTATGAAATTATAAATCTACTTCTGACCAAAATTTAAACTCAGAACATTTATTAGGTTTGACCCAAAACCACCATAAGTCACGTCTCTTCGTCTGTGTAATAAGTCACGTCTCTTCGTCTCTACATCTATATAAGAGCATTTTTCATCTTCTCACAATCTATCTACATCTATATCAGATCATTCGCAAGAATATTGAGGAGATGGCTTTTAGACTCAGACAAATTCGCAAGAATATTAAGGAGATGATGTCAGAATTCTCTGCTATGAAGATCATCGAGGAAGGTAATTATATAGGATCTCTTATTTACGAACTCTTATTTTATTGCATTTTCGATCTCTCATCGAGTCATATCATTGAATTTCCTATTTATTTGTTTAACATCATTGTGTCATGATGAAGATTACCATTACGAAGTACCTGTAGATGGACCCATGGATACTCCCTACGCTGGGGGGGGGGGGGGTTGGCTTAACATCTTGTTTACAGTGGATTATCCATTAAAGGCGCCAAAAGTTGGTTCAGTAATCTTTTTGATGTTGTGAATTGCAAAATTAAACTTCACTTGTGGTATCATGTGTTATTTACCGAAGAGTGATTTGAATTTGCACAGGTGTGTTTCAAAACAAAAAATTTTCATCCAAACATCAATGCAATTGGAGCCATAGACCATGACGTCTTGAGAGAAATAAAGTGGTGTCCTTTCTATATGGTGTCCCACCTTGTGATGATCATTCGCGACCTCTTGAAGTCCTCAAATTTGGAAGATCTTTTATTGCCTCACATCGCGCATATTTACAAGACCCATAGGTCCATGTTCTATGCTACCGCACGAAGTTGGACGGCTGAGTATGCAATGCCGATGGAGTGAGACTGTTTATAGACATCCAAATAATGTGATATGACGTGAAGACTTTCTTTTAATCTTTATTTTATGTTTATTTTTCTTTTACGTTTATTTTGATTTGATGTAGACTTATTTTCTTTGATGTAAGACTTTAAATCCTTCTTTTATGTTTATTTTATGTGCTAATTTCCCTTACATATATAATCCAACGAAAAAACCCTTATTCATTTTAAAGTGGTTTAAATACAAATTCTAAGTCAAACTGAAGTTCAAAATCAATTAGGGTTTCGTATTTTAGACTTAAAATGAAGTCTACAATTAGGGTAATTGAAGTTGTAATGTAGGGTTTTATTTAAGGTTCACAATTCGTACATTAAAACGTTTAAAAACAAAAACTTTGCATAAAGTTGATAAATTGTGAATATATAACATGTTTGAATGTTTGATACAAGATTTTATTTAAGGATTTGAATAATCCATTGAAAATAATCAGTTTAGGGTTTCGGGTTGTAGACTTCAATCGAAGTATACTTCATAGTTGTAGACTTCATTTGAAGTCTACACAAAGTTTAGGGTTTCGATTTAGGTTATGCGATGCCAATGGGGGTGAGGCTGTTAAATACTTCCAAATAATGTCATTTCCTGGTGTTAAGACTTTCTGATTATCTTTTATGTTAATTTTTCTTTGCTGTAGACTTGTTTTTTTTCTTCTCGAAATGTATCACTCTGCTTGTCGAACCGTTCAATTTGTATTTAGATAACTATGCTAATTTCTCTTACATATATAACCCAAGGAAAAAACCCTTATTCATTTGAAAATGGTTTTTTCGGCAAAATTCTAACTCAAACTCAAGTTCAAATTCAATTAGGGTTTCATATTTTAGACTAAAAATGAAGTCTACAATTGGTATAATACAATTAACCTAATTTCAAAAATCTATAATTAGGGTGTCAGAAGTCTACAATTAGGGTTCAGGAATGGAGACTTCATTTGCAATTTAGGGTTTTGGGAAGTAGACTTCCATCAAAGTCTACTTCATAGTTGTAGACTGCAAATGTAGTCTATATTGCGTATAGGGTTTCGATTTAGAATATAGGGTTTAGGAATGTAGACTTCAAATGAAGTAGGTTAAGATGTAAAGAAAATTTTAACCTAAACGGATAATTTTAAGCAATTGAGTAAAGAAAGTTTTCATTAGGTTAAGTAGTTGACAAAAGAAAACAAAGTAAAAGGTCCAAGAAAACAATAGAAAACAGAAATAAAACATGGACAAAGACATAGTTTTAAATACAAGAATAACACATAGGATCTTTTGATCTTCTCTTCTAAATCACCGGCTCACTCCATTGCATACTCCTCCGTCCAAATTCGTGCAGTTGTCTCAAACTTGGCCTTGTGATTTTGGTAAATATCGGCTATGCGTGCCAATAGAGGATCATCTAAGTTTGGTGAAGTCATGAGGTCGAGAATTTCCTTCGAAACCATGGACGGGCGGAGCAGAGGAGACCATCGTGTGGCTCTTAAGATGTCATGGTCAATGGATCCTGTCGCACTTACATTGGAGTGGTTGATTTTGGTTTTGAAATTCACATGTGGTGGCGAATATGGATAATCCATTGGCCATTTGTAGGAAATCCAAAAAACCCCTCCAACATATGGAGTCTCCGATGGTCCATCGATAGGAACCTCCACATGGTAATCTGTATCATCGAAGAACATATTAGGGTTTACGCTTTAGTAAAACCCTAAAAGATTCATGAATACTTACTTTCATCGATGATCCCCATCAAAGGGTATTATTTCTTCAACTCTTTCATATCACAGCGAAGTCGAATGTTCCTTTGCTTACTCCGATCCATTGTTGGGTCAGTTTGGATGAAGTCGATTAGGTCCCTACACGATTATAGAGATGTAGAGCCGAAGAGACGGGGATGAAGGAAGATGTAGAGACGGAGAGACGGAAGTACGTATATATAGATGTACATACGAAGAAACGTGTTGTAGAGACCGAAGAGACGTCACCCAAATTAAAAAAAAAACACACTTCACAACTAATTCATAACTTTTACACCATTTACGGAAAATCGTAAAGGTAACAGTGACACATCAACTCGGTTCGTAGACTCCAATAGTAGATCTTTACAGTAGACTACTAATTACTAAATTTTTCAAACGTTTAAGGAAAAAAGCTAATATGAAAGGAATGGAATGATAATTTTTAAACGAGTAATCTTAATCAAAGGTTTAATATATTAACGAAAATTTGAATAAATCAATCAATAGTTGAAGAAATTAATAAATTATGGGTATGGTTGTAGACTTCATTTGAAGATATCAATTGAAATCTACATTAGCATTGTAGACTTCAATTGCTTGTAGTGGGTTTCTGATTTGGTATTCATATATATAGTTTTACTGGAAATAACTGCTCCAACCACACTCTCTATTTCTCGAACATTACCAAGCAAGTCTTTATTTATTTAAGCAATTGATGAACAAGAAAATATGAATAAAAACAGAATAAAATTAGGAAATAGTTTGAAAAAAAAGAAAAACACAGATCTAGGGAGACTAAAAGTCTCCACTTATTGACTTATTTTATATAGGGAGACTAAAAGTCTCCACTTATTCACGACAACAATTGAGAGAAAACTTAAGTAACTACTACTCGAATCTGCAGATCCTTCTCTAGAACTTTAGCGAATTCCCTATGGAGCTTAACTCTTACACGATGAGTTGTTCTCGAGTGATCTAATAGAGGGTGCAAGTGAAACCATCTGATACCACCTGGTTTGCCGTGACAAGCTGGGCAGTGCCACTGCCTTCCTCGTTCATTTATTTTCTCAATGGATAACCCATCCAAGCTCTCAAACCACCATCTCAACCGTCTATTATTCTTCCTTGTCCCATGACTTTTTTGACTCACATCTGAGTCATAGCTATCACTTGAAACATCTTCGTCAGAATCATCGAAAGCATCATCTTCCTTAAAAACTTGTTCAATATCATCCTTGCGTTTGTTTTTGGAAACAACCATCCATCCTCCATCATTTTCTGAAGGAGCCCTAGAAGTCATTTTGAACAATGCTGCGAGAGAAACAACATACAATAGTTGAAAAAATTAAGAAAGTTTGGTTATGCTTGTAGACTTCATTTGAAGTATACTTTTGTATGTAGACCTCATTTGCAGTCTACTTTAGTATATAAAGATGTTGAGAGACCGAAGAGACGTCACCCGAATTTAAAAAACAAAAAAACAATTTAACAACTTTTGAAACGTTTAAGAAAAAGCTGTCAAGTTTCACTGACACATCATATCGGATAGTAGACTTCTATACTAGATCTTAACAGTAGATTCTAATTAATAACTTTTGAAACGTCTAATCTAAATATAAATGAACCGTGGTATTCAAATTTTTAAGATAAAAGTATTAAATTATAAGAAACGAGTACAATTTTAATCAATTGTTTAAGAAATTAATTAATCAATACGTGAAAAATTAAAAAAGTATGGTTATGGTTGTATACTTCATTTGCAGTCTACTTGAGTATGTAGACTTCATTTGCAGTCTACATAGAGTTGATGGAAAGTGAAGTCTACACATGAAGTGTATTCGAAGTTACATTAACCGTTTAATGTTTACTATTGACGAACCGGCGCCTGTAAACTGATTTACGCCGGTTCACCCGCACAAAGAACCATCTCCTTAACCGCTTAATATAACCTACATATAAAAACTCAAGGGTTAAAAATGTCGTTTAGTCAGGTAAGAAGTTCTGATAACCCTACGCTCTCTGTCGACGATTCAAACGAACGCCGCCGAAGTAAACTTCCAGAGTAGACTTCCACCGGCATTCCACAGTTTCCGAATTGAAGGTAATTAATTCACTTTATTTTCGATCCCAGCTCGGGTCTCACTGTTTTCGGGGTTGTTCTCAATGCTACCGCAATCTTTTCCACTGAGAAATAATGTCTCCCCTCTTATGTTGTTTGGATTCGAGATCTGGTCTCGGTTGTCCTTGCGTTTTCCTTGCGTTTATATTTTTTTAATCTCGGGTTTCCTTGCGTTTATATTTTTCAGATCTTGTCATTTCATTTCTTTTACAGATCTTGTCGTTTAAATCATTATTCAGACATGAAATAAAGATACTGCAAATCTATTCAAAACCACTATATGTGACACAATTATACCTTTAGATCTAGGTCTTTTGTTACTTTTTTATTAATATTTTTTCATGGCTATTAACCAAATTCACCCTAATTTGATAATTATTCTATATGATGATTCGATCCCTGAACTATTTGACTTAATTAGACAAATATAGGTTAGACTTATTTTTTCAGAATACTTGTTTCAAATGTAGACATCTTTTGTAGACTCCTTGTTCAGACTTGTAATTTACTTAACTGTTTGAGTAGTTGTTGTTATTTGATCTGCAAAGAGGTCAACATGGGGACACAAGAATTCCCACCACATTTTTATACCAGGGGTCTTGAGCCCGAACCGGATAAGAGCATTGGCTACTATAGCGGTTATACGAAAGTCATGAATGCTATTACGGCTCCTGGCGTTTTCCTTCCTGACGAATTGGAGGATATCAGAAACTCGTCCTTGGGATTGTTCCTCAAGTTACATGAAATGCAGTTTGGTTGGAAATCTAGGCTAGTCCATCGTATACTAACTTTACAGCTCAAATACGAGAAGGAACATGAGATATGGAGTCTCATTGGTGTTAACCCGATAAGCTTCTCTCTCCATGAGTTTGAACATATCACATGTCTGAACTGTGATTATGTTGAAGATCTTGGGCAACCTGATCTAGAGATTACGGAAGACATGGACACTTTCTGGAACCTCCTTGGACTGAGTGTTGATCAGGCTCCTTCTCTTGATGATTTAGTTGTTGTAATTAATGTTTGTGGCGAATGCCGTCGAGTGGACCGTATGAGGCTGGGTTATCTTGCCATCTATGCTGCCTATGTTGAAGGCAAAAGAGGTTCAACAAAAATCCCCTTTGAGATGGCTAGGCTTGTTATGGTTGAAGATGCTTTTCTAAGCTATCCCCATGGAAGACTAGCTTTCAAGAACCTAATGGAGAGAGTTAAGAAGGCAGATTTGTATAAGAAGCCATACTATATTGAAGGGTTTATTCAAGTTCTCCAATTGTGGGTGTACTATGCTTTGCCTGATTTTGCAGCTGAGTTTAGTCAGCCGATACATGATCCTCTAAACCCAAAGCCAATTATGCTGATGTACAAAGGATCCACCACATCTCGCAAGAATTACAAACGGAATATGGTGAAGCAGGTATCATCATGATTCTCACCATCGTAAGTATTATATGTTTATCTGTCTAATTAACTATTTGAACTAACGATGTTTGTTATGTAGACCAATATCGTATGTTTCGTAAGGAAGGATAAGAGTGAAATGTACCCAAGGTGGGACGATGACATTGACGATCCACTGATCGACAATGTTCTCCATGCTCTGTACGATGCCAACTGGAAGTGGCAGCCACATCATTGGCCTCTGACGGGTTGGCTGGTATCCCCGGTGAAAGCTGAGTCAGGTAATGTAGACTTTATTTAAAGTCGTTATTGTAGACTTCATTTACAATCATCATTGTTGACATCATTTGTAGTCTTCAATGTAGACTTCAACTACAATCATCATTGTAGACCTCATTTATAGTCTGCATTCAAATGATTCACTTGCATTTGACGTGTTAACCAGGTCCTGTTAAGTCTGAGGCTGTCAGAATGAAATCAGAAAGGCAGCCTATCAAATCTGGAGGTCCAAGCCAAAAGAGAAAACTTGAGGATTCAAGGGATGATGTACAAGACCCAATAGCGCTAGTGCAGATATTACAAGATCTTATTGATGCATCCTACACCAAGATGATGAACAAGATGGACGCTGGGTTCAATAGGTGGGAGGACAAGTTCGCCCAGATGTCTGAGAGGGTCTCTGCTCTTGAGAGGTCCAATAGTGCTGATAAAAAGAGAAGGAAGGAGGATGTGAGATCTAATGCTGCCGATGCGGGAGGGGTACAAACTGATACGCCAACGTCAGAGGCAGCTCCTCAACCGAATGGACAATAACCTCATGTTCCTGATGTTGGGGTTAGTAAAAAACACTTATCTCCCAAAATGGATAAGTCTCCCAAAAGGAATAAGTCTTCCAAAAGTGATAAGGATAAAGTACGCTTTAGCAAAATGATAGCAGAGTTATCAGAGAAGCCTAAGTCTAATTGATGTTGTTACTGGCATCTCTGAATTTGTTGTTTTTTTTTCATACTGTTTGATTATTTGATTGCGTTGTGTACTGTTTGGAAACTATGATTTTAACTCAGTTTGTTGTCACATACATTACGGATTGGTTCACTGATATAATATATAACATAACACCTCTTTAATTCTACTTACAATTTGTTCTTATTCTCAAATTTTTTAACTTTTTCCCCCATTACTTGCAGAGTAAGTTTCAGAAGAACCAAGATATAGAGATTGAGGAAAATGAAGGTGAGAGTGGTCTCAAAAGTGAGAGTGTCAATGGGGCTGAGGCTAGTGTTCAGGTTGTTGAAAAGCCAAAAGAGAACCTGTTGGAGAAACAAAAAAATAGACAAATTGAAAGGAATGATGCGGCTATGGTTATGGCAAGGGATAAGGTCAAAAAGAAGAGGAATCTTGCTGAATCACAGAGAACGCCATACAAAGAAGATAAAACTGCACAGAACATCATTCCAAATCAAGGTCCACGCATCATTCCAAGAGGCAAAGGATATGATCCTTTTGCTCCTGTTGATCAGAAAAAGGTGCAGACGGTAGAGGATTTATTGGCAGATGAACCGTAAGTGTGTTTTCTCTCTCTCTCTAATATGACTTCCATTATTCACAACTTGAAATTTCACTTATGATTGTGTTGTATATAGGTAAGGAGATGAGCTGGTGAATAACACCCATGCCAATTGGTTCCATATCTAGAGAACACCAACTGAATGGCTCAAGGACTCTGTAAGTACCTCATAAATCTGGAAGCCTGTACTTGTAGACATCAGGTGTAGACGTCACTTGACAGTGCAGACTTAATTTATTATATTTGTTGTTTTTTTCTTGTTTCAGCATATGGCGACGGCAATAAAACTGCTTAGGCTACGTTTCCACAACCATCCAGAGTGGTTTAGGAGAGACAAAATCTGTTTCATTGATACAAACTTACCCATGTTGTGGACAAGTAAATACGCAGATTTTAAATCCTTCCCGCCAAGTGCCGATGGGGGTGGTAAGTTGTTAACTCCTGGAGCCGTGGATTACTACACAGGTGAACAACCATCATATTGTAGGTCAAACAAGATATGGGGGCACCAAGTGGATGACGTCTACATGCCAATGAACATCAACCAGAATCATTGGATTGCTCTGTGCAATTCAATTCCAAAGCATAAGATTCTTGTGTGGGATAGTTATGAGAATACTACCCCTGTCAAATAAATGAAAGATTTCGTGGAGCCAATAGCCGTAATGGTGCCTTACCTTATTCGGGAGACTTGTCTTACTGACGAAAGGCCCTTGTGGGATCGTAAATCTTTTACGATTGAGCGTCATAAAGTGCCACAACAACAGGACGGTTCAAGTTGTGGAGTGTTTTATTTGAAATTCATTGAATGTCATGCTCTGGGTCTTCCATTTAGCGTGATGAAAGGCTTTGATATCAAGGCAGCTAGGGACAAATTTGCGGCCGAGATATACGACGAGACAAGGCAAGATGGAACAGAAAATCGGAATTGGGCTCACTTGGACATCTACGAGTCGAGATAGTACGTCGGTTAAGTAATCCATATCTTCCTTATCCCGTTAAAAACTATTAAGGATTCTTGCATTTTTTTTGTACATGTAAGACAAACTCATATCCTTCGCTTCTCGGGATAAGTTAGTACTTTTGTAAAGATGGGTTATTAACTGCTGATTTAATTTTTGTAGACTTCTATTGTAGACTGCTATGGTAGATTTCTCTTATAGACTTTTACTTCACAATGTTTCGCTTTTTGATAATGGCAATGATCATCTCTTACCTTGTACTAAAATATGTTTTTATCCAAAATAAACAAATAAGATTACTAGATTTGGCCCTGCCTCGAATTTAAGAAGAAACAACTAACAATTTTTTTGAACACAAATTTTGAACTACCTTATATCACCTAGGTTGAGCATAGATTTGTGCACAAGTTAGAATTTGTTTTTTTTTTTAAAACTTAGACACGCACACAGTTGACCATGAACAAAAGTTTAGTTTAAAATTGTAATAACTTCAACTTTAGCACAAGTAAAGATGGTAGTAACAAACACAGAAGTTTACTACAGAAGTCTACACCTGAAGTCTACTACAGCCGAATTAATGATGTAAAACATAGTCTGGTTTGAAGTACACAATCGAACAACATGAAAAGTACCTTAACTTAGGCAATGCGGACGCGTATGACCCGTTTGATGGCAGTTTGAACACATGTAGGGGTTGTGAAGCTTGCGCGGTTTTGTTCCTTTCCTCCTTGACAGTTCTAGGTAAGATTGCCACCTAGACTTCTTCTTCCTACCCTTTTTAGGCTGCACCTCAGGATGTAAACATGGTACCTCAGGAAACGGTAACGCGTCATTTTTGGGGAAAATGTTTTGGTAGTAAGGCGCATACAAATACTCCCTACCGTATGACGGACAAAGCGTCGTAGCCACATCTGCACCACTCATTATCGAAGCCACAATAGCATGTGAGCAGGGTATCCTTTCGCTTTGAAAAATGCCACAGAGCAAGTCAACAAGATAATTTCGTGTTCCTCCCTTCACAATGAACTGGTACTCGTCTATCCGTTCCACTGTCATTGGACCCGCGTAATGGTCACGAATTGCCAACAAGTATTCAACTCCCCGACTAAACCGTGTTATTAGCTTGGAAGCAACGTCTCGTCTTTTATAAAACCACCTTCCAAGCTTAATCCAGATAAAATCAAGAAGGTATGCTATGGGAAATCTTCGTGTTACCTTAAGCGCTGCATTGATCGATTCGGCGATGTTGCTAGTCTTAATGTTGTACCTAAGTCCCTCACAGTGTACTCGTGACCAAAGTTTTGGATCCGCGTCATCCAAGTATTTTGCAATGGCCGGTGATGATGTGCGTAGCGCGTCCATGTATCGATCATAAGCTTCTTCCGTATATGCATACGCAGCACCTTTGACCAAGTACATTAGGTCTTTTCCACCAAAAATCTGGGCAATGTTACACTGGAGATAGTAATAACATATGCCACATATTGCCCATGGGAAAACCTTAGCGGATGCATTGATAATAGACCGATGCCTATCCGATACTATGACCAATGGGTAGCCATCCGATATATATAAACGCAATTTCTTGAAAAACCATTCCCACGACTCATTATTCTCACTATCAACAACCCCAAAGGCCAAAGGAAATATTTAGAAATTGGCATCTTGTGCAGCTGCGACTAACAAAGTCCCTTCGTATTTCCCGCTCAAATGTGTCCCATCCACGGAGATACTTAAATCGGCTATTGAAGCTCTGAATGCTATGAATAGATATTTAAATCTATTTGTAGCATCCATTTCAAGACCGGTCACTATCCACGGATTAGCTTTCGCGATGTGATGCAAGTATGATGGAAGAAGCCGATATCCATCTTCCGGTGACCTCCTGACCAATGTTTGTGCATATTTAAGAGCTCTATATGCGGTGGTATGATCTAAAGTCATCCCAAACATCGTTTTCATTGAATCCTTGATGTGGTCCGGGGTAATTCCGTTAATGATTCCAACTCGCTCTATAAACAGATGACCAATGTATTTCGGAGTGGAGTGTTTACGGTGAGCCACTCGATCTGCCATGGAACACGTATGGACGTTCATATACTTTGTCACCTAAAACCGGTTTGCTTCGTTCTTTACACTCGTTCTTACCTTCCACCCACACCCTTTCACACCACATATCGCCACAAAAAGCGTTGTCGTAGACTTATACACCTTGAAACTAAATCTTAGCATCAAAGCCATCAATCACAATTCCTTATGTAGCTCATACTTCGTACTAAAACTCTGTTTCACAAATATGTTATCGGACCATGTCGAATTTGAAGTACATCTAACGCCAAAATTATTTGCATTGACACCAAAAGATGTATCTTCTTCATCTTCGTCTTTCACTTTTCAATACTCACTGTAGTCGTCGTCACTATCGGGTTCATCGTCTTCTTTAACACCATCCACAACACCAAATGCCTCGTCTTTAACATCATCTCCAACCTTATCTTCAATCTTATCTCCAACATCATTATCCTCGTCCTAATCCTCGGATTCTACAACATCTTTATCACTACCATCATCCTCACAATCAGCATGTGCAACTCCAGTATCCCCCACGGGCCGACTCGACACACAAAGACGTAATACATTTGTTCTACTTAGCTCAATCAAACTTTGAACTTGTCTATCATTTTTAACGTGCATAGGAGGCGTATCTCGAGCCATTTGTTGCAACATTGATGGAGGAAGTGAATAAGTGAGCTCCACCACCTCTGATTTTCTATCAATGTCATAATCATCCTGTGCCATTTGAACAAGTTCCTCATGTTTAAAACCATCGCTAAAAAAAAAAACATTATCCCGCCTTTTCGATTGTCAACCTCAAAACGCCAAATACCATTTTCCATAATCCAACCTCCATAAACAACAGGTAACTGAACAATCATCTATAAAATACAAACAAGGATATGCCATTAGTACAAATCGGAAAATAGACTTCAAATGCAGTGTACTCAATATGAGCTAACTAGTCACAAAATCAAGGAAATAAGTTTGCACCACAAATAATTGTCTTAAAACATTAAAAACTCTTAGAGGGGTTAGATATACAACTAACAAACATGTGAGAACAACAAAATCAAAAAAATACATTGTAAATATGTAAAAAAAATGAATTTTAAGAAACTGTCACATTTGTAGATTGCAAATGAAGTCTACTTTCAGTAGACTTCAAATGCAGTGTACTCAATATGGGCTAACTAGTCACCAAATCAAGAAAATAAGTTTGCACCACAAATAATTGTCTTAAACATGAAAAACTCTTACAAGGGGTAGATATACAACTATCAAACATGTGAGAACAAAAAAATCAAAAAAATAGATTGTAAATATGTCAAAAAATAAATTTTTAAAAACAGTCACATTTGTAGACTGCAAATGAAGTATACTCTAAGTAGACTTCAAATGCAGTCTACTTCAAATGCAGTCTACTCAATATGGGCTAGCTAGTCACCAAATCAAGAAAATAAGTTTGCCCCACAAATATTTGACTTAAACATTAAAAACTCTAACATGGGGTATATATACAACTAACAAACATGTGAGAACAAAAAAATCAAAAAAATACATTGTAAATATGTTAAAAATGAAATTTAAATAACAATCACATTTGTAGACTGCAAATGAAGTCTACTCTAAGTAGACTTCAAATGCAGTCTACTCAATATGGGCTAGCTAGTCACCAAATCAAGAAAATAAGTTTGCCCCACAAATATTTGTCATAAACATGACCAACTCTTACAGGGACTAGACATACAACTAACAAACATGTGAGAACAAAAAAATCAAAAAAATACATTGTAAATATGTCAAAAAATGCATTTTAAAAATTTGCCACACTTGTAGACTTCATTTGAAGTCTTCACATTTGTAGACTTCATGTGAAGACTTCAAATGAAGTCTACAAGTGTTGTAGACTTCAAAATGCAGTCTTAAAATGAATTCTACAATGGGTTACTTTTGCAATTAAGGCAAATCGACATGTAAACTGCAAATGAAGTCTACAACACTTGTAGACTTCATTTGCAGTCTACAAAGGTTATTTCTGCATTTGACCAAAACGTTGACTTTTTGGTGTAGACTTCATTTGTAGTCTACATAAAAGTGAATGTTACTTTTGCATTTGATCAAATATTCACTGTTTATCAACTGTTTAAAAGTAGACTTCATTTGCAGTGTACATAAGAAAGTAGACTTCATTTGTAGACTGCAGAGAGAAAGTAGACTTCATTTGCAGTCTACGCTAAACAAAACAGGTTAGTTTTGGATTTGACTTTTTGTTGACTTTTCAAAGTAGACTGCAAATAAAGTTTACAAAAAAACAGTTTAGTTTTGGGTTTGACCAAAAAATCTGTACTTTTTTTTTGTAGACTTCATCTCCAGTCTACCTTTAAAAGTAGACTGGAAATGTCGTCTACAAAAGATATGTACTTTCGGGTCAATATTTCGGTAGATTGGTCAAACACAAAACTAACCTCACCTTTTGAGAGTAGACTGCAAATGAAGTCTACAAAAAAAGTGCAAATCCAAAAGTGACATGTTTGTAGACTGCATTTGAAGTCTACTTAGAGTAGACTTCAAACGCAGTCTACATTTGTTGGTCAATGGTCTGGTCAAATGCAAAAGTAACCTGATTTTTCCGCTGCCTGCACATGAAGTCTACAATATTTTTTATTGTTGTCAAAGACAGGGTGTGAACTTAAAATGCAGTCTACTTTACCTTTTTTACAAATAATAGTCAAATGCAAATCTAACCCTAAGTTGACTTGTAGACTTCAAATGAAGTCTATATTTACGAACCAGATCTGAAAATTTTCGAACATCAAAAATCTTTACCTTTTTCACTCGTTCGACTTCGTCTTCACGTTCTTAAACCACCGAAACTATCAATTTCACCGAAAAACAACCCCAACCGTTTTATTTGGAAGAATTACGAGAAACCATGAAGTTATGAGTGAAAAAAATGTAAAAACAAAAATTCGAGACTTTTGGATGAAATTGGAGACAAAATTGAAGATGTTCAAGTTATGAGCTCATATATTTATGCAATTACGTAACAAAAATTGGTTGGTGTAGCATTTAGAGCTTGAATTTGGTTGTTCATGGTGGTTGAGAAAATTGATGAAGATGGCATTTTCGTAAATAAATTGATGTTTTTGGTGTTTTAGTCTTTTGATAAGTTTTTGTTTTTGGAAAAAAAAGAAATAATAAAAAGATAATGGCATTTTCGTGATTTTGAGAAAAAGAGAAGGAGAGATTTGTGAGAAAGTGGTGAATAGTAAAAGGGAAGAAAAAGTGAGTTACTTTTGCATTTGACCAAAAGAAGTGGGTTAGTTATAAAATCATCTCAATATTTAGTTCTATAATCCTTTTGATCCTAAAACACCTTCTTCATGGTTGTACTTACTATGTGTTTGTAATTTTGGTTATTTGTGTTGTGTTATCTTTGTAGCCGCTTGCTAAAATGTCCATCCTATCAGTACTACTCAATAAATAAAAAAGACGTCGTACTATAAGTGTTTTGTTTTTAGTGAGAATTAATCAAATGGCCATAAAATGATAAAACCAAATTTCAAAAAAAAAAAAAAAAAAAAGATGTTAAAACCATATAAGATAAACAAAAGAATTTAACATCTTTTAAAATAGGATCATGGCCACTTGGTTAAGATTTTACTAAAATCATATTTTAAAATCATAAGTTGAACAACAAATTATTATTTTTTTTTTATCAAAAAGTTGAACAACAAATTAATATAGTTTGATTACCATTTGTAAATCAATATAAAATAACATAACGCGAGTGTTGGTGTTATCGATCATCGATGTAATTCCAGGGGACCAGCCTCTGGCATATTTTATGGCTGCATGCAGTGGCGAATCCAAGAATGATTTTCATAGGGGCAAATAAAATTTTCAAAGGAAATGAGACCAAAAAAAAAATCGATGGGGGCAAAAAAAAATTTACAAAGGGGGGCATAATTATTTTACCTTTACAAATTACACCAGCTAAAATTATTTCATGGGGGGCAGCTGCCCACCTTCCTCTCAACGTGGCTTCGCCACTGGCTGCATGTGTTCCTATTTCTACAAACCGGTCTTCAATCTTATCACCATCGTCCTATTAATAGTAGCGGCACGATGAACCAATGAACTTTTTTTTTTTTTGTCGTGAACCAATGAACTTAGACCATGTGCAATGGTGAAACCTTCGTAGGGTTCTACCCAATTTAATTTTTGTCTTGGTAAAATGATTTGACAACAATGCAATTTGTTTAGATGGTGTGAGCGGTGCGAAAAACCAAAGAGTAGGAGTTAAAACTATCATGAACTCAATATGGAATAAGAATATTAAATTCCCTAGAATACCATTATTTTTTAAAAAATTCCAAAAATACAATTTTTTCAATAGTTTTAAAATTACTACAAATACAAAAATTAATTTTTAATAGATTTGTAGTTTAAATTTTTGGATTTATGTTATTTTTAGAACTTTTAAAAAAATGGTAGTATTTTTTAGAATCACCCAATAAGAAAAGCCCAATTGACTGAACTAATGATAACCCAATAGTAGTTGAAGAATTCCAAAAATATCACAAATACAAAATTGATTTTTAATTGATTTATAATTTACGTTTTTTTGTTTGGGTTAACTATTTCAAATTAGGGTATAGATTTAAGAGGGAGGGTTTGGATTTGCGGTTTAGGGTTTAGTTTTGAATGTTGAAACTGTGTTTTAGTTTTGTGGTGTTTTTAGAATTTTGAAAAAAAATAGTATTTTTGGAACTTTTAAAAAAATAGTGGTATTTTTGAGAATCGCCTAATAAGAAAAACCCAATTGACTGAACTGATGGAACCCAATAATAGTTGAGGAATTCCAAAAATACCACAAATACAAAAATTGATTTATAATTTACTCTTATTTTTATTTGTGTTAAGTATTCCAAATTAGGGTATAGATTTAAGAGATAGGGTTTGAATTTGCCATTTTCTCCCTTTCGGTTGTAACTTTTGAAATTTTAACCAATCCAAATTAAATGCTCATCTTAACATTAAAATAAAAAAAAATAAAAAATGCTTTTGCTGTGTCAATTTTTTATTTAAAAAAAATACAGTAAATTTGGAATACAACTTTAGAATTATCAGAGCCAAGTTTCGATCTTGGGACCTGTGGGTTATGGGCCCACAATTTCTTTTTCTTTAATGAAACCATATTTGATTTACTGTGTCAAATTCTTTCAACAAGTCCTTGTTCATTTCTCAAGAGATTTTTGCAGCTTTTGTTATTTTTGCGATTACGGCGTTACAAAATTCCATTAAAATGTCGATCGTAGAAGAAAATAAAACCAGTAAATTTGATTCTGAGAGTCGAATGGGGGTAGGTGGCGGGAATAGCTTGCATTCTGATGTGGGACCTCTAAAGTCACCATTTTTTTAATTTTATCGATCGATCACTTCGCTTATGGTGTGGTAGGTGATTCAGCGTTAGGTAAAGCTCTGTTTTTTCATCTCCATCCTCTCTCTTGGGTTCCTTCAATTTTTGTGATTGAATCAAGCAAATTGAGATAAAAATGTCGTCTTTATCCTCCTCCGACCAAACTCGAGTCATAACCTGCAAAGGTAAAAAATAAAAGGTTTATCTTTCTTCGTTTAGTGATTTTGGTAAAATTGTTGAAGAGAAATTGTGCAGCGGCTGTGGCATGGCGTGCTGGTGAGCCACTGGTTATGGAGGAAGTGGAAGTGAGTCCACCTCAACCTCTTGAGATCAGAATCAAAGTTGTTTGTACATCTCTCTGTCGTAGCGACCTCTCCGCTTGGGAATCTCAGGTTTTAGGTTTATCTTCTATGCAGTAAGTAACCTTCTTTAGAATTTGGCACTATAATAGTCTCTGATGCAGTCTGCGCGTTTGTTGGTACAGTCTCTTTTGCCCCGAATTTTTGGCCATGAAGCTGCAGGGTAAGTTACTTTTGTCCATAACCTCATTTTCTTAGATTATGCAATTCTAGGAACTAGTTCATTTTGAATTTGTGTAGGGTCTTGGTCTTGGTTTAGGCATTGGTCTAGGAGTTCGTTAATCAGGTCGCTTCTATTGTGAATTGAATAAAGGAAAGAGTTTTTACTGGTATGAATCTTGTCATTGTGTCCATGGATGTTTGTGCAGTATAGTGGAGAGCATAGGGGAAGGTGTAACCGAGTTTGAGAAAGGAGATCACGTGCTCGCTGTATTCACTGGAGAATGCGGATCATGTAGGCATTGTATCTCTGGGAAAAGTAACATGTGTCAGGTTCTTGGTATGGAGAGGAAAGGTTTGATGCATAGTGATCACAAGACACGCTTTTTCATCAAAGGCAAACCTGTTTACCATTACTGCGCGGTTTCAAGTTTCAGCGAGTACACCGTCGTTCACTCTGGTTGTGCTGTCAAAGTCGATCCTCTAGCACCTCTGAACAAAATTTGTCTTCTGAGCTGTGGAGTAGCTGCAGGTAGTTATCAAATTCAACGATGAAATTCACACAACTATTTGCTAGTCAATACTGAGAATCTAGAGTGTGAATGTTAGGCCTTGGTGCAGCATGGAATGTTGCTGATGTACAAAAAGGTTCAAGTGTTGTGATATTTGGTCTTGGAACTGTCGGTCTTTCAGTAAGTATATAGATACAGAAATTTTGATGCTTCTGTGTATATTGTGTTGATGTGTATTAATTTCTTATGAGCAGGTTGCTCAAGGTGCTAAACTTAGAGGAGCAGCTCAAATAATTGGGGTTGATATAAATCCAGCTAAGGCTGAACAAGGTGTATATCATAGTTTTAAGATATATTAGTGCTTAGCTTTTCTGGACTCGTTTTAAGTGTTTCTTATTTGTTGCAGCTAAGACATTCGGTGTCACGGATTTCGTCAATTCAAATGACTACTCTGAACCTATTCCCCAGGTAATGCTAGTATATCCGGTTTGTGCTTGTTTAATAGCATAAATTAAGAACTGATGATTTATCTAAAACTTTGTTACTAGGTTGGTTGCATCATAAGCATGATTTTACAAAAATGTAACATATAATCTTTTCATCACTGTGTTGCGGTTATAGGTAATCAAGAGAATGACAGGAGGAGGTGCGGATTTCTCATTTGAATGTGTCGGTGATACTGGAATGGCTACAACTGCTTTACAATCTTGCTCGGACGTAAGCTTTCTGTTCCAATTGTATTTTGCTCACTATATGTAGTATACAAATGCCGTTAAAATTTTCCAATGTGGATATCTTAGGGATGGGGCATGACTGTTACTCTAGGTGTGCCGAAAGTGAAGCCTGAAGTTTCAGCTCATTACGGACTTTTTCTCTCTGGTAAATCTCTAAAAGGGACTCTCTTTGGTGGTTGGAAGCCTAAATCTGATCTTCCTTCACTCATTGAAAAGTACATGAACAAGGTACATACTTATCACAGCTACATAAGTCTCATCACGTTTGATCGATGAACATAAGCTAAGTCACTCTTTTAATAGATGAATTGTTTCTTCACGCTTTTTGAATTGTTTTGCGGCGCAGGAGTTTATGATCGATGAATTGGTCACGCATAACCTGGCATTTGATGGTATCAACGAAGCTTTTGAGCTAATGAGAGAAGGAAAATGTGTGCGTTGTGTTCTTCACATGCCAAAGTAAAGTCTTTGAAAACACATGTACAATTTTACGAAAGATCAACTAAGAATCGGTGTTTTTACAGCTGATTTATCGATTTCTCGGGTTATGTGAAACAAAAGTGATGTGTTTGCCATTGAGTAATGAGACTCAGATGTTATTTGGTTTGTTGATAAACGAGTGACCAAATGATTAATCAAACAAGTGACCAGAAAAAAAGGAACAGTTGAAAAAATAAATGGGTAGATGTGCAACAAATTGAAAGTTTAAGGTTTGTTTTGCAATTTGAAATGCTGTAATGGAGTCCTGAGTCGCCATTGTCTTTAAAACGCGATTGTATTCTTATAAACGCGATTTAATGGAATCCGAGATTTTTTAGATCGCAAACGCGTTTCAACGGTGATCGCTTTTTAAGTTGCATAAACTTAGAGAGAGGTTGATTTATTGCAGAATCTAATTCCACACTTGATCAAAGCGAATGTTTCGTATTTTCCTGTAAATTCTCCTCCTGCACTGTCTAGTGAAACTCAGGGTACTCAAGACGCTACAAGTATTGATCTTTATGCTTAGCTTTGTCTATTCATTTTTTCTCATTTATCTTTTGTGGGTTTCATTCAGACTCAACAAGGACACTTTTTTTTGAGGAAAAACAAAGGATAAAAATGAATCATTTTTGGAAAGGGTCCTTGTGTACAGGAGGGCGATCTCGTTGTTATTAATTTCTTTGCATTGATACTTCTACTTTAATTATTTTTCCATTGTACCATGATTGTGTCTGCTTTAGCTCTAGTTTTAAGTTTCAGCAACAAAAACTGAATTCTGAATGGTGGTTATGATCTTGTGGTAAGAAAGAGTAATAGTGGTTGTTCTTCTGATTGTACATTTAGGAAGGATGGAGCCTTGTAGAGCTTTTCGGAATCCGTTGTGTGGTGGCTGCTCCTTATGTTGTTCCGTATAGGCAACTTGTGTAGCTTGGAAGTACGAGTTTGACATCCTGGATGTGGAAGATGACCACTTTCACTTCTTCTTTTTTACAGTCCACCATCAGGATTTGAAAGACAGTTTAGGAAGGAACTTCCGGATTTGTACAAGTACTTGAAAGAACTTTATATCAGAAAATAAAAAGGTTAACAAACAGACCCAATTTTAGAAGAATGACTATAAAAGCTGAGAGCAGTCATCATTGACCTCGCAATGCTTCGTTCTTTTCAGTTCACTGCTCATTTTGTCTTCTGAACAGATTACTGGCCATTGAATGTTCGAGTCTGTGGTTTTTGGTTTTTGCCGAATGAGTGGCAGTTTTCATGCAACAAGTGTGGAGACAATCCTTCTGCAGGGCGCTTGGGTACAGACGATTTCCATACATGCTCAAACCACACTGAGTTGTATACTTTTATATCGTCTTTTGAGCCTGCCCTGCCTATCTTTGTTGGAAGGTCTAAATTTAAGTTGATCTGTCTAAATCATTCCTGATATCTATGCTTTAGAGTTTAGATGTTAACACTGATATTTATTCACTGTGCACAGGAGTAATTGTTATTTTGCTTTTGCAGCATGGGTTTCGTAAGGAACCCCTTAGCCTTTCTTCGAGTTCTCGAGTCTGTTATCCAGATTACAGGTTGCAGATTTATCATTTTCACAGCGGGTTATGAACCTTTAGATGCAGCAATCTGGACCATTGCTAATGAAATGGGATCAAGTGAGAAACAACCATTACATGCAGGAATCTCTATCTTCAACGGCAAGCTTTTCTGCTTCTCTGGGTGAGCACAAATTATGATTTTTTAACATAGGAACCGTAATTACCCTGTGGCTCTATAACCTACTTATTTCTTTGCCATCTTGAGTTAGTATGGTGCCTTACAGTTGGCTGTTTCGAAGATGCTCTGCTGCAATTCATCATGGTGGCAGGTGAAAGTTTCAGCTGGATCCCCTATCCTGGTGAACATGGACACATGTATATATAGACGTGAACTGATTTTTGTTATGTTTTCATATGATTTATGTCTCTTGTGGAAATCAGTGGTTCTGTTGCTGCAGCATTACAGGCCGGGATCCCGCAGGTTTGTTTTTTGCTCCATAAACTTATATAATTGTTTGATGTGTTTGTACATGACTTGAGATCTTTGACGTAAAGATGGTAAAACTTATTGTTTGTCTATTTTTAATCGTACAAAAACTAGTATGGTTGATGAATAATGTGCATATTTTTATGTCCATTTCTGCATATTTTTAATGCTACAAGTAAACTCTACTAGTCCTATAAACCAAATTTGTATGCACCGGTTGGTTGCAAATGAGGATTAACGTTTCTCATATATGTCTTTCTACAGACCATATGTCCATTTATGATGGATCAGTTCTATTGGGCAGAAAAAATGTCTTGGCTTGGGGTTGCTCCTCAACCATTGCAGAGAAACCACCTGCTTCTTGAAGAAACAAATGATGAGAACATCATTGAAGCTGCACAAGTGGTAGCAAAAGCCATATACGATGCACTTTCTGCAAAAACTAGGACACGTGCCATGGAAATAGCTAAAATATTATCTCTTGAGATAACTGGTTACGATCAGTTTTGTTTTTACCTTCCTCCTTACTGATCATGGCCCATAATCAAGTGTCTTTTCTTTCCATGGAGTTTTTCAATGTATTATGCAGTATTTTCTTTCAAAGTTTTACAGTAATTTCGGGCAACTGATAGTATTTTTTCGGGTATCGAAAATAATAATTTCAGGATGGAGTCTCAGAAGCTGTGAAAGTGCTTAGAGAAGAGGTGTGTGAAGTTTCAAGCAGCAACCGAAAATTTGGATAAGCGTTGTCATTAGTCAATAGTCATAAACAATGTAAAAGCTTTATTATATCAAGTGATGGTGATCACTGCATCCTGTACATTATTTGAGAAGCATTTTGGGAGCATTTTGCTTAGGTGTCATCACCACAATTTTTATTTTTTATATTTTTGTTTATTTATTTCATTCTCTTATACTCATTACCAAACACATTTAATTCCAAATATACTTATTTTGATTACTATAACTTTAATTGCCAAACACATTTGAATCTTTCTAAACTTGCCAAAATTAAAATATTTTGAAATTTTTAACTTTCTAAAATTAAAATATTTCAAAATTATAGATTTAAATCATAGAATTAAATGTAAACAAAAATTTAATATATAAACTTGCCATTAAATTTGTTTCATAATCTTTTTTTTAACTAAAACTATTGATTTTATTCGATAATCATTTTATCCTGCGTATAACGCGGGTAATTTTCTAGTGCTGATTATTGGCAATCATAGTACGTCTACTATTTGTGCTCCTTTTTATAGCACTCTATTTGGACCATAGATTTCCCATTTAACTAAAATTAGTTTTAGAGTCAACATTTTGAGTGTTCAAAGAAAAATTCTATTTAAGGGAAGTGAAGTACAAGTACAACAAAACCACTTAAAGCTTTGTCATGAGGGTCATGAAAATCGTTCCAAGTCATTTAACATAGAGGAATTGAGGAAGTGCATGAGCAGATGGAAAAAGATGGTCTCCTATGCAAAATTTATTTTTCAAATCTTACAAACTTAGTGGTAAAAAGAAAGACATGCGACTAATAGTTGTATTTCGTTAACAAGATACGACACATTATACATCAACACAATGTAAAATTAATTTACAAACTAAAGATCAAATGGTACATTTTCTAGGTAAATAGTTTGTAAATTGAAAATAGATATACAGAAAGACGATCAATTTGGTAGTGTTGGGGCATAAGTAATTAGCAGCTGGCGAAACCGTCGCTGTAGAAGCTGGTGAGAAAATAAGAACGATCACAACGTGCTCCAAAAACGAGTGGTGCCTCTTCTTTATCTTAAATTTAATGGGACCAACATGCATTTGTTTCACTCGAAGCCATACATATAATACGTACAATTGTCTCCTCCTCAATATTAACCATGGTAACATTATACCTAACCATACCGTAAACCTAAACCTCACCTCACTATAAATACTACCCTTTGTATCACACAAACAAACATCACAACTAAAACAATAACCAAACAAAACAAAAAATGAAAATGAAAATCCTTTCACTTTCACTTCTCTTGCTCTTAGCCGCTTCGGTCTCCCAAGGCCGGCCCTCAATATCCGAGCCCAAACTCATCGAACTCCTCACATCAACCAACCTTATTGAGACCGAAGCCGACCTCATTGAGACCGAAGCCGACCTCTTAGAGAAACAAAAACTCTCCATCAACTACCACGATTGTAGAAGCTGGCACTTGGGTGTTGAAACATCTAACATCATAAACTTCCAGACCGTTCCCGCAAATTGTAAAGACTACGTTGAAGACTACTTGATCACTTCCCCACAGTACACTCACGACTCCAAAACTGTGTGCAAAGAAGCATATTTCTATGCCAAAGGACTTGCCCTTAAGAATGACACCGTCAATGTTTGGATCTTTGACCTAGACGAGACACTCCTCTCTAATATTCCCTTCTACAAATATTATGGATACGGGTATATATTACTATTGCTTGTTTTTATCTATATCATACAATCGTTTCGTTGGACAATTAACTAGTGCATTCACACATATTTTTTTATTCCAACTCCAAATAGTTTGAAACTCCCTTGAATTAATTAGATCTAAGGTTTCCATATGTTAAGATATCCAATATCGGTAATATGATTAGATCTATAATAATATATAAATTTAATACGTTGTTTATACTGTGGTTTCATGTAAAATTATGTTTTTTAGGACAAAGAAGCCCGACCCTGAGACGTTCAAGAAGTGGTTGGAGTTGGGAAAAGCTCCCGAGCTCCCGGAAACTTTGCACCTATACAGAAACCTCCTCGAACTCGGGATTGAGCCTGTCTTACTCACCGAGCGATATGAAGAGCTTGCCGGAGTTACTCTACAGAATCTCAAGGCTGCTGGCTATACTTACTGGAAGCATGTCATATTCAAGTAAGAATAAAGAATAGCTTAGTCATAATTTAATTTGAGTAATTAAGCATCATATGTGAATTAATCGAGGAATATCTATGTGGAAACACAGGCCTAATGGTTCGAACGCAAAGATAGCAAACTTCAAGTCAAAGGAGAGGGCGAAGCTGCAGAAGAGTGGATACACCATCATTGGGAATATTGGAGACCAATGGGCTGATTTAGCTAAGGGCAGTCCTGGAAGAAGGACTTTCAAGCTCCCTAACCCACTCTACTACAAGACCTAATCATTATGTTAAATAATAATCTTTCTTAATGTCTTTGTCCCGTGCATCCACCTCTTATGTGTGTTATTATCTTTTGTAGCCGCTTGCTAAAATATCCATCCTATCAGTACTACTCAATAAATAAAAAGGACGTCGACCTAAGTGTTTTGTTTTTAGTAAGAATTAATCAAGTGGCCATAAAATGATGGTACAACCAAATTTCAAAAAAACAAAAAAAACAAAAAAAACAAAAAAACATGTTCAAACCATATAAGATTAACAAAAGGATTGAACATCTTTTAAAATAGGATCATGGCCACTTGGTTAAGATTTTACTAAAATCCTTTTTCAAAATCATAAGTTGAACACCAAATTAATATAGTTTGATTACCAAAGTAAATAAAAAAAAAATAACATAACGCGAGTGTTGGTGTTATCGATCATCGATGTAATCCATGGGACCAACCTCTGGCATATTTTATGGCTGCATGTGCAACTATTTCTACAAACCGGTGTCCATTTTCTGCGTAGTGAAGATTGTCTTCAATCATATCACCATCGTCCAATTAATAGTAGCGGAACGATAATTTTTGTCGGTAAAATGATTTGACAACAATACAATTTAGGTGGTGCGTGCGGTGTGAACATCGAAGATTAGGAGATAAAACTATATCATGAACCCAATAATAGTTTGGGATAATTTGCTCAATATACTAAAAAAAAAAATAATCAAGCAACTAAGCAATTTGATCCTATGTGTTAAAATCCTAACCACTAGATTTAGGTTTTTATGTTAGTTGCTTAATTATAATTTTTTTTTTTGATATTGAGCAAATTCACCCTAATAGTTTTCTCCCTTTGTTTTTACTTTTTAAAATTTTATTAAGCAACCCAAATTAAACAATAAAACCAAAAAAAAATAAAAAAGTGAATTCGGAGTAAAACGTTAGACTTATCAGAGCCAAGTTTTGATCTTGGGACCTGTGGGTTATGGGCCCACCACGCTTCCGCTGCGCCACTCTGATTTTATGTGCAAATAAAGTTATTACAATTAAATAATTGCATATCCAAGTTCATTTCGCAAGAGATTTAGGAGGGGTTATTCAATTAAGTATTTTAAAGTATTATGTTGGATTTGTGTTTGAGAGTATTCTATTTGGTTTTGATGGATTCCTCACATTGGATTGGTATTCAGATGTATTTTGTTGGAATGTGTTTACAAGAATTTTATTGGATTTTGTTGTATTTTGAAATATCAGTTTCTGCACACACGTTATTTCTCTTACCCATATCATTTGGTTTAATAGCAGAGATAAGTGAATAAGAAATCACAATCCATATATTTTTTTTTTCCTTCCAAAGAAGCTTTATCAATCATTATTTTGCGGATCCTCAATAATCGCTTAGGCCTCTCTAGTGCAACCAGAGGGTTTGCCCCTTTCCTTTTTTATTCCCCCTTCTCTCTCGTGTGAGTAGAGCCATCAAAGCCGGCTTAATTGCTTCGGTATATTAGGATCCTCAATTTTCATCTTTCATTTTTCCCATCAAAAATCTTTCCTCTTTGTCTCATTCTTTCCTTTCTTACTATTTCCGTGTTCTCTAATTTCAATTTTCCAATGATTTCCTTCAAATTAGCATCAGAATATTGCGTTATTAAGTGTGGATTTACAACCAGTAACTCCGATCTCCTCCCTACTAGCTTCTTCATCCGCCGTGAAATCTTACTCAACCGTCGAATTTCCGACAACGTTATGGCAGAAAATCTCCATTCAGCAATAAGGGCGATGCGTTTGGAGGATGATGAACCTATTGAACTCCCAGATAGTCCAAGATTCAGAGTCTTTGATGAAACTCCATCAGTCTCTTAGGCCGTTTGCTCAACCCGGAGGCACAACCTATGGCTAAAATGATTGAAGTTATGCCTCGAGTGTGGCGTATGTCAGGCAGAGTAAGGGGTATTGCTCTATTGAAAGAAAAATTTCAGTTCATCTTTCAGAGGGAAGAAGACCTTCTAGCAATGTTGAATGATAGACCCTGGTCCTTTAATCACTGGACTATGGTCATGGAAAGATGGACCTCTGCGTCTCCGGAAGATTTTTTGACGGTTTTTGAAGTCTGGATTCGAATGAGAAACATCCCCGTGAATCATTAATGTTTAGAAACAATGAATAAGATAGCTTCGGCGATTGGTAAAGTTAAGTTGATTGCTTATGATCCAAAAATTTCGCAAAAGACAGATTATATCAAAGCTCTAGTATTGTTTAACATAGCTAACCCGGCAAGAGATGTTAAGAAGTTGACTATTGCTCCCGGGAAAGTAGTGGTCATCGAATACGAATATGAAAAGATTCGTAAGAGATGTTTTTACTGCCTTCGTTTGTCTCATGAACAACATAATTGCCCTTGGTTTAAAAAGGCGAAGCAATTTGGTCCTGAAAGTGTGAAAGGCATGATGCTAAATGTAGAAGAATCAATCCAAGCCTCTGCGGTAAATACAAGAGTTAAACCGCTAACGCTCGCCACTCCTCCTGGTTTCCCTCCCCTAGCCTTGGATATAGCTAAAGAAGATCATCAAATGGAATTGCAGTACGTGTCTCACCCGGATCCTGCAGAACGTCAAGCTTGTATTGTACGAATTCAACAGTCCCATGATGAGCATTCAGCGGAATCATCTAGTACAAGGCCAAAGATTACACAAGACATCAATAAAGGGAAGGGTCATGTGTTTGGCTTTGACAATACGAGCTCCAGTCTGACCAAACCCAATCTTGCTGATGGCAAATCATCTCGTTCATCTCCCGCTCTGTATACTGAGAATCTTTTTGATGTGGAAGTTTCATCTACCCACAACCTAATAGATACCCCCAAAGAGTGGAGTCCGACGATTTTTCATCTTGGGGCTTCGTCAAGAAGCCCAACGACCGGAAACTCTACTCAGGAAAAAAAAACGAGGAGGCGTCCCCCCTGTATGGAAGAGAAAGATCAGACAAACCAATGGAGCAACGGATATGCCGGCTCCAAAGGATCAAATCCCCGCTGGTACAATGATCAACAACAAAAGAAAGGCTGTGAAAGTTATAAAGGAACCAATCAACAAATCTCCAAGAACAATAGAAATTACGGTGGCTTCCGATTTAAAGCCGCTGCCTTCCCAATGAGCATTCTGAGTTGGAACTGTCAAGGTGCCGGAAACACCGAGACAGTTCAACGGCTTCGGGGAATTCGTCGTAAGTTGTTCCCCGATTTTTTGTTTTTAATGGAAACGAAACATCGTTTGCACTAGAGAGTGACGAGTCTAGCAGAGGGAGATTTTATTTCGATAAACGAATGATATCTAAGGCTGGATTTGAGGAGATTATTCGCAAAGGTTGGAATGAAAGTGAAGGAGATGAAGTTTCAATTATGGAGAGAATAGCTAATTGTCGTCGAATGATATCGGCATGGAAAAAAGCCTCTGATTTAAACTCTCGTGATAAGATCATTCGGTTACAAGCTGCGTTGGAACAAGAAGTGGCTAAGCTTCATCCGAATTATCGAACTATGCAACAGTTAAAACGTGATTTAGCGTTGGCATTCAAGGAAGAAGAGCTCTTTTGGCAACAAAAAAGTAGAGAGCAATGGTTAAAGGCTGGAGATATGAACACCAAGTATTTCCATAATTGTGTTAAAGGAAAGAAGATCCAAAACAAGGTTCTCATGCTTCTAGATAGGGAAAATCGTGAACAACTTGCTGAAGGCTCCAAAGGGAACATAGCGGTTGAATATTTCCGTGATTTGTTTAGGAGCACAAATCCCTTTGATCTTCAATCTCTGTTTCAAGGGTTTGAACAAAGGGTATCACCAGAGATGAATTCAGTGCTTACGGCTCCAATATCTAATGATGAAATTAAACGAGCTGCTTTTTCCATCAAAGGAAGTAGTGCACCAGGAGAAGATGGTCTTACGGGAGTGTTTTATCAAAAATTTTGGCATATTGTTGGTCAGTCTTTGATTAAGGAAATTCAGAGTTTTTTTGAGACAACAATTTTACCAGATGGCTGGAATCATACACAATTATGCTTGCTGCCCAAGATTCCAAACCCTTCTCAAATGAAAGACATGAGACCAATTGCTCTTTGTTCGGTGCAGTATAAGATCATCTCAAAGATTTTGTGTGATCGCCTCAAGCAATTCTTACCAGCGATCATCTCGGAAACACAAGGAGCATTTGTTGCCGGTCGGTTGATAACTGATAATATCATCATTGCCCATGAGATGATTCATGGTCTCAATACTAATGAGAAGGTGGCTCAAGACTTCATGGCGGTCAAAACAGATATGTCAAAGGCATATGACCGTGTTGAATGGTGTTTCCCTGAAATTCTGTTAGAAAACCTTGGTTTTGACAGGATATGGATCTGATGGATTATAGCGTGTGTAAGCACGGTTACTTACTCGGTGTTTCTAAATGGGAGATCTCATGGTTACATAAAACCGGAACGGGGTATTCGTCAAGGTGATCCACTATCCCCATTCTTATTCATTCTTTACGCAGAGGCTTTAGTGAGCTGCTTAAATCAAGCTGAAGCTTCCGGAAAAATTGAGGGGATTAAGCTAGCTGTCTCAGGTCCATCGGTTCACCATCTTCTTTTCGCGGATGATAGCCTACTAATGTGTAAAGCTACGATAGAAGAAGCATCTGCACTCATAGCTTGTTTGAAATTATATGGTGATGCTTCGGGTCAGGAAATCAATAAATTAAAGTCTTCAATTATCTTTGGAAAACAAGTGCCGGCAGTTGTTCAAGAACAAGTAATGAGAGCTCTTGATATAGATACCATTGGAGGGGAAGGTAAATATTTGGGCCTTCCTGAATGTTTAAACGGTTCGAAAAGAAAGTTGCAGGATTTTTTACGAGTGAAGCTTCAAGGCAGATTGAATGGTTGGTTTGCTAGATCCTTATCCCATGGAGGTAAAGAAGTATTATTGAAATCTATTGGTTTGGCTCTACCAGTTTTTGCGATGTCGGTTTTTAAATTAGCGAAAGAAACTTGTACAAAGTTAACAAGCGCGATGATGGAATTTTGGTGGAGTAGTGGAAATGCTAAGAAGAAAATTCCGTGGGTGTCTTGGCAAAAACTTTGTAAGCCTAAGAACCAAGGTGGTCTTGGGTTCCATGATATAGCAAACTTTAATCAAGCTCTCTTAGGGAAGCAAGCATGGCGGATATGGAAAAATCCCAATTCTCTCGTGGCTCAGGTGCTTAAACATCTCTATTTTTCGCGGTCATCATTCCTGGACATTGTTTTGGGGAGAAGACCATCATATGCTTGGAGAAGTATTCTTCATGGAAGAGAATTGATGCAAAAAGGCTTGCTAAAATCGGTTGGTGATGGGTCTGAAACAAAATTCTTGTTAGACAAATGGATTCTAGACATTGTTCCAAGACCTCCAAGGTTCTTACAAGAGGCAAATATTGATCTCACAATGACAGTGGATAACATCATTGATCTGGTCACATGGTTATGGGAGAGGGAGAGATTAAGGAACTTAGTGACTAATGAGGATTTGGCTCTCATACTAAAGATGAAAACATCGCGTTTTAATCCGGATAAATTCATTTGGTGTTTCTCCAAAGATGGTGAGTATTCGGTTAAAAGTGGTTATCAATGCCTAGATATCATTCATCAAGCTCAAGCTGGTCAAATGCATGTTACACCGCCCATCGAAAAGAAATTATGGTCCAAACTATGGAATTTGAAAACGTCTCCGAAGATGCGTCATTTCCTATGGAAAGCTGTATCAGGTGCATTGGCCGTCAAAGAACGTCTACGGTCACGAGGTATCCTGTTAGACCTTTCTTGTACCTCTTGTGATGAAAGGAAACCAGAAAGCATATGTCACGTCCTCTTTAATTGCGATATCGCGAAAGAGACTTGGGATATGACTAATTTTTCGTTACCACCGTCGGGTTTTTCGGAAAATTCTGTCTTCTTGAATATTCATTACCTCCTTACAAGCAAGTGGATCCAATCCCTTCCTCATAATGCTAAACTCTTGTTTCCATGGATCTTGTGGTATTTATGGAAAGCTAGAAATGCTTTGTTATTTGAAAAGATAAGCTATGGTGCTACTGCCATATTAGAGAAAGCAAAGGAGGATTTTTCTGGCTACTCATAGTTTAGTTTCCGGAAACTTAGAACCTGCGACTAGACAAGGTTCAGTTCAGATTTCCGCCTTGACTTGGAAACGTCCTCCTCTTAATGTTGTTAAATGCAATCTTGGGGTTGTGTGGAATGATTCAAACTATGATGGTGGGGTCTCTTGGATTACTAGGGATCATCATGGAAAGACATTATTCCACAGTCGTCGTTCTTATGCGGGTTTATCTTCAAGTCTCGAAGTTGAATTATGGAGTTTCTTATGGGCTTTGGAATCTTTAACAAATCTAGGTGTTCGTCGGGTGTGTTTTGAAGCTAGTTTCTCACAAGCTCGAGAGACTCTCCTCCATCCCCATAATTTTCGTCACTATGGAGATCTTATTAGCGATATTTTTGCTAAGCTTCATTCCTTTGAATTTTGGTCCTTATCTCATTGCTCTGCCCAAGAGAACCAGGTGGCGTTGAAAATTGCGGAGAGTGTCATTCGTGATAGCAGACATCAATCATACATAGCTCGGGATTCCCCTAGATGGCTCGCTCCCTTGATTGCCATGGAAGCCTCGACCGTTTCATGAAGATGTTGAATACCGTAAGGAGTAGTCTCGGTTACTACAAGATATCTATGTGTTCCTTTCTCCTGGTTTTGGTCTTTCTTGTGAGAAAGGGTTTAGCTTTGGTTTACTTGCCTATGGTGCCTATTGGCATTACTCTGTTTTGTTTTTGCTTCAGGTTTCTGTTTCTTAGCATTTATTATACTCTGTTTCTTTGGACACCAAATCATTTGAACCAACGTTAAAAAAAAGAAGAAGCTTTATCAATCATACAAACAGAAACCAAACGACCACTGATTTATTCAATCATACAAACAATACAAAACTTTTTCTCAGATTTGACTAGTTTTCGAAGGAATTATTCAATTCCCAAAAGCCCAAAAGCGAAATGTTCTTTTTTAACGATGAACATAGAAAATTAATACTCGCCTTTGATTTGCAGTGAATCTGAGATCTTCGAAATGAAGGAAATCGAGGACCAAAATCATCGTAACCCAAAATCAATCCAAACCCAGAATTAAGAAATTCACGAGAAGTAGAGCCGTATGTGAGTAGCGATGGGAAGGTCCCAAGGAAGTAGACACCATCGTCAATGAGAATTGATAAGGAATAATCAGGTTTCATATTTCTTTGGAATCAACATGTTTTTGTCGTTGAAGGTTTAAAATTCTTTGAAATCACAGGGAAAGAGCTTGTATTTGGTTTGTTCAATTTTTAGACAAAATAATACTTCAAAATCTATTATAATCAAAATCCTTTAAAATCAAGTGTAAATTGAATGTGTTTTTGTTGTATTTTAAAATACATCAAACAAATGACTAATCCAATAACAAAGGATTTTAGTGTATTTTTATGCAATATACAATTGAATAACACAAATTTTACTTTATTTTAAAATACAATTTTACTTAGTCAGTTCTTGCGATTACGGCGTTACAATTTACAAATTCCATTACAATGTCGAGCGTAGAAGAAACCAAAACCAGTAAATCTGATTTTTGAAGAGAAATTGTTGAAGAGAAATTGTGCAGCGGCTGTGGCATGGCGTGCTGGTGAGCCACTAGTTATGGAGGAAGTGGAAGTGAGTCCACCTCAACCTCTTGAGATCAGAATCAAAGTTGTTTGTACATCTCTCTGTCGTAGCGACCTCTCTGCTTGGGAATCTCAGGTTTTAGGTTTATCTTCTTCATTAAAGTTACCTTCTTTTGAATTTGCCTCTATAAGAGTCTCTGATACAGTCTCCATTTATTGGTACAGTCTCCATTTATTGGTACTGTCTCTTTTGCCCCGAATTTTTGGCCATGAAGCTGCAGGGTAACTTACTTTTGTCCATAACCTCATTTTCTTAGATTATGCAATTCTAGGAACTAGTTCATTTTGAATTTGTGTAGGGTCTAGGAGATAGAGACCTATATCGTTAATCAAGTCGCTTCATTGGTATAGCTCTTTGTGAGTTGAATTGAATCAAGGAAAGAGTTTTTACTGGTACGAATCTTGTCATTGTGTTCATGGATGTTTGTGCAGTATAGTGGAGAGCATAGGGGAAGGAGTAACGGAGTTTGAGAAAGGAGATCACGTGCTCGCTGTATTCACTGGAGAATGCGGATCATGTAGGCATTGTATCTCTGGGAAAAGTAACATGTGTCAGGTTCTTGGTATGGAGAGGAAAGGTTTGATGCATAGTGATCACAAGACACGTTTCTCCATCAAAGGCAAACCTGTTTACCATTACTGCGCGGTTTCAAGTTTCAGCGAGTACACTGTCGTTCTCTCTGGTTGTGCTGTCAAAGTCGATCCTCTAGCACCTCTTAACAAAATTTGTCTTCTGAGCTGTGGAGTAGCTGCAGGTAGTTTAAACTATTAGAAACAATGATGAAATTCAAACAACTATTTGCAGTCAATAATAGAGTGTGAATTTTAGGTCTTGGTGCAGCATGGAATGTTGCTGATGTACAAAAAGGTTCCGAAAGTATTGTGATATTTGGTCTTGGAACTGTCGGTCTTTCCGAAAGTATATATACACAGAATGCTTCTGTGTATACTGTGTTGTTGGGTATTAATTTCTCAAGGTGCTAAACTCAGAGGAGCAACTCAAATAATTGGGGTTGATATAAACCCAGCTAAGGCAGAACAAGGTGTAGATCATAGTTTTAAGATATACTACCCGCTTAGCGTTTCTGGACTGGTTTTGAGTGTTTTCTTATTTGTTGCAGCCAAGACATTTGGCGTCACGGATTTCGTCAATTCCAATGACTACTCTGAACCCATATCTCAGGTAATTCCAGTATCCCCCGTTTGTCTTATCATAGCGTTACTTTAAACTGATGATTTAGATATAATTTGTTACCATGTTGGTTGCATCAGAAGCAAATGTATGAAAATATGAACATATTATGATTATAGGTAATCAAGAGAATGACAGGAGGAGGTGCGGATTTCTCATTTGAATGTGCCGGTGATACTGGAATGGCTACAACTGCTTTACAATCTTGCTCGGATGTAAGCTTTCTGTAATTGTATGTTGCTCACTATATGTAGTATACAAATGCTCCTTTAAAGCTTTTACAATGTGGATATCTCAGGGATGGGGCATGACTGTTACTCTAGGTGTACCGAAAGTGAAGCCTGAAGTTTCAGCTCATTACAGACTTTTTCTTTCTGGGAAATCTCTAAAAGGGACTCTCTTTGGTGGTTGGAAACCTAAATCTGATCTTCCTTCACTCATTGAAAAGTACTTGAACAAGGTACATACTTATCACATGTACATAAGTCTCATCACATTTGATGGATCAACATGTTCTTTACTATTTCATTCTTTTGCGGTGCAGGAGATTATGATCGATGAACTGGTCACGCATAGCCTGGCATTTGATGATATCAACGAAGCTTTTGAGCTAATGAGAGAAGGAAAGTGTATATTTAGGAAGACTAACAGTGGTTCTTCTGATTGTACATTTAGGAAGGATGGAGCCTTGCAGAGCTTTTCGAAATCCGTTGTGTGGTGGCTGCTCCTTATATTGTTCTGTATAGGTGACTTCCGTAGCTTGGAAGTATGAGTTTGACATCCTGGATGTGGAAGATGACCACTTTCAGTTCTTCTTTTTTACAGTCCACCATCAAGATTTGAAAGACAGTTTAGGAATGAACTTCCGGATTTGTACAAGTACTTGAAAGAAGCCCCTATCGGCAAGGTATTTTATATGATTGCGATACAAACATTTTATATGGTTTTGCAGGTTAGCTGGAGTGATGTAACTCATTGGATGTGGCCTCTTTTTACCGAAGAATGGGGATCATGGCGATACGAGGAACTCAACCTTAGTTGTTATCCTTTTTCAGTAAGTGTTTTTTAAACATAGAGGCCTATAAAGAAATGATTGTGTGAATTTGTCACCTGATCTTGCAGGATCCAGTAACAGATCTTCCAATTTGGCATATCCGGCCGCCATCCCCACTGGTCTTGTGAGTTTTGAATTCTCTTGGTGGTAACATCTTCCCAGCAAGATTTTATCTTTGTATGCCACGTATTATCTGGTTACTTGACCCATCTAATGTACTTTTCTCATTGCAACATTGGCTCATCTCTGATTAAATTTGAGCACTTTATAAAGTGTTAGTAATCAGTTGCAAGAACTCTGGTATTAATTTAACAACCAGACAAGATTGCATAAGTTTGTTGGTGACATGTTACTTATTTCCTTGTGACAGGTATGGTTTCAGCCCTGGTATGTAGGATGTTTGCCACTTCAAATGAAATACTTTTCTGTGCATAGCTAGCATCCTCTGGATACTTGTTTCTTTCTTCTTTCTTTTGGGTATGTTTTGCAACTATATTCTACCATTTATGAACTCTTGAGAAAGTATGTGAATGTGAAATTTATATCAGAAAAGAAAAAGGTTAACAAACAGACCCAATTTATAATAATGACTATAAAAGCTGAGAGCAATCATCATTTACCTGGCAAAGCTTTGATCTTTTCATTTTGTCTTCTGAACAGATTACTGGCCATTGAATGTTCGAGTCTGTGGTTTTTGGTTTCTGCCGAATGAGTGGCAGTTTTCATGCAACAAGTGTGGAGACAATCCTTCTGCAGCGCGCTTGGGTACAGACAATTTCCATACATGCTCAAACCACACTGAGTTGTATACTTTTATATCGTCTTTTGAGCCTGCCCTGCCTATCTTTGTAGGGTTGAGTTCTGTTGGAAGGTCTAAATTTAAGTTGATCCGTCTAAATCATTCCTGATATCTATGCTTTAGAGTTTAGATGTAAACACTGATATTTATTCACTGTGCTGGACGAGATTCTGTTTCACTGTGCACAGGAGTAATTGTTATTTTGCTTTTGCAGCATGGGTTTCGTAAGGAATCCCCTAGCCTTTCTTCGAGTTCTTGAGTCTGTTATCCAGATTACAGGTTACAGATTTATCATTTTCACAGCGGGTTATGAACCTTTAGATGCAGCAATCTGGACCATTGCTAATGAAATGGGATCAAGTGAGGAACAACCATTACATGCAGGAATCTCTATCTTCAACGGCAAGCTTTTCTGCTTCTCTGGGTGAGCACAAACTTGCACAGAGGTTAATTGGCACACGTAAATTATCTATAACCTACTTATGCCTTTGCCATCTTGAATTAGTATGGTGCCATACAATTGGCTGTTCCGAAGATGCTCTGCTGCAATTCATCATGGTGGCAGGTGAAATTTTCAGCTATATGCCCTTTCCTGGTGAACATGGACACATATATAATTATATATCAACGTGAACTGATTTTGTTGTGTTTTTATATGAATTACGTCCACTGTGGAAATCAGCGGTTCTGTTGCTGCAGCATTACAGGCCGGGATCCCGCAGGTTTGTTTTTGATTCATAAACTTATATAATTTTTTGACGTGTTTGTATGTGACTTGAGATCTTTGACTTAACATTGTAAAACTTATTGTTTATGTTTAGTTTGTAAATAACTAGTATAGTTGATGAATACTGAGCCGATACAGTAGAAAAATATACATGGTCCTTGATCATGTTTGCCTTTTAGTTACGCGACAAGTAAACTTTACTAGTCCTTTCTCATAAACCAAAGTTTTATGCACTGGTTGGTTGCAAATGAAGATTAACATTTCTCATATATATCTTTCTACAGATCATATGTCCATTTATGATGGATCAGTTCTATTGGGCAGAAAAAATGTCTTGGCTTGGGGTTGCTCCTCAACCATTGCAGAGAAACCACCTGCTTCTTGAAGAAACAAATGATGAGAACATCATTGAAGCTGCACAAGTGGTAGCAAAAGCCATATACGATGCACTTTCTGCAAAAACTAGGACACGTGCCATGGAAATAGCTAAAATATTATCTCTTGAGGTAACTGGTTTTGATCAGTTTTGTTTTTACCTTTCTCCTTACTGACCATGGCCCATAATCAAGTGTACTTTCTTTTCTTTCAAAGTTTTACAGTAATTTCTGGCAACTGATAGTATTTTTTCGGGTATCGAAAATAATAATTTCAGGATGGAGTCTCAGAAGCTGTGAAAGTGCTTAGAGAAGAGGTGTGTGAAGTTTCAGGCAGCAACCGAAAATTTGGATTAGTGTAGTTATTAGTCATAAACAATGTAAAAGCTTTATTATATCAAGTGATAGTGATCAATGTATGCTGGTTATTGGCATGAAAAGTGTGAAATTAGAGAGAAATTTCTAGTTTCTGAGGTCAATAGGTAAACCAAACAAACCAGGCTTCTCCGGTTTGGTATGGTATGATCCAATTTTGTATCGATTTCTTATGAACTTACTAGTTATAGAGGGTACAAATATTTCTTTGGTTAGAAGTCAAGCAAAACTTATGACAAATGCGGAGCGCTAAAGACGACATTATGTGATTCGGGAATTTGTCAAGTATGTAAAGGAATGAGGAAACTATTATTCATATACTTCGCGATTGTCCAGCGATGGCAAAGATTTAAAACCGGTTAGTGCCTCAACGGAGACATCGTAATTTATGTCTACTTGATTACAAACTATACTCTATAATGCTCCTACGTCCAATTCTTGAATATCGGAAATCAATTTCGGTAAAGAATATAGTTCTTTACTATATAGTTTTTTACTGGGAGACGAATCTAGAGAAAAAATATAGTTCTTTGAAGAAAAAATTTGTGAGATAGGCAGTTTTATCTTATGTAATTTGAGAAACAGGCAGTAAACTATTTACAATTTGCATTTTAGGCCTTAACTGGAAACATGCAGTAAATTATATTGAATGATTATTTAATATTTTATGATATTATTTTGTTTGTTCGGATAACTAAATTGGAATCGTTCCAAAATTATCGAAACTAATTCCGAATTGGTTTATCAAAAATATCTAAAGAACCAAAACCAAATTCGATAGCAAATTGAAAACCGAACAGATCCTATCTTATAATATAAAGTTTGATGCGTCAAACATAATAATTAACACGATTGTGACACGTGTCAAATCGATCAATCCGAGATTTTGACACGTGTTAAATTTGTTCACATTTAGATTTTGCTATATATATCATAAAAATCTTATTCTTTTTTTTTAAAAAACTTATATATCTATTATTATCAAGTAGATTATAAAAACAAATATATATCAAAAGAAAATCAAATAAGCTCTAATGAATAATTCATTTAAATAATGAGTTGATAAGCTAGGTTTTATCTTTTAATTTTTATTTATTATATGTCTTGGGTTTTTTTCTTCAAATTTTTATTTTCTTTACGTATTTTAGATGAAATAGGGTTTAAGAGTTGAGAAATTTTGAGTTATGCCACTCTTCCCATGCCACTTTTCAATTATGCCACTGTATTACAATCATGCCACTGTTTGAAAATAATTACCAGCGTGCCACTGTTCACTTAAATGAAAAAAAAACAGATCTATTTTTCTCTCTCATCTCTCTCACGCTCATCTCCCAGATCCAATTTTTTTTTCTCATCTAAATTTCGTTTTTTCTATCACTGAATTCGATTCTCGTCATCTCTAATTTCACTATCTCTGATCTCTGTCGCGATTTCCGCTAGGAAGATTTGAGAAGGTGTTGTTGTTGACGAAGAACATGGATTTGAGATTAGATCGACCAGATTTAAGAAGAAGAAGAGGTCTCAAAGCAAATTCAAACACAAAGCAAATTCAAACACAAACGACTGTAAATTTTCGAGTTTGGGTTAACTATTATGCATTTAGGGTATAGATTTTTTTTGGGGGGAGGGGCGAGATGAGGGTAGAGTTTTGCCTTTACTTTATAAAACTGTAAAAAATCTTATAAAACTGTTAAAAAAAATTATAAAGTTTTTAAAAGGTTTAGTAAAACTGTTTAAAAACTTTATAAAATCGGGAGAACCCTAAAAATAACCAAAACCCAGATTTGACCAAAAAAAACCAAAATCCAGATCTGACAAAAAAACAACCAAAACCCAGATCTGAACAAAAATCAAATCAAAAACTCAAATTTGTAACCCAAATCGAATAAAAAACTTAGATTCGTAACCAAAATCCAATCAAAAACTCAAATTTGTAACCAAAATCGAATTTTAAAAAACAAAATACATGGATTAAACATCTTCTTCTTCTAGATCTACCTATGGAATCATACAAATAGCGGATCCATAAACTCAATCGAATGAATTCAAATCCTCGTTTTGATCTGAGAAATGTAATTGATCTACCATTAACGAGGAATCTACACAGATCGATGAATACGAAATGCTAAAAGTAAAAGCAGTGAAATCAATCCGCCATTAACGATCTGGATCTGGGCGTGAGAGAGATGAGAGAGAAAGTGAGATTTTTTTTCTTCCATTAAGTCAGTGAAAAGTGGCACGCTCGTAATTATTTATGAACAGTGGCATATTTGATCAACTTTTTGCCATGTGTGGCATATTTGCAATTGCCCCTTAAGAGTTTCTCATAAGAATATTAGTTAATACATACTTTTTTTTTAATTCAAACAGAGTTAGGTGTACATACCTAAATCTTTATGGATTATACTATTTTTTCTTTACATAACATTTTTTTTTTGCTCTATCTATCTTCTCACCAAACAATTTTAAATTTTGATAATCTCTTCTACAAACTTTATTTTAGTTTTTAATTAGAAAGATACCACCAATTACTTTTTCTTTTTATAGGTGAGATACATTACGATGATCTATTTTCATTTGTGAGATTAATAAAAACATTTTAACTTTTTTTTGTTCTATTTTTTACAACTAGATATCATCACATCAATGATTACTCATAAAAATGTATTTAACGTTATATTATGATAAGTCTTATCCAAAAGTGGGAGGTAATAGTTTTTAGAAACTTATGAATTTCTAGGGATGGTTTTTATACTACTTGATAAATAGGTTAGCATATTTTTATTTTATATCAATGAGAGTGTTAATACAATATATTTTTATTTTAATGTAGAAAAAATACTATTCAAGACTTTGTGCATCATTGGCTTCTTGCAAAATTTGGAAAGCAATTGTGTGAAGAAAGTCTTATTAAAATTTTTAATTTTAGTTTGTAACTAAAAATATGAGATTCAATTCGTTAAAATTTTGGAAAAATAAATATACGAGTAGTTACATAATTAGGAAAAAACAAGATAAAAGATAATTTTAAAATTTATTTGATATCAACGTTTTTTATTTGATTTTGTTTAGTTTCATTCATGATTTAAATTTGTTTTTTAATTTTCATTTTTGATTTTCTACGGGTTATAAATACGTTGTATAATAATTTTTTTATCATAAACCCACATATATGCGGGTCTTTTCACATAGTACTACATAATGTGTGGAATTAAATTTGTGTAATATTGTGGAGTGATGTAAATATTCTCATCTTCGTAATATTTTTATTCTTTTGTTTTTAATAGTTTGTTTGAATAGTTATAGTCATTAATAGTTAAGTTATGATCCAATTTGTTAGATTATTCGGTTTCGGTTCAGACTAACCGAACTGATTGATACTCCTGAATTGAAAACCGACTCAAATGTGTTTTAAGGAAAGCCAAAAAGCGAATCGTGTAACCAAATTTATTAACATCGGTAAGGTTTTGGTCTGGGCCGGTTCGGTGTGAAGGGGACGAAATCGAAAGAAGAAAACTCTTCTTTGTGGAGAAGGCACAGTCTCTTTGATTAAACGCAGAGGAAGAACCCTACGTTTTCCTCGACGACTCGTTTGCACTTCTCCGGCCACCGTCTGCTTCCGGCGGAGGAAAAATTGATATCGCGTTTTGAATTCGTCGGATGATAAAATAGCGATTGGAAGATGTTTGAAGGACTTGTGAGACAGCTATTGTTAGGTTACCTAGGTCGCTACATCAAAGATATCCAGAAAGATCAGCTCAAAATCACTGTGTGGAATGGTATTTACGTTCTCTCTCTCTCTCTCTCGATTTTGCGTTTAGCGAATATCGCAGCTCTCTATTGGACGATATACTCACGATTTTGTGTTTTTTAACTTCAGAGGAAGTGAAATTGGAGAACGTGGAACTGATTCTCGAGGCGTTTGAGTATTTGCAGTTGCCTATCGCTCTCAAGCAAGGTGATATATTGGATTTTTTCAGCTTTCTCTAATCGGATACTTTGGTTTGTTTTCTCTGGATCAGTTTCTTTATTGTTCTTTATTACAGGACGTGTTGGGAAATTGAGCATTAAAATTCCATGGAAGAAACTTGGAAGAGATCCCATCATTATTATGCTTGAAGATGTATTTGTATGTGCATCACAACGCACTGATCAAGAGGTGATTTCTCTTACCAGTACCTCTTTTTCTATACATGACAAGCGTTTTGCCTTTAACCTCAAACTAATGTTTCCATGGTCATTGCAGTGGAGTTCGGATGTGGTTGAGAAAAGAGAGTTTGCTGGTAAGAAAGCTAAGCTTGCTGCTGCAGAATTGGCAAAATTATCCAGGCGTGTCTTCGGTGAGCAATATACTTCCTATCCTACTTCGTGAAGTCTTGGTTTCGGTTACATTGCATTTATGAGTTTATTTTTAAAGATCCTTTGGTCATCCCCTTCAATTTTTAATTTTTCCAGACAGTCCAGCAGGGAATCCTTTCATGTCATATATTGCAGCCAAGGTGACATAATGTTTAAGCATCTTACATTTTTCATATAATGTTTGGTCTGATGCTGTATTTTAATCTATGACTAGTGTAGATCTTTCTGCTTGTGGATAACGTTATCAATCATGTTTTTGCTTGTTTTTCTACTATGTTAACTTTCCTTTTTATTGGCTTAGATTCTTGATAGCATTCAAGTGTCCATCAGAAACTTTCACATCTTATACTCTGATTTACAACCTGAATCGGTAAGTCTCCAGCTTCTTCAGTTCAATTAGTTGCTAGAATATAGGCTTGTAATTCAATATTCTCCCTTTGCAATTCGTGGAAACTTATATACACATTGATAATCTTAATGTAGCCTTGGTTAATTGTGAGAGCATAGTATCTATCAATTTAGATAGCTTCAAGTTTATGAATAGGTTGCTTAAATTACTATAGTCTTTCTTATGAGTCGCTAGAGTATATTTTGGGTCATCATTTGGTGTTGTCTACTTTTCCACTTTCATATGTTTGACTGTAAACTGCTTTCTGCAGGTACAAGTTGTATTAGGATTGCGGTTTTCAAGCTTGACAGTTACCAAACAAAATCCAGTTGGGTAATATCTTGATGCACCTTCTATGGCACTTGAATTTCTTTGTTTCCACTGTCATGTTTGATTCATGTCTTTGCTTTACTTGATGATGAGGATATTTGCTTTGAATTACATTTTGAGAGAGCAACTGGCATACCCATTATAATTTTCTACCAGTCCCCACTTTCCTTCAATGGAACTTAAAATGTGTTCCACTTTTGTGTTCCTTGTAGGTTTCCTACTCTATGGTAAAGAGATATCCTTTGAATTACATTATGAGACAACAAAGTGCATATCCCACAATTAATTTTTCCCAACCACCTCTTTTCTTACTATAATTTTTCCTTTATACCTATCTATTCCATGCACTTATTTTTTTGGTGTAGAGCAAACAGCTGTGGTTATATGTGCACCCTAAGATATCTTGACATGTCGTTTATATTGAATATCAGGCCATCAGTTGGTAAGGTGAGAGGGGGGCAAGTGAATAAACTAGTGGAGATTGAAGCTTTGGAAATTTATTGCGACATTTATGAGGGAAACATGGACTTCCTAAGTGTAGATGAAACAAGAGGTTTTGACAACTGGTGCCAGTCAAGATTGCAAAGTGATAAAGTTGGTTATTTATTGAAGCCAGTCAATGTTTGCGTAACACTATTGGTAATGGAGCTAAAACAGCATCATTTGTTTGCTATCTGATATTATACTTTTTTATCATAAAGATTTGTTGCTCCTCCAAGGCGCTGCATACTTGCTCTAGCTTTACGGTTACATAAGCAATGCGGTGCAGATAATCATATGTTATATCTAATTACCTTTTTAGAAGCCAGTTCCTTTTAATAAACTAAGCACATATTTCTAGGTTTCCTTGTTTTAGTAATGCTCTTTTAATGACGTTGCTATCTGTCAATGTTTCCAGGAATAATATTGTTCACCTTCAATCCCATACAGACATTATATTTAGTTAAAGATCTGTGCAGTGTACAATAATCATACAGAAATTAAGCACATTGGTGTATGCATTATCTATTGCTTTGGTGCATTTGTGTGATGTCTGTAAATTGGCATTCTCCATTTTGTCTGATACACTTCTTTGCATAGGTCAATCGATCTGGAGAGCTTTATGACGATCTACCTCAGTATTCTATCAGCGCTGAGTTGACTGATGTGGTTAGTTGTTAGGAATTCCTAAATTAGGTTAAGAGCTTAAATATATTTACCATTTCGTGACTCATTCTAACTTACACTTACATGTTTCAGGCCATGACTCTGAATGTATTTCAGTTGCAGCAGATTCTTATTCTGCTAGATTACTTGCAAACCAGCCAATTGCGTGAGAGGTAACCATTCATTATACTCCATCCAAACTTTTATTATTCTGAGATTTAGTTCTATTATTTGACATTACGGAATTTTTTTTGATAAACTATTGATTTAGAACATTAAATGCTTTAGGTATGGGCGGTATCGTCCCTGCTCCACTTCCTTATTGAGGAAATCACCAGGGTGGCAGAAACTTTGGTGGCATTATGCCCAAAAATCAATTTTATCTGATGTACGGAAGAAACTGTGGAAAACTTCATGGAGATTTCTTGGAGAGCGAATGTAAGTTTACTTTCTTGACATCTTTTCATTTTACTAAATGATGCTAAATCACTTAGCAGTTACAATTTATTTATTCTTTCAAAATTTCTGCATAATTTTTACGTCCACTCAAATTACTTACTATTTCATATTATAAGTGGACAATATTCAAGCAACCTACTTACTTTTGACACTTTTGTTCTGGAATATATACAGGAGAATGCGCAGGCGGTATATAAACTTTTACAAGATGAAGCTAGATTTCCTTCGCAGAGAACAGGCAAGGATTTTCTAATCTCCTTTATCTTATATGTTGTCCGAATTTATTCATTATGTTGCTCTTGCCCTCCTACTTGTTTAACTGCATGTGATTGCCTAACCTAGGCTGTTGGATTCAACGTAGAGCACAGAAAGCCTCATTAGTTTTACGTGAATTAACAAAATCAGGGAGCATATCATGAGGTGGTTTGTCATTTCGATGTTGTTTGTCCTTTAATGTACTTCAACATGTACATGGATGGGTAGTGGTATGGAGATAATTTAGAAGCACATATCACAGGAGTCCACTAGGGAGTATATTATGAGGTAGTCCATCATTTTTTGGTGTTTTAAGAATGTGTAGTGGTAAGGAGAAGATGATTTAGAAGCATATTTCAATAAAGGCTGCTATTTGTTTGAAAATCTTATATTTGAACTACTTGCTTCCGTACAAATGGTTTATTCTGTTTGATTTCATAGGTAGCCATAGCAGTGTAGGGGACCTTGTATACTTGTTTAGAATCAGAGGTAGAAATTGCAGAAGACTTGGACTAAGCCTTTGGCCTGTACGTATAAAAGAAGGAAATTGAAGAAATATTTTCTTTTCTTCTATTATCTTGAAAATACTCTATAGGGAGCTTATCGTCCTAAGAAATGTAGTTCTGAAACTGCTGACTGAAAGAAATACGTATATTTTCTTCCCTAAACTTTTTGTTGCCTTGCCTTAGTCTTCATCACATGTTGCCATGAGCCTTTACTCTGGACATATTTGTTCGACTAATGTGTAGCCTTTCTAACTTGAAGATGAGTTGTTGGAACTTGCAATGCCTGTTTCTCCTATAGCTTTTTCAACCATATTTTTCTTTGTCAAGTTACTTCTCTACTAATATGCATGTGCTTATGCCTCTGGCTGCAGTCAATTGATGAGTCTATCCTATTGGGTTTGGAAGAAGTAGAGAAGAAGGCTGATATTGATGATATCTTAAGTTACAGGTCTGCAGCAGAAGGTGAGATGCAGGTATGGTAAATTAAGTAGGTTGCTGCTGTAGCATTTTATATTTTGTAAGAGATACCAAAGGCTGTTCAGATATCTATCCCCTTATAACAGATAAGTTGATGTCCTGGCATTTACATTTCCTTATTGGATCTTATGATGCAGGATGCCTGTTCAGAATTGACTGTGAACATGGGACCAAGTGGTGCCACTGGCTCAGATAAGGAACACAATGCTTCTGAAAAGGAACAGAGTGATGATCCAATATCAAATAAGTCGCGTGGGTGGTTGAACTGGTTGTCGCGGGGAATGCTCGGTGCCGGAGGCACAGAGGATTCTACTCAGTTTTCTGGTGTTGTTTCCGACGAAGTTGTCAAGGTATTTTTAGTACCATTTAATAGTAGAGGAGTTTCAAAATTCTTTGAGACATGTTATTAACTGTTCATTTACTCCAGGATATACACGAGGCAACAAAGTTTCACCCTCATTCTTCATCTCCTAAATATATAAGTGCAACTGGTAAGATCTGCACGTGTTCCATTAGACTCAACGTACGCAAAATTTCTGCTACTTTGCAACATTTAATTGGGTAATTTACAACTCCTCACTTAATTTCGTCATGGTCTCTGCCGTATCTGCCTTAACTAGTTTCTTCTTTTCATTTGTTGGTTATCTTCTTTACTCCACAGGACTTCATCTCAAGTAATAACAGAGTTGGACATTATGGGGGTGATTGTTGAATGCAAGTCTTGGAAAGAATCCACAGCCATGATTGTTTCTATTATTTCTGGAAAGCTGGTCTATCCTCAAAATGGGAAAGAAATTCTAACCATGAAAGGGGTTCGTGTCCCAATATGCTGTTATGCCTATGCCATTTTGTTAGTAATTGCTATTATCTGAAATTATGAATACTGTCAGACTAATGCTTGTATAATTTAGGTGATATCAACCATCTGGTTGTAACTAATGTTCTGTAGTCTTTGTTATTAGAATCTATATTACCGCTTTTGATATTGTTTTCAGGAAAATATTGAATTTTATGTTTCATGCAGGTCTGTTCTCAGAGTGATGCAGGAGAAATGAAACCCTCATATGGAGTGCGTTTGGAGTTGTCTCAAGATCATGATGTTGCCTTGTCATTAAAGGTGAACAAAGTGCACATTCCACAGTGCATCAACATTTTGTGGACAACCCCAACGCTTGCTCCTTTCGGCAGTCTTGGCCTTTTGTCCGTAGTTAACTTTAAGGATTGACTTTATTATAGTTTTTTCCCTCTTGTTTCAATAGGTGACCCTTCAACCACTTGAAGCCGCTTACGATGTAGACTTCATTCTAGCTGTCAGTAAATTTTTCTCTGGTTCAAGATCCTTCAAACTCCAAGATGAAAGGGTGAGCTCTTATTTCACTACATCTGCTACATGCTAGTATTGTTTGTTCTGAAAAATTATGAAGTTTATGACAAACAAGGTTTGTACTGGACTTTGAATTCTTATAGATAAATTTTGTGAATTGACAAAGGAAATCCACTGAAATGATTTTGTAGTTCATATAATAAGTAGTTTGTCTCCTGTGACCTTTAATAAATGGTTTCAAGAGATACTTCGCGCAAGAAGGTTCAATATTTTTTTCTTTGACATCGCATGGGGAAACAGATAACAAATCTTTTATGTGGCTCAGGTTCTATCATCACTCAATGGCCTTGAAAGTGAAACGCGATTGGCGGCGAAAACTGAGTAAGTGTTTCCTCCATGGAAAAATTAGGCGTAAAATTCATATCCTAACTATTGTGGTGCTGATTTGTGTCGTGGTTTGTTTCATAGATACCTCTTATCAAGCCGAAGTAAAGTGAAGTGGGATGTGGACATAAAAGATCTTACCTTAAGTTTCCCTGGACGATTGGCTGAATCAGAAAGCTATACTCTGGTATTTCGCTTGTATATATGATTGCCTGCTTTTTCTTATATGTATCCTTCTCAGTATTTATTCTATCTTCCCATGTGCAGGTTCTGGTATTAGAATCTCTCTCTATCACATCCAGCAGCACAGATTCTCTTAGGCCAAGTTCAGGAATGCAGTCTGGTATGGTAGATGGTTTACAGAGTTCCGTTTCAGCTTTAGATGCTCTTCAAGTCAAAGATCTCTATGACCATTTTGAGATCAATATGTGTGACCTTGGGGTAGGATATGCTTATTTTTATTTATTTATTAGAGTTGTTTAAGCGATCCTACATATTCTTACATCTTGTGCAGATGAAGCTGGTGAAGATTCATCCTTTCCAAGAACTGCTCCTTTTGGAGAAATCATCTTTACTTATCAAGTTAGCATCTTGTATAGTTCCGGAGGAGTCAATTTTGAAGCAGTTGGAGGTATTTAAATTTAATCTCAGATTCTGAGGTGGTTGTGTCTAGTTTGGCTGAGTAAATGAATAACTTATTTTTCCATGGTACTAGATGCTTGTACGTTTTAGAGGCGTCAAGTAGAGACCATAATTTGGAATTGATATTTGATGTTCTATTCATTTCAGGTTGAAGCTACTCTGTCTATGATCGGTGTACATTTCTCTCCGTCGATTTATGAAGGAATCATGTCTGTGATTGAATATCTTGATATTCAGGATCATGGAGATCAAGATGCTCCGCCTTACCCCACTCCAATCTTTCGCTTCACCATCAAAACAAGCTTAGCACTTTTCAGGTTGCACGTCAATCTTGAAAATGAAGGAGAAAATAGCACAGTGCTTATTCTCTCTATACAACAGCTTGATCTCTGGTAGGTAATTTGTTGCAATGATAAAAGGCACATATTGTGACTTTTTACAGTATCAGTGGAAAGTTAAGTTTCAGCTATTAAACAAGCATGAATGCAGAGCTTCTTTTTTTCTGGTTGTAAATATATCTATCACAGCTATGACTGCTTGTTTGCCAAGAGTCAAATATGTTCTCATACTTCTTACCATACACATATTTGGTCTTACGATTACTGCCTATGAGTCATCTACTGATGTCATTGTCAAAACCACAGCCATTCAAATATTTCTCTCAGCTTTTGATTGTTTTATTTGGTGGCATTGGGGGTTCCTGACAAGTTCTCTTCTACAATCTTCATTTTCAGGTATTCACTTACTAAATTTGAAGAGTGGTCGGTTCGTGTGAAAGCATTGGAAATAGTAGCTTGCTCTTCTAAAGATGCAGCTGACAGTCTTATTTTATGTTCATCTGGGAATCTACTCAAATCGTACTCTGTCCTGCATGCTCAGAGCGATCAAACCAAAATTATTGACAACGGTATAACTCCCGAAGCTGTTATCAGCTTAAAGTGCAAGGTTTCTCGAAGTAAGAATTTTGTTTCTCACAAGTATACAGTCTATTGGATGGGCGCTGAACTCCACTGCTACCCATACATAATTGGTTTGCTGACAAGATTTTTGGATAAGATAACTTCCTATAAGTTCGCTTCTGCCGATACGAATCCTTTGAGCCTTTCTGCATTTACTAGTACTCCAACAGAAATTCCGCAGTTTGATTTTGAAAGGTTTGGATTCTCAAACTTCATTGGAAATAGATCTTGTGGCTGCATTCCTCTTGACAAATATCCATTTGTGACGATTTACAATTCTGGTTCTCTTGGTAGCCTAGAAAGTTCTCTTTGTTATTCGGCTCCTGACTGGAGGGAGTTATTTATAATAAGGAATAAAAAAGACAGGGCAGAAATAGGCTTGAACTGCAAATGTACCAGCTGTAATTTACAACCAAAATGTGATTGTCCTCTAAATGAGCCTGCGTCCTCTAAAGCTCTTGGTCAGGCCAATCTCTTTACAGTTGATGTGCATGTCTTCAACACCAATGTTCACTTTCATGATTCTTCAAGTGTTTTTGGAACTATTATGCTGCCAGTATCCAGATACTTGATTACCATTTCAGATGATCTTTTCGATTTGGTTGCCTCTGTTGAAGACTTGATGCTGGAGTCATCTCTGTTCACCAACTATTCTGGCGGGTTTCTTTGGAGACATTCGTTAGCAGATGTCTCGCCGGTCTTGAACCTACGAGTAAGGAAGAGGAATTTAGAGCCCTCTCGTTCTGAACTTGAAGTGAGTATTAGCATACAACACTCATGCTGCATTTTGGTGCCGGACTATTTGGCCATTATAATTGGATACTTCTCTCTTCCTGATTGGACTCCGAAGTCAGGCCTGCAGTCAGTGCCCCAAGCTACTGAGTTTACCAAGGCTCATTCTGAGTTAGCCATTACTTATAAAATTGAGATACTGGACTCCACTGTGATTCTTCCTGTGGAACATGATGACCACCGGCAACTGAAAGCTAACATTCAGCAGTTATACATTAGCTTTATGCTAAATTGTGGTTTGAGCAATGTGGTGCAACACATACCGCAGGAATGTGTGATTCCACTTGATCAAGTAGCAGGGCGAACCAACTCTTTAAACATCTTTGGACAGGACTTATCGCTATTATTTCTGCTTTCTGAGTATGGCATACTAACATCCAAGAAGGACGCTGTGTGCAGATGTATAACGCTGGCTCCTAGAATTATTGCTGATGCTTGGATTAGATTACCTTGTGATCACAATTCGTTATCGGATTTGGTATGTGTTATGTCAAGGGTTGAAGTTTGTGAAATTATTGCAGAAGGTATGTGGTGCCCTTCATGTTAACTTCTGTTCTTTGGCTCTCTCTCTCTCTAGTGATTATGTATTTACAAGTGATGCATACTTGTTTATCTTCTTTTTTTTTCTTTGCAGATTCAGAAGCCTTGGATGGGTTTAAGGCATTTGTTAATGTGATTGACCAGCTTTGTTTAGTTGATGAGGAATCGAAACTGTTTGTGTCTGATGTTCCTCAGTTTCTTCATACGAAGATGCGTTTAAAGCAAGAGCTGCCAGTTGCACCCCTTGAATCTTTCACAAGCTATATAAAATTCAGATTTTTTGTCAATCTTTTGACAACAAAACTGCATGGGTTAAGGAAAGATCCTAGAACACTGCTATCCGAACCAGTACTGCTGACTGATATGAAATTTGTCTGCTCTGGAGAACTTAAAAATAATTTCCCTACGAGCTTGGATGTTCAATTTTTCGAAATTGGGCTTTACTCATTGCTTAGTTCAGTCATGATAGCTAGATTCAACAATGTGTATGGGGATTCTTTGGCGCTTAAAGTCAGATTCACGGAACAGGCTGAAAATAAATATGATCTCTGTTTTTCTCTTCCATCCCTGGACATCTGGTTACACTCTTTTGATTGGATTGAAGTTATTGAACTTCTTAAATCTTATGCCCAGAAACTGGAAGATAGTAGTCAAGACTCTTTTTTGTCAGAAGGTTCAATCTTGGATATTCATGATTCTATGGAAGTGGCAAGGAATATTTGTGACAATACTGGGGTATTAGAGAACTCTAGTGAGGTTATGGAATTTGCTGCAAGATCAGAGATTATTGGTGTCACAATCTATTTTCCTCTCTGCATAAGCGACACAGAATTTCCAGGGTTCATGGCAGCTGATATTCAAGAGAGATCTGAGGAAGAGCACATAAAACCTTTTAAAGGGAAATACTGCAAATATCTTTCTGTTACAGCATTTAGTAGGAGTGGTGAACTCTCTATTATTGGGAGAAATGTTAAACTGAGCTATACGATTGAAAAGCTCAATGGGATTCTTGCAATATCCGGGGTTGATACTGGCAGATCTTGCTCTGTATTTGGGGTGTCACAAGTACTTTTAGAAACTAATATTCAGATGGATGAGAAGAAAATCATGAGCATTGATGTGGGGATAGTGTCCGAAAATGTAGAGATGCATGCATCTCATAAAGTATTATCTTTCTGGCATGGGGTTACATTTGATGCATCTGAGACACCATCGTCACAAAATTCGCAAAGAAACATGATTATAAAAGTCCAGATAAGAGATGTTTCTCTTCTTATATCAGATGGAAGGGTACGTCGATATATTCTCTGTCAATGTTATTTAAAACGGAAGTGGCCTCACAAGTATTAACTTTTGCTGCTTATGTGTATATTACTGTTATGGTGTTGCCACTTCTGTTGTGCCATAATCCATGTCTTTGTTCAGCAGCTCTCATGTCTTTCTAACACTGCATTATTGAACTGACTTCTACGTTCATCAAGTGCTGCATTCACATGTAGTTTGGTTAGGGCACTATGCCTTGTACCGTATGTGTTTGTTCTTCGTGATCAGTTCATGTATGCTTATGAATCTAATGGCATTTCTTCGTAATTAGTGCTTGAAATGATGAGCTTTAATTTTTCTTATGCAATATTTCACCTTGAATTCTTGAGCTACTTCTCCTAAAGACTTCACTTGGCTCTTATCTTTCATGCAGTGGGGATTTAGCGGTCTGCTTCTTGAAGTTCTTCTGAAAAACTTTCTCCTGCAAGCTAATCTGACCGAAAAGAATATGGAAGGTTTGGTTTCATGTGATCTTGAAGTGAATTACAATAATATGCACAAGGTATGAGGCAGAATCAGAATTATGCTGTCATTTACATCTTTGTTTTTGCTAGTATGCTGATAACCACCCGTGAATATATGTTGAAGGTATTGTGGGAGCCTTTTATTGAGCCCTGGAATATTGATATCAAACTATCCAGAAAATTTGAGGCAAATGCTTTGCTAAATAATGTTGGACTCACCGAAGTAATTGTTGCATCATCAAATCAGCTCAACGTGAACTTAACAGAATCTCTTTTTGAGGTAAGATGAGATATAATTTCTTCACATTTAAAATTTTGTGTAGTAATATTCCATATATGTCATTTTTTCTTTTCCCCTGTTGAAGTGCATTTTCAGGATAATTGAGATGTCGAACACTTTGGAGTTGATGGAAACAGATGCTGTTCCTGATGATCAGGGATTGTCAGTTTACTGCACCGGAAGTTCCAATAGAGAACGATATTCTCCATATGTACTTCAAAATTTGACTTCTCTTCCTTTGGGGTACCAAGTTTTCCAAAGACATGATTCAGATGTGCTCAATATGTCAGCTCCGGTGGCTCAGAACATTGTGCAACCTGGTTCCTTTGTTCCCATCTATCTCGATAATAGTGATGCACTACTTGTTCCTGATAGACGTCGAAGTCATTTTGGTGGCTTCAGTAGCGAATCTGGTGATGCCATACACCATTATATGAAGGTCCAACTTGATGGAACATCTTTTGCTTCTCCTCCACATTCAATGGATCGAATTGGCCTTTCCTATTTTGAGGTTGATTTTTCCAAAAAATCAAACTCCAGTAATAATGTTGAGAAAGCAAGTAAATCTGGTTCTGGGAGCAGCTTTGTTGTTCCCGTCGTGTATGAAGTTTCATTGCAGCAGCAGAGCAAGTTGATACGAGTATACTCAACAGTACGTATGACTTCATTACATTGTATATGCTTTGTATTCTTATAAATGTTGAGTTGTGATCTTTCCTATTTTCAGGTAATCATTTTGAACTCCACATCAATGCCTTTGGAACTTCGCTTTGATATTCCATTTGGTGTCTCCCCAAAGGTTGTTGAATTCTAATATCTATATGTCCGTTCTTGCATTATCTTAATTTTATTTAGCTAAAGTCATAGGTTTAAGATTTATCTCCTATCATAGAAAAAGGAAAACGATTTATCTCATTTCCTGTAGAGTTGTCTTTAGATAAATAAGTTGAGGGACAAAGAGGGCATATGAGAATTGGATTGGGATTTTCTTGGATGGCATTACCGTTGGACAAGCCAACAAGGGTTTAGGTTTTTTGTTGGAGAGCTAAGTCTCTCTAGGAGAATTATCTCTGTTTCAGTTTTTTAGTTCTGTTCCTCTTAACTGCATTGTCTCTTATTCTTATGTCATTCTATTTCAGATCCTAGATCCTATTTTTCCTGGTCAAGAATTTCCTCTGCCTCTACACTTGGCTAAATCTGGCCGGCTACGGTGGCGTCCCCTTGGAGATACTTATTTGTGGAGTGAAGCTCATAGCATCTCCAAAGTTCTTTCTCAAGATAGCAGGATAGGATTTCGCCGATCTTTTGCTTGTTATCCATGTCACCCTAGCCATGAACCATTTCGGTGTTGCATATCTGTTCAGAGCACTAGCTTGCCGGCATCATTATATCTTAATGATTTGCCAGATGGAAATTTTGGTCGGCAGTCGCATGATCTTGACCAATCAAAAGAGCGATTCATTCATCAAGTGACTTTAAGTACTCCATTTGTTGTGAGCAACTGTCTTCCTGAACCAATATCACTTTCTATCGAAAGTGGTGGCATCACCCAGGCTGCATCCCTTTCTGAGGTATGAGAGATATTTCCATACAATTTCCTTCTGATGAGTTGCATCATGTTTTTATATGGTTGATATGGTATTATTTATGTGACAAAAAAAAATGTATTTCTTTAGGGGGAGACTCCGTTCCATCATATTGATCCTTCACATGACCTGGTCCTTGAGTTCATATTAAATGGCTCTAGATCATCATCTTTAAAGTTTCCACGCTCAGAAACTTTTAGTACAGTGGCTAAGTTCAGTGGAGGGAAGTTCTCTCAGATTGAAACTGTTTCCTTTGATTCATACCTCGGTGGTGGTAAGTTTTATCATTTATCTTTGTTATACTATCCATTTTGAGACATTTTTGATATTGACTATTTTGTAGGTTCTGTTTATGTATCATGTGAGAAAACAATGGATGTAACATGTGGGGCTAGGGAAGTATTCATCTATGTCCCATTTCTGTTGTATAACTGCACTGGAACTTCTCTGATTGTTTCGGACAGAACCGATGAAGCTAAAGGGATTTACAGCGTAATTCCTTCCTGCTACAACCTGATTGAGCAGTATTCCGTTCAAAGTCGAAAAGTTGGTCTAAGCATTTTAACCTCTGAGAAACATTCGCTGGATAAAGTTCCAAGTGGTGATGCCCCTTCTAGTCCTTCCTCATCGGACTCCAGCAACACTGCTTCCAGCACTGAGAGATTTATTAAGCATGTGACTCCATCAACTCGGCAAGTCCCTTTTGCAACAAATCCAAAAGACTCAACAACTGTTCGCAAGAGGAGTCTTTCTTCAAAAAGTTTAAGGGAGGTGTGCTTCCAAGGTAATGAGCCTGGCAAAGTAAAGGCATGCATTTATTCACCTTGCCCTATTTCCAGGGCCAGTGACACCATGATCCGAGTCAAAAGAGACCTGCCAGGATTAGATAATTCAAATAGCCCATACTCTCTGTGGTCTGCCCCGTTTCCTCTTGTTCCCCCCAGTGGTTCAACAAATGTAGTCGTCCCACAACCATCGCCCGGTGAATCATCTTTATTATCTGTTTCGTGTTCTATTCTTGGTGGTGCATTAGCAGGCAGAACGCAAGCAGTTACTTTTCAACCTAGGTGATAGATAGTTTCACCCAATGTTCTATTTTCTCCTTTATCATTTTCCTTATGCATCCACTAAACAAATTCACATGTTGCAGATATATCATCTGTAACTCATGCAGCCATGACCTATGTTACAAGCAGAAAGGAACCAATTTAATTTCTCATTTGGCTGTTGGACAGCATTCTCAGCTTCAATGGACAGATAATACAAGGTTTGTTCTTTACTTATCTAAGTATTATATAAAAGACCTTGGTATGAGAAAGTGGTTCATATTAAAGTAGTACTCATATGTGCTTCTTATTGATGTAGCTGTTTGCGCTTGAATTTTTGTTGATTTCTTCTTATATTTTTATAGTGCTCTTTTTGTTTTAGTGCCTGTTTCCCTGTTAGCTTATCTGAAAATGAAACTGTTGCCCCCTCTTTGTTCCTGTGATTGATTCAGTTTCATCCCTCAAACCTGACACCCATTTGGAAACCACCACTGTTGCCACTTTTGTCCTACCATCGTACTAAGAAGTTACACTTTATATATTTATACATGTACGTAACTTACTCTTCTATATAAACAGGGAGTTGTTAGTTTCAATCCGTTTAAATGAGCCTGGATGGCAATGGTCAGGCAGCTTCTTGCCAGATCATTTAGGTGATACTCAACTGAAGATTCGGAACTATGTTAATAAAGCTTTCAACATGGTGCGGGTGGAAATTCAGAATGCCAATATGTCAAGCCGAGATGAAAAGATTGTAGGGAATGTCCATGGAAATGTCGGGACAAACTTAATTCTTTTATCAGACGATGACATGGGCTATATGCCTTACAGGATTGATAATTTCTCGAATGAGGTCAGTTATGTTATAATTGATGGTTTCACAGCTAATTCGACTCTACATTTTAAGTAGCACTGTCTGAACACTTCAAGCATTCAGAATATCAAATTGAGTAAACAATATCTATCACGCCTAAAGTTGTATATGATTTTCTGATGACATCCTTTATGTGAGCTATGCTAGTTACGTTTTTACTGTAGCATGTAATTTTGGGAACCAAGTGTAATTGTTAGACTCATCCCTTTTTCTTACTTGAAAACATGCTTTCTGAATCACCAATGTATGATATCATTGATTTGTGTACCTTTGGTTACTCCTACTAGAAACTGAATATTGTTTTTTTTTTCTGTGGGTGGTAGAGACTGAGAGTTTATCAACACAAATGTGAAACTTTTGATACCATTATTCATCCTTACACGTCATGCCCTTATGCTTGGGATGAACCATGTTATCCACATCGTTTGACCATTGAGGTATGGTGATTACATTTTCTGCTTAATAACAAATCAGCCCTTTGTGATTCTGTTACATGTTTATTTGCCGCTCTTCTGTCTTTTCTTTTTCTCACGTTGTTTTCTCGTATTGATAAATATAGGTGCCCGGAGATCGTGTTATAGGCACTTATGCATTTGAGATAACAAAACAACCTATTCCAGTGCACCTGCGTTCCACCGCTGAGGTATATATCTCAAACATTTTTGTTATGTATTTGTGGTAATCATGGCTTTTTCTGAATGGTTCCTACATGCTAGACGCATCTATATCTTGGAATGCTCTTGCAAGGCACATTAGTTTCTGTTCCTTGCATACAAAACATTTCAAGGTGCCTTTTCGAGCAGTGGTTGTGAACAGAAAAAAATACTAGCCAATCATTAGTCAAATTTGGGAAAAACGTTCGCATGAAATTTGAGGGTCTCAGATCTTCCACACTTTTTAGCTTAAGGAGGTGGTATCTGCAAAATATTCTTTGCAAAATTAAGTTTGGGCTCGACCAGCATAGGTTCTCTGGGCCTGCTATAATGAGGTGGAGTGGATTAAACTTTATAATATCCAGTCGCATGCAGCTCTGGAGGATATGAAAGGATTCTTTTATCTGTATGCATGCAGAAATTCAAGTAATTATCTTCTGTTGCCAGACCTTGTAAAATTGGATTGGGGAAATGAACGGTAATGGCACTGAAAGTTACGACGATATTTAACTAGTAACTATAGAAAGAAACAGATGCTGGCTAATGGCATGAAAATAAAAGCGTATAATAGATAAGACCAACCAGTATCATTTACTTCGCACTTCTTTTTATTCTCCTTTTTAAGTTCCACATTATAATGCAAAAATGCACTCAGAGGACGAGTTCTATTCTAGTATCAGTTCTGTAGCCCTTGAATCAGTGAATCTCAGGTATTTCAATCTAATTAATTTTTTTAATTTTCCCTGCTTCAGAAATCTGAAAGGACGCTGTTGCTATCAGTCTGTGCTGAAGGAGCTACAAAGGTATAATTTTCTGATACCAATGTCTGTTACTTGGCTAATTTTTTACGGACAACTTGTTCATTTTCTTCTTTTGCCATGTCAGGTTTTCAGTGTCGTAGATTCAGGTTATCACAGCATGAAAGATGTAAAGGTAACGTTTGGCTCTAAGTTCCATGAGAAGGGGAAGCACAAGCCTCAAACTGATAATATCATCCGTTACACAGAAAAGTTCTTGCTTGTCCTGAAAAGCATTAGTATATCTTTGGTTAATTCACATCCACAGGTAATCATCCCCTGAAAATGTAAAGGCGTAAAGCACGTCTATATTACATCCCAAGATTCTTATAACACTCGGAAATTTCTCCTCTCAGGAATTGGTTTATGCGTGTGCGTCAAATGTTGTATTAGATCTAGATCAGAGTGTAGATCAGCAGAAGCTTTCCTTTCAGATCTCTTCATTACAGTTTGACAACCCACTTCACAATTCGTCATATCCTGTCATATTGTCATTCAATCGTAATGACAGAGGCATTCCTCCTGATTGGGGTATAAAGGATAACAAAGCAAGATTTTTAAGTGAAACTGTCCAGCAAGCTAGGAGTAATACCCATGATGCTGTACTCTACATTGGCCTAGCAAAGTGGCGGAAGAATGATGTTTCACTAGTATCTTTTGAGTACATAAATCTAAGGTATGATTGTATGATTATTGGTAAAATTCTCCTTAGGACCCACATAGCTCGTTGTACTATTACTATATACATTTGCTTCCATTTCTCAGTTTCTCTTTTTAAAAAATGCAGGATTGGTGAATTTGGACTTGAGCTTGAGTTACAAACACTATTATCCTTGTTGGAGTTCGTAAAAGCAGTGCTTCCTAATTCTCAGGCTAGACCGCTGCCTCTCTCGGATCCAACACTTCATCCTTTGATTTATGACACGGTTTCCAAGGATGTAAGTTTGGAAGATGCTCCACCACATGCAAGAAACATTCCTGTATTTAACAAAAGCCAAAGGAGCATTGTATCTCTACCTGTAGTGGTTCCGATAGGAGCTCCTTGGCAGCATATTCACTTGTTGGCTCGAAGACACAGGAAGATTTATGTTGAAACATTTGACTTGGCCCCTATTAAGTTTACGTTAAGGTGAGCTACAAATTGCTGTATCAGTATACATACACTTTTTGTATCCTATATTCGTGTAGATTCACATGGGTCCTTTGTGTGTCACAATATTGACAGCTTTTGCAGTGCTCCCTGGATGCTCAGGAATGGCATTCTTGCTTCAGGGGAGTCCCTTATCCATGTATGTCCCTTCACTTTTCCTGAAGCATCTCTTAGATATACTGCATAATTTGATGTTTCTTAAGTTCAATGCACAAATGGTTTGTGACGTTAGATTTTTTAACAGTCTTCCTTCCTTTTCTCAGCATTTATAACTCAAATTCCCATTTTGTCTCTTTTTGCCATATACTCTTTGTTTCAACGCTGGGACTACCTGATAGACTAGAAATAAGAGGGCAGGGAGAACCGATTAGTGGTCTTTGACTAATGGTTTAGTTGGGAGCTTTTACAGCTTTGGGAGAGATTAGGGACCCCAGAACAAACCCTACACAGTTTCTTGTTTTTCTTTGGCTCTTGATACTCAAGTATTGTTCCTTGTGTTTTTCTTTGTTACGAAACAAAGAGAGTTTCTATCCTGAATCATATCTTTACCTCCTGTAATCTCTTCTATCCTTGGACCTAGGAATGTAACATAATATTGATTCATTATTGCATCTGAGAGTGCCCTGCTAATTCAAGATCAAATGATGTCGTATTTAATAAGGTTAACTAAATCATTGTTATTTGATTCCAGAGAGGTCTTATGGCTCTTGCCGATGTTGAGGGTGCTCGAATACATCTCAGACAATTGACAATTACTCATCATTTGACTAGTTGGCAATCACTTGAGGAGATCCTTGTTGCGCACTATACCCGTCAAATTCTTCATGAGATGTACAAGGTAATAACTGGGAAAATACCATTTTTCATTTGCTGTTCCTTATTATTCATTTGCTATAGCAGTTATACTATTCACTAGAGCATCGTCCTACTCCGATAGAATCCTACTATACCTGGTGGACCTATTTCTCCAATCCAATGTACTTTTATCTCTTGTTAACAAACAGGTGTTTGGCTCTGCTGGCGTTATTGGTAATCCCATGGGATTTGCGAGGAATGTTGCGCTTGGAATTAAAGATTTCCTGTCAGCTCCCAGCAGAAGTGTCTCAAAGGTGATGACTAAAATCTTTTCTTGTTGCTTAATATTTTCCCTTAAATGTGTCTGGTATTGTTACTTCTCGCCTATAAGCTAAACTAGATTACTTAAACAGAGCCCAGCAGGAATTATTCAAGGAGTGGCTGACGGAACCACGAGTCTGTTGAGTAGTACCGTATATGCTTTAAGTGATGCTGCCACTCAATTCAGCAAAGCTGCACACAAGGTACTATGCATCTGTTTGCTTAAAGTGCAGTGCTCCCCTTGAAGAAAAATTCACAGAATTATAATCGGTGCAGGGTATTGTTGCTTTCACATTCAATGACCATGATGTTGCAAGGATGGAAAAGCAGCAGATGGGCGAAGGATCACGTAGCAAAGGAGTTATAGGTGGAGTGTTTGAGGTATACCATCTACACTTTCTTTATTTATATACAGATTAGCCATCAACTCCATTGCCCTTTGAACTTGCATAAAGAATGAAGTATGCTTGTGATGGCCCTGCGGTATCTTTTGATTGGTTATGGATGAGATGAAATTTTCTGCCATCATGAGTGGTTTATAGTTTTTTAGTGATAGTACATTGCGATATTCATCACAGGGACTCACTGGTCTCCTTCAATCACCAATAAGAGGAGCTGAGAAATATGGTCTTCCAGGCGTCATCTCAGGTAATAAAACAAGAACCGTCGCTTAAGTCATTTATAGACAATTCAAGACGTATGATGTCCGTGTAGTAGCTGTCATTAATGGATGTTAATTGGGTTGCTAATGGTTCAGGAATGGCTTTGGGGATTACTGGACTTGTTGCCAGACCAACAGCTAGTATCCTTGAGGTAACGGGAAAAACAGCACAGAGTATCAGAAACCGAAGCAGGCCTTATAACATAAGATCCCAAAGGTATAGGCTTCGCCTTCCCAGACCTCTGAGTAGAGAACAACCTCTTAAGCCTTACTCATGGGAAGAAGCAGTCGGGACAGCAGTACTTATGGAGGTTGGCGATACCCTCAAGTTTAAAGGTGAGACGCTCGTGAAGTGCAAAGCCCTTAAGCAAGAAGGAGCTTTCGTTGTTATCACAGGGAGATTGGTATTGGTTGTAAGCAGCACCAGCTTGGTAGATTTCAGAAAACCGGGATTTCTAGGGGTTCCAATAGATTTGGTATGGAATATCGAAAGAGAAATCGGTTTGGAGAGTATAATACACACAGATTCTAGCGGCGGAGTTGTCCGCATCATAGGAAGCAATTCAGATGGTGTATGGAATTGGAGACAGAACCAGGAAAAGAAGAGGAGCCCGACCAGAAAACGATGGAACAATCCTTCAGATCAACCGCTTCTCCAGACCAACTTAGAGCTTCCATCTGAGGAAGAAGCAGACGAGTTGTTGAGGGTGTTGTTATCGACAATTGAAACTGGGAAAAGCCGGAGCTGGCACAGTCGATTTGTTTTAAGTCGAAGTAACATCTGTTAGACCGAGAGTTACCGTAGACTAGTGTGCACAGAATCCGTGATTGAGTAGTTTACTTGTCTTAGGCAGTGTATATGAGAGGTTTTGTAAAACTAGTTACAGAATATATGGTCATCATATAAAACAATAACAACCTTTGGTCTGACTGCTTACATGTGTTTTGGCGATAAATTCACCAAGTTTTAGTTGTGCGTCTGAATTTCAGTATCACTATGGTCCCTGTATAAAATTGTGTTTAAACTTTGGAATCCTTAGAAACTGATAAAATTGGCATGGATCATAAGATATCCTAACATTTTAGGGTGCATAGATCAATATCTGATATTCGGAGAACTATTTTACGGCAGTAACACTTTTAAATTATAAAAAATAAGCTTAATTAAAAAAAGTGAAATAACATAGAAATGGATTCTTGGACAATACAACTTATTAATAAATCTGCAGATTAATGAAAGCAAGTTTATAAGAGATCTCTAACGTTGTGTAATTAGAACCATTCGTTGTGATTTAGGTGTACATCGTGAGTATGGAGCCCTGAAGATGGTGTTTGTCGTGGAGTTTATAGGGTCATAGTGAATTGTCCGTGGTAAAATGTCTTTATAAAATTTTCCATAATTTACAATAAAATAATAAATCAGTCCAGAGGTTTAAAAAAAGTGAATAACAAAGAAATGGAATATAATGCGACAACGAAAAGGCTAAAATGCTTTTGGGCCTCTTTGTTTATCAGACTGGCCTTGGCAGTTCGCGTTTCACATCCGAAGACACTACCGGAATAATTGTTCCGGCGATCTGATAACCGGTGGATCTAATTGATCTGGATCTGATTGAGCTTCTTCTTCCTTTCTTCTGGAATTTTGTGTGCGTAGCTCAAGTCTCCGACTCGTATTTGCGGATGCAATTGTGCTCAGATTTCGAGTTGTTTCATTGATCTTATACTACTGCGAGAGAGATCGAAATGTTGCGCGCGAGAGCATTTCGGCAAACCAATGGTAAGATCGTGAAGATACAGGTGCATCCCACGCATCCATGGCTTGTTACCGCCGATGATTCGGATCACGTCTCCGTTTGGAACTGGGAGCATCGTCAGGTCTGGGTTTTATCGAGATTTCGTTTCGCTTCTGATCCCAAATCGAAGCTCCTTAACGTATAATTGCTTATTTTGCAGGTAATTTATGAATTGAAAGCCGGTGGAGTTGACGAACGCCGTTTAGTCGGTGCCAAGTTAGAGAAGCTTGCCGAAGGAGATTCCGGTGAGCCATTATCAACTTAGTCCGGTCAATTTTTTCGTTATCAGCTGAAATTTGGTGTATTCAGTCTTACATTCATGTTTTGCAGGTAAGGGCAAGCCTACTGAAGCCATTAGAGGAGGAAGGTAATAGATTTTTATGTCAGCTAATTCATTCAGCAATATGAATTTGAGGAAATAATGACTTATCTGCCGTTTTTTTCTGACTACAAGTGTCAAGCAGGTGAAGTTTTATGACGATGATGTGCGTTATTGGCAACTTTGGCGTAATCGCTCTGCAGCTGCTGAATCACCGTCAGCTGTCAATCATCTCACTACTGCTTTCACATCTCCTGCTCCATCGACTAAAGGCCGGCATTTTCTGGTCATTTGTTGTGAGAATAAAGCCATTTTCTTGGACTTGGTGACTATGCGTGGTCGAGATGTGCCAAAGCAAGAGCTTGACAACAAGTCACTACTCTGGTAAGTTTGTTGCTTTCTCTATAGTTGAGCATGGGTTTGCTTGATAACTGGAACCCTGGGAAAGATGTTCGATTACTCTTGGCTGCTAATCTTTGAGTCGTTTGAATCCTGGAAAGACCTCTGTAGGTAGTACTCTGAGAATCTTTTCGTCAAATGTAGACTATGCTTAAGTTGATGTGTGTGTGCGTTTAAGTGTAACGTATACCAGACCACCGCGATGTCTATTGTTCCATCAATGTTCAACAGTCTTTCTACTTTTTCGGTTTCTTCTGTCCCGTATAGTTGTTAAATTCTTCCTTTCGTTGCAGCATGGAGTTTCTTTCCAGATCATCTGGTGGTGATGGCCCTTTAGTTGCATTTGGTTCTTCTGATGGTGTCATTAGGGTTTTATCAATGATAACATGGAAGGTTTGTTTGTTCCAAAAATGGGATGTTTGTTCTGTTTCTCTCCTAGGTTTAGGGTGAGAGCTCTTGATACTGAAGTGTTAATTTTCCTGAATCTTTACTTCCTTGCAGCTTGCACGTAGATATACAGGTGGTCATAAAGGATCAATTTACTGCTTGATGAATTTCATGGCATCATCTGGCGAAGTAAATGCATATTCTCTCAAATTCCTCTTCTTTATTCCTTTGATTTTTTTTTCGATATTTGTCTTCATAATATGCTTGGGGTTAACTATTATGCATAGCCTAACATTGGGAGCAGAAGGAATCTCTTTTCCCAATTGGTTATATAATACTCTACATACATTTTATACCATGATTGGGTTAGGTTGTTGGCAAATTTTTACTACTACCGGCCTTTTTTCCATTTTACAATAATCTAACACTTTATAATGAACGCTTATCAACTATTTTCTCTCCGTCATTGATCTGCAAATACCTGATAGCACCCGTTTTTTTAATCTAATTGCAATCGCAGGCACTCCTTGTTTCAGGTGGTAGTGATGGCTTACTTGTACTGTGGAGTGCTGATCATGGCACTGATACAAGGGAACTTGTACCCAAGCTTAGCTTAAAGGTATTCTCTTCATGCCTACTATTCCACGCAGAGTTCAAAAAAGAATGTGTTTGTGGCTGTTTAAGTCTGAGGCCAGGAAAGATTGGCCAAATTGGTTACAGCTAAGGACATGGCACCATTGTTCTTTGTTTCATTGAACCTTCTGAACTGTTTTGTGTGTCTGTTTCTGAATGTTGGATAATTAGTAATAAGATTTTTCTCTAAACGCTTTGTGAGTAATAGGCTGAGTAATGATTTGCTCTTCTTCTTTTTTTTCTTTTTTAGTTAAGTGACATGCCTTTCTCGCTTAATTGAGTCTTTAGTTTCCACATCTCTGTTATACTGTTTTTTTTCAGACCAGATATGGCTTTGTAAAAGCTTTTACTCACTCTCCTCAGAAGTTTTTGTTCTAATTGTATCAGGCACATGATGGTGGGGTGGTGGCAGTTGAGCTGTCAAGGGTAAGTGGCAGTGCTCCACAATTGATTACAATTGGTGCTGACAAGACATTGGCCATATGGGACACAATGACATTTAAGGTAATGTTGTATCTCATCTATAGATTTTGCATATTTTGTCGATCCCTTTTTCCAACATGCATGTCTACTTTTTCTCTACAGGAGCTGCGGAGAATTAAACCTGTCCCTAAGCTAGCTTGCCACAGTGTTGCATCTTGGTGTCACCCTCGAGCACCAAACCTTGATATTTTGACTTGCGTTAAAGATTCACACATATGGTATCCTTGGTCAAAAATTCCGTAGTATCTATGGTAACATCTTTGTGTATATTAGATGGGTATTTAATTGTTTTGACTTTTTACAGGTCTATTGAGCATCCAACTTATTCAGCCCTGACAAGGCCATTATGTGAACTTTCTTCCTTGGTTCCGCCTCAAGTACTTGCAACCCACAGAAAACTTAGGGTAATCAGCTCTTTCTTCCTTATTTTGAGTATGACAAAGCAAACGTACCACTAAGGGTTGTTGATTCTTTTATTGTTTATGAAATCCTTGGAATCTACCATATATCATGTCATTTCTTTTGCTTTAATCGCTCCATACATTGGTACGATGCCTCATTAGTTACTTATTAATTTCATTTCTTCAGGTTTATTGTATGGTTGCGCATCCTCTACAGCCACATCTTGTCGCAACTGGTACTAATGTTGGTATTATAGTTAGTGAATTTGATCCTCGTGCCATCCCGTCTGCAGCTCCTCTACCAGCACTGTCTGGAAGTCGGGAGAATTCAGCTATATATATCCTTGGAAGAGAATTAAAGCTCTTAAACTTTCAACTATCCAACTCAGCCAACCCATCCCTTGGAAATAATAGTGCCTTGTCCGAATCAGGGATGTCTAAGGGAGAGCCAGGTGAACAGCTGACTGTAAAGCAGACCAAAAAGCAGATTGTGGCACCTGTTCCACATGATTCGTACTCGGTTCTTTCTGTAAGCAGTTCAGGGAAGTAAGTTTCCAGTTCTTTTCTTCAGTCTTCAGGTTTTATCTTGAGGTATACTATCGAAATATTTTGAACATTGTCTCTCTGTGGGGACTTCCCGACCCGACAGGGAAGAGAAAATGGTGTTAAGTGTCAGTCATTTAGTTTAAGACATTCTTTCCATAATATAATTTTCTTGGATAACTCCCCCGCTAATTATATTTTATGTACATATTTTGTTGAGTGTTGTCATTTTTTAGCCAACTAACTTTATCCTATGGTTGTAGGTATGTGGCAGTTGTATGGCCTGATATCCTGTACTTCTCGATCTACAAGGTTAGTGACTGGTCCGTTGTTGATTCTGGAAGTGCAAGACTTTTGGCTTGGGATACATGTCGAGATAGATTTGCAATACTAGAATCTGTGTTACCTCAAAGGATGCCTATAATCCCAAAGGGTGGTTCATCAAGAAAAGCAAAAGAAGCCGCTGCAGCCGCAGCACAGGCTGCTGCTGCTGCTAGTGCAGCTTCATCAGCGAGTGTCCAAGTTCGTATTCTTTTGGATGATGGAACCTCAAACATACTCATGAGATCTGTAGGAGGTCGTTCTGAGCCGGTATGTGTCTTTTACTTGAGTTATTGCATTCTGTAACCTCTTTTGATGTTTTTTAGTCTCTTCTGGGCTAAGTTTCCTAGACAAATATACGCCTTTTATATCAAATTCACCATTTTTTTATTTATCTGAGATCCTCTTTATGTATTCGCAAGCAGATCCGTTGAAATGGTTCCATTGAATAATTAATCTAATCAGGCTCCTAAATTGACGTTTGACCAAAAGGATAAGTATACTGAACATGAGAATTTTACGCATCAAGAATCTTATTGACTTCAAGTGGTGGTGTATTTTATAAATCTGGAAAACTTATCAAAGAACAGTTTTTTAATGCTTGACTTCTAGGCTTAGGTAAGCAACAATCTTATGTTTCAAAAATTCTCCTTGCAGGTCATTGGTCTGCATGGTGGTGCTCTACTTGGTATAGGCTATCGAACATCCCGAAGGATTAGTCCTGTTGCTGCAACAGCTATTTCAACCATTCAGTCAATGCCGCTCTCAGGATTTGGAAACAGCAATGTTTCTTCATTTTCTAGCTATGATGATGGTTCTTCGCAGAAATCTGCTGAGTCCGCACCTCTGAACTACCAGCTCTACAGGTGATTAGGCTACTTAATTTTTAATGCAAGGCTCATTTCTGCTTTCACTCTTTCTTACTTAAGTAGTGTTATGCAGATGGCTATTGTGCATTTTACTTATTACATTGTGTTTCCTTTCCCCCCCTCTGAGATGTATGGTTAAATAGGTAGTCTTGTTTGATGGAATAGTAAGCTTAAGTGCATCTGTAATTTGTACTAATGCCCATAGTTACATTTTGGTTAGCTCTTCTTTAATTTTGTGGCACTGTGTCATGTTAAAGTATCAGTTCCATAATAATTCACATCGAAGTTTCTATGTGTAGTTGGGAAAATTTTGAGCCGGTAGGTGGAATGCTACCTCAGCCAGAATGGACGGCATGGGACCAAACAGTTGAGTATTGTGCTTTTGCTTATCAACAATACATGGTCATATCGTCCTTGCGCCCTCAGTATAGATATCTTGGTGATGTTGCCATTGCACATGCTACTGGAGCTGTTTGGCATCGCAGGCAGCTGTTTGTTTCTACACCAACCACGATCGAGTAAGATAAAAATTCTATATATGATACAAGTACTTTTTTCTGTTTTGTATCAGTTACCTTGAATCCTGCTTCTTCCACGTGGATGAAACAAATTCAAATTCAAATTTAGGAACTGTTTTTCGGCAGATTTATCAAGTTAGTTGTTATCTAGATTGTGCATAATCAACTTCTCAGAGATAATAATATTTTGAAAGTATTTTTCCTGATTCTGACTTCGTGAAGTGCATAGTTACCTTGACCTCTACTTTCTGAAACAAATTTCTTGGAGGAATGCTAATACTTTCTTCCATGCTGGATTTCCAGATGTGTCTTTGTGGACGCAGGAGTTTCTGAAATTGATATAGAGACTAGGAAGATGAAGGAAGAAATGAAACTTAAGGAGTTGCAGGCTAGAGCAGTTGCAGAGCATGGAGAGTTAGCCTTAATCACAGTAGAAGGTGCCCAGAATGCCAAGCAAGAAAGGATATCTTTGAGGCCCCCCATGCTGCAGGTGGACATTTCTTGCTTTTACATGATATATATATGTAACTATTTTTCAAGCTTAATTTTTCAGGTCTCAGCTTTGTTTTTGTACCGCATTCGTATCGACTTCTATGTCTGTTCTTGTCAAATCTGCAAGAGTCTTCCTCATATGTATACTTTTTATTGTAGGTTGTGCGTTTAGCATCTTTCCAAAATGCTCCATCCGTTCCACCATTTTTATCATTGCCAAGACAATCTAGAGGTGATGGTGATGACATAGATGAAAGAAGAACCAATGAGGTAGCTGTAGGTGGTGGGGGAGTCTCAGTGGCTGTTACTCGCTTCCCAGTGGAGCAAAAACGACCAGTCGGGCCTCTTGTTGTTGCTGGTGTACGGGATGGAGTTCTTTGGCTCATTGACAGGTACCAAGAGTCTCCCTGTTCTTACTACCTTTTAAGACTGACTCTTGTTAAAACATTCTTTCGTTGAAGACATGTATATTCAATTAGATTATGAATTTTCTTTTTCATTCTTAGTATGCACTAGGTTGGCTCATTGACATCTGACCTTTGCATTCTAAGGTTTCCACGGACAACAAATATATGTAGTCGCAGAGTTACCATGTTAAATACAATATCTTGCCATGATCGTCATTTTGGTCACTTGAATGATTATATAAAATATTAAACTATGAGATAAATTATTGTCTGACATCTCCATCTTCTTGTTAGGTACATGTGTGCCCATGCCATATCACTGAACCATCCTGGTATCCGCTGTCGCTGTCTTGCTGCGTACGGGGATGCTGTTAGTGCAGTTAAATGGTATTGACACGTTTCTCATTTTATTGTGTTTACGCAAGTAGTAAACTAGCTGGAATGTTTAGACAAAGTTTTTTTTTAAATTATGCAGGGCAAGTAGGCTTGGAAGAGAACATCATGACGACCTAGCACAGTTTATGCTAGGGATGGGATATGCAACAGAAGCTCTTCATTTGCCTGGAATATCTAAGAGGTAAATAAAGCAATGTTGTTAGGATGATTTGGTGCAACTATTCCTTCAATTTGGTTATACTATTTTACAGTTATTCTCTAGAGTTTCTTATACTGGACAGTAAACAGAATATAGTGTTTTACTCACTCACATGTGTTGGGTTCTTCAGTCTGGCTGTCTACTCACTCCATAATTTTTCACAGTGCCACAAAAAAGATAAAGAAATTATATTTGACTTCGTTTTCTGTTTTCTCAGGCTGGAGTTTGATCTAGCGATGCAGAGCAACGATCTCAAGAGGGCTCTTCATTGTCTTCTTACAATGAGTAATAGCAAGGACATTGGACAGGACGGTGTAGGCCTTGAGTTGAGTGACATTCTCTCTTTGACAGCAGAGAAGAAAGAAGATGTTGTTGAAGCTGTGGAGGGAATAGTGAAATTTGCAAAAGAGTTTCTTGACCTTATAGATGCTGCAGATGCCACTGGGCACGCCGAAATTGCTCGCGAAGCTCTCAAAAGACTCGCCACTGCAGGTTCGGTCAAAGGCGCTTTACAGGGTCATGAGTTGAGAGGTCTTGCATTACGCCTAGCAAACCACGGAGAATTGACACGCCTAAGTGTATGTCTGCAATTTCTCTTTCTTTCGGTTTCTAATTCGGTTTTCGGTATTTTAGAATACCGAAATATGTGATTATGAGGACTTAGAAATTTGGTTGTGTAATGGCTTTGCTTTGGATTTTTGGACTTTATATCTGCATGTCCCTAATTGAAAGACTATTTTAACTTTGTTGCAGAGTCTGATAAACAATCTGATCTCCATAGGCCTGGGGCGAGAATCAGCATTTTCTGCTGCAGTTCTGGGAGACAATGCGCTCATGGAGAAGGCATGGCAAGACACGGGAATGCTCGCTGAGGCCGTGCTTCATGCCCATGTAAGATTCCAATTATACCTTATTTCTTTTTGCAGTAAACCTTGTATCGTCTCTGACTTGTCATACTTTAATTAATCACACAGGCACATGGTCGTCCAACTCTAAAGAACTTGGTCCAGGCTTGGAATAAAACGCTGCAGAAAGAGGTTGAGCAAGCTCCATCTTCCAAAACCGACGCTGCAAGTGCGTTTTTGGCTTCTCTCGAGGATCCAAAGCTCACGAGTTTATCTGATGCATCCAAAAAACCTCCAATCGAGATTCTACCACCCGGAATGTCATCAATCTTTGCTTCCATTTCTGCTCCTAAAAAACCGCTACTCACACAGAAGACTCCACAGCCAGAACCAACTAAACCATTGGCGATTGAAGAAGCAGCGAAGCCATTGGCTATTGAAGCAGCTCCAACTTCTGAGCCACAACAGACCGAAACTGCACCTGAAACTGCAGCGGATGCTGAGTCAGCACCACCACCTGTGGAAGGATCAGTGACAGAGACCGCGTCAGAGCCTGCTCTCGTAGAGAAGGACGAAACTTCGTTAGACGACAAAACCGATCCGTCGTCAACTCCAAACACGGAAACACCAGTTCCATCTTCTACTCCAAACACGGAAACAGCGGTTCCGTCTCCAACTCCAAACACAGAAATAGTTGTTCCGTCTCCAACTCCAAACGCAGAAACAGATGTTCCGTCTTTAACTCCAAACGCAGAAACAGCTATACCCACAGAGATTACTAGACAAACAACAACAATGCCGCCGCCGCCTGAAACTGTTACGACAACAGTGAAACCAACGGAGAATGTAACAACCGAGAGGCAACAAGTACCCAACCGTCCTCCAATAAGAACCCAACCAATTGAGTTTGATTTCTTGTGAATGGATAAGCCAAATTTGCACACAAGATCCCAAAATGAGTATATATAGATATATTCAGAATCGAAGAAGCTTTGAGTGGCCAAATGAGTAGAGGAAGAGTACGATGATATTCATCACACTTATGTGCGTGTTTAATTTTCTTCTATTTTGTAATGTGTCATTTTTTGTGTTATTATTTGGTTTTAATTTTTCATTGCATTAAATGGTTTGTATCATTATTAAACAAGGTATCTGTGAAGCCTGTAAAAACTGATTTGAGGGAGATTGGATTAGTACTTTAGTAGTATCAAAATGTTTTCTTTTCTTTATTTACGTAAATCAACTGGAATTGATATTTTGTTTGAAATTTCTGAAACAATACCTAAACGGCTAAACCTCATATTAATGAAATCCCTTTTTATATCTTTTTCATTCGATTTAAATAAGAGACGAAACCATGGAACTACAAATTGGACGTATTCGTAGATAGTAACAAAACTGTGAAATATATATATAATAAAACTTGGTAGACTTTCTTTGCATCTTTACGAAACCCTCTGAGTCACCCAGAAGTATTGACCTGAGAGTTGGTGCAAACAAAAAAAAAACGAGATTGGGTTTGTTTCTGTAATCGTCTGATTGGCCGTTGGCGATAAATCCTTTTCTCCTTCTTCTCACCTCTCTCTCAGCCCTAAGAGAGAAGAAAAAGGCGTAAAGCCATTTTCCCTTCAAGAAAATCACCAAAAAAGCTTTAATCTTTATCCAGAATCAAAGATTGGGTTTTTATCCCCTTGAAGCCATGTCTCATATGGTGATTCAGAGCGTCGTAGCTCCAAAACCCTTATCTCCACTCAAACCCTCTTTACCAATCCCTCGTCCACTCATAACTCTTCCTTGTAAGCTCCGTCGCGGTTTCATCAGAGCTTCGTCTTCTTCTCTGATCGATTCCGTTGGAGAATCAGTTTTGAGCTTCGAGCGTTGCTTACAGTTGCAATCGAACGGTGGTGACTTAGGCCCATCTTCCTCTGGCTCCTTTACTGTTTCAGCTTCTCAGATGTGCCCAGTTATGAAAGGTGGCAAATTTGGTTCGATGGGAGCTGTAACTTTGGAAAAAGGGAAACTTGATATGACCCAGAAGATTGTTGAGTCTAGCCCTGAGGTTTATCTCTCTCTCTGGTTTGTTTTTGGTTAAGCAGTAATTTAGTGAATTGCAAGAAGAATCTGTTGTTCTAATCAGTATATGCAAGTGTTTGGATTAGTAATTTTACAGAAACTATTTGGAATTAAATTTTCATTTTTCCTCACTGGCTTTGTGAATTTATGATTTGTGTTTTCATTAACAGCTTGCAACTGGTGGAGGTGGTGGAAACCTTGGAAACATTGGAAGCATTGGTGGTGGCGATGGAGGTGATGATGATGGTGATGATGATGATTACTTTGATGAATTTGATGATGACGATGATGGAGAAGAAGGTGGACTTTTCAGGCGTAGGATGTTCCTCGCTGAGGTAAGACATCTTTGCGCTTGTGTTTAGTTGCTTTCGTCTCATGTATTGTGTTGTCATGTAATGACATGTATGCTTTTCCAGCTTTTTGATAGGAAATTCGTTGACGCTGTATTGAACGAATGGCAAAAAACAATGATGGATTTACCCGCTGGTCTCCGTCAAGCGTATGAAATGGTGGGTAGTATCCTCGAAGCTTTCTGTTTGGGGTTGCTAGCGTCTTTGAACTTATGGAAACTTGTACGCAGGGTTTGGTCAGCTCAGCACAAATGTGTAGATTCCTTGCCATTAACGCTCGTCCAACAACAACTAGAATGATCTCCCGAGCTCTTCCTCAAGGATTGTCGAGGGCCTTTATTGGCAGGTAACTTTGTGGCTTATCTTATAAAATATATATATATATATATATATATATATATATATATATATATATATATATATATCTGTCACTGAAATAAGCATTCTTGACTATGCGAATGTCTTTGTGTAGGATGTTGGCAGATCCTGCATTTCTCTATAAACTTCTTTTAGAGCAAGCTGCCACGGTTGGATGCTCGGTTTGGTGGGAAGTGAAGACTCGTAAGAATAGGTATTTCACTTTCTCGTATTTGATGGTTTTGTAGCTTTTGGTTTCTTGTCCTAAATTGTTTTCTCTATCAATATGTAGGCTAAAAGAGGAATGGGATCTTGCACTTATAAATGTTCTTACTGTATCAGCATGCAATGCAGCTGCTGTTTGGTTGCTAGCTCCATGTCGTTCCTATGGAAACACATTTCGGTTTGACCTGCAAAATACTTTGCAAAAGCTACCAAACAATATATTTGAGATGAGCTATCCTCTTAGAGAGTTCGACTTGCAAAAGAGAATCCATTCTCTTTTCTACAAGGCCGCAGAGTTGTCCATTCTTGGAGTTGCAACTGGAGCTCTTCAAGGTTCGGTGTCAAACTTTCTGGCGGGAAAGAAGAAGAACAGGTCGTCACATAATATTCTGTTTCTATTGTGGGATTATAACATTCTCAGCATTGGCTTGAGCAGATTTATGACTGATTGTATCTTTGTTCTGGCAGAGTATCTGTGACAGTCCCATCAATCACCACAAACGCTCTTGGTTATGGCGCGTTTCTTGGAATTTACGCAAACTTGAGATATCAGCTGTTATGTGGATTTGAGAGATCAATGACCAGCCACTTTGATGTCATTGGAGTAGCACTCTTCTTTGGCACTGCCTTGAGGTATTCCTCTCTTTCTTCACTCCTCTCTCTCATACTTAGGAAACCTTTGGTCTGTGTATGATAAATATGGATGGGTATGGAACAGGATTATGAATGTTGAGTTAGGAGAAAGGTCAAGACAAGTATGGCTAGGTGTGGAGGCAGACCCGCTGGCTCAGTCGGATGATCTTCTCGTAAAAGCATACAACCGACCCTCAGAGGAAGGAGAAGCAAAGCCATCTTCAAAATGGTTCATCTCGAAGAATGCACTTGTCTCAGGGCTACTTGGTATGAAGCAAAAGGAATCAGATTCAGATTCTCCACCTCCAAAGGCTAGACGAAAGAGGATTGTACGGAAGAAGGTGGCTGCATAAACTAACCCTCCAAAAATGTAGCGATTTTAAGTGTCTATGGAAAAGAGCAACAGTGAGGTTATGTTGTTCATTTGATTAAAAGGCACACTTGAAAAGTTTTGTTGCCAGAGGAACATGAAGGAAAGGAATCCACCAAACTGGGGGCTTTGAAGAAGACTCTCTCTATAGCTTTTTTTCTTTATGACTCAATTTGGAAAAAATACGTTACTATTTTTAGGTGTGGTGATGATGATATCTCTGGTTAAATCTCAAATTGCCATTCTGTATTGTCACTTCTTTCTTTTTGCCTTTCTCAATGTTTCTAATAAATAGCCACATCTTTCACAATAATCCAAGTTGGTATATCTTGTGTCCAAAACATAATAATCTTTCATGAGGGAAGTCAATAGTGTCCTAACCAATTCTTGGTAAATAAAAATTCCGAAAAAAATTATGAACAATTCACAGTACTGAAACCTGTTTAAACTATAGAGAGAGTCTTCTTACCAAATTATATAAGATAGTACACAAAATGGTATATATGATACAGAAGTCTACAACTGCAATTAACTTCAAGAACCAAGCTTCAGTTTTATGAAGGCCATTAGAATTCAACAAAGTGACTATCAATGATCTTGAGCTGCTCCAACTCCTCTCCATCAGCAATTCCATTATCAACGTACAACATCTGTATGTATAAACCATCATATTTTTTTCCAATCACACTCAGAACAAATCACAAACCATTCCACTATGAATTGATTGATATCAAAGTTCGAAGCTGAGACCTGATACTCGGGACATTTCAGCGTGTGAGCTCCTCTTTTGAGATATCCCTCCCACCCTCTCTTCTCTATAAGCGCTTTCTCTATAGCTTCCGTAAACTGCATTCACATTCAAGTCTCACACCATCATTAATCAAATTATTTCATCACAGTCCATTTCAGTAAAAGCAAACGTTCATCTGCTCAAACGTTGACATAGACATGTCGTCAGTGCGTTTCCTATGGAAAAAAAAACAGTATACTTACATCAGACGGGTCCAAAATCAGGAGATTGTACTGAGGAGTAAATGTTGTTCCTTGCAACCGTCTCTGAATCCCAACAATTGTTCTTAAGTGCCCTTCATGTTGGAAATACAAGGGCCTGCAAGTACACGCGCGATTACAACAACTCAGAAACCCATATGTAATGTGTTATGAAGGTATAAACAACATTTTGTCGAAGATCAAGTACTGCAATAGAACCACCTACGCTTTGCTCGTCATATAAACACCGGAAGAAACATTTAACCTGTTGTCCGAGAAGTAATTCCAAACCCATTCCATTAAAACCACTCCTTTGCTAATCCTAGAAGAATTATCACCATTAGAGTTGACTGGTTTTTCCGTCCCACTTTCGACCTTTTTAGTCACGTATCTATCCATGGGACCATACGACTTCTTCTTAGGAGCAATAGCAGAACCAGGAACTGAAAGATACAACGATTTCGATTTCTCAGGAGCAAAATCAACAATTCTAGCTTTTATCCCAAAAGAACGTAACAACGCAGCACATTCAGTAGTTCCAATCCATCTCTTAGACCCATCGACTCGATTATCGAAATGTAGACCTCCCGAAACATCAAACCCCTTGTTCCACGCGATCTCTAACCATCGCTGAAGCGAAGGAATGTCGGGAACAAAGCTAGAACCGCCAAAGAGAAGTCTTTTCACTTCTTCTTCTCTATGAGAAAGCAAATGAGAACATTGCATTTGAATGTTCTTCCATCCACATCCCCAACCTTTATCTTCCTTTGAGGCATGAAAATGATCAACATAGCCTGATAGTAAACTAGTACTACACTCTAAAGGTTTCGACTTCGATTTCAATTCGTGTTCCAAACAATTTTTCAGTAAAGAAATCAAACCACCGTTTCCTACACTGTAGAATTGGCTCTTGGTCTGTAAACGCACCAAGGACTCAACTTTATTGTGTAAATTCAAGGAATCGTCCAAGTTCTACATAAGAAATGCAAAACAAATTGTCAATTTAGGGTTTTTTCTGTTTTTAAGGGTCGAAGAGAGCTTTACAGAGGAAGAAGGAGAAGATGCGAGTTGCAGAGCTAAGTGGTGGTCGCTTGCGATTTCATCGTCTTCGAAGTGGGAATTCACATGGCTGAATCAAAAAACAGACCCATCAATACATCGGAAGAAGAAAGAAATTAGGGATTTTGTTGTTACCTTTCGATTTGGGAGAGAGGAAGCGTGAGATTGTAAACGGGACATGAAGTTTCTGACATTTTCTAATCACGTAAGAAACCGAGAAATGAAGAAGCTTTTTTGTTTATGATCAACTTTGGAGTCCTTGTGTTAAACCGAAAGGGACTCAAAAACATTTTAAAACTATGGGTTATTCAATTTATGGTTCTGAGTTACAAATGAAAGAAAATAAAACTACCATGGAACTATGGTTATATGACTAGAATACCATATATCTTTCAAAAATTACTCAAATCTTTTCACACCTCTAGTAAATTACGATAAACACCCTTGATTAGTTTTTCCTAATTGAAATTATTGTTAATTAAAAAATGATTGACAAATCCACTTCAGCAAGAAATAACCGTGATCGTATAAGAGGGAAGTTTCAAAAGCAGAAACGTTTAAGTGTGCTTTCTCAAAGAAAAAAAAGAAAAAACCACATTGTTTCTTTCGAAATCGTCTTCCCCGAAAATCGTCTTGAAATAGTCTCGTCTTCCCCGAAATCGTATGGTCTTCGCCGAAATCGTCGTCGCCGAAATCGTCTTCTCCGCAGTCGTCTGTAATCGTATTCTCCGGTATGTTGTTGATGAGTTAGTTTTTTTTTATTGCGGCTGGCTGAGTTATAAATTACGGCTGAGTTGTCAATTATATTGTGGCTGAATTAGGTTTTAGGGTTTCTGAGTTATAAATTATGTTGTGGCTGAGTTATCAATTATATTGTAATTAGGGTTTTTCGACTGAGTTATGGTTATATTGCGGCTGAGTTATATATTATGTTTTGGCTGAGTTAGTTTTCTATTGTGATCAGATGAAACAACATCAAGCACATGATTACCCTAGAAGATCAAGACGCGCTGCTTATCTAGAAAATAAAGCGCTTAATCACTATTTATATTTTGGAGATTTCGGTTTTGTTAAAGAACAATTAGGACTTGAGGTGTGGGAAGAACTGAAGAAGTTTCCTGTTGGAATAATTGCTAAGCTATTTGATGGAAACTGCGGGTGGTCTGGTAGGACTGTACACTATATACTCTGTAGACAGCTGAAAGTAGAGAAGAAGGAGATTTGGAGTGTGGTTGGTGATCAACCTATCAGGTTTAGCTTACTCGAGTTTGGTGAGATCACTGGGTTAAACACTTATCCAGTGCCAACAGAAAGTATTGAACCTGACCAATACAGAGAGTTCTGGGAGGAGTTGAATGTGTCGCATGGGTTTGGACCCAAGCCTGATGAACTGAGGGCAGCAGTAAGAGGCTGTCGGGCCTGGAGTTTTAAAAAAGCGTAAATGGTTAGGGTTGTTAGTTCTTCAAGCCATGGGAATTTATGCTGGGCATCATAATTCTAGGACACCGTTTGAAACTGCAAAAAGAGTATTCGATGATCAAGCCATGATGACTTATCCATGGGGTCGCGCTGCATTTGAAGCTCTTGTTGGTAGTATTAAGTCGTTGAATCCAGTAGGAAAGGCATACTACATCAACGGCATGAGTTACGCTTTATTGGCTTGGTCATATGAATCTGTCAGTTGCTTTCGAGAGCGTTTTGGCAAACTAGTCGGTGAGGAAGAAGTTTCGCTTCTTCGATGGGATGCAACGCGGACACGTTCAAGTTTTGATAGGGTCCTGAAGAAGGAGATTGAAGACCATGGTCATGTAAGGTTTTAGGCTGAGTTATTCTTTATTTGATGGCTGAGTTATTTTTTATTTGATGGCTGCGTTATTATTTATACTACGGCTGAGTTATTATTTATATGGTGGCTGAGTTATGGTAATTTGATGGTTGAGTTATGATTTGTTTGATGGCTGAGTTATGATTTGTTTGTTTGATGGCTGAGTTATTCTTTTTACGGCTGAGTTATGATTATTCGATGGCTGAGTTATGAGTTACTGTTGTAGGTGCGTGTGAGGCATATGGTTTCAAAGGAGTTTGTAGAAGACATGTTTCCTCAGTGGCCGGGTGAAGACGATGACCCACAACTGAATAACCTGATAAGAGACCTACATTCTGGTAGGTATGTAGCAGGTGATTATTGGGATGTGCAGAGGAAGGAGGAGAAGAGGAAGAGGAAGAGGAAGGAGGAGAAGACAAAAAACAAGTTGGCTGTAGTTTCTTATGACTCTGAGTCTGAGCCACTCAAAAAGAAGCAGAAGAAAGATAAGAAACACGAGGGTGAAGCTGCTGATATAGAGAAGAAGGAGGATGCAAAGGGAAAGGGTTTAAGCGAGGATGCGACGGCTCTGAATACCATAGTCTGGACAAAATTGCGAGTAAGTTTGAGAGCCATGACTCTTTGTTTCCGAAGGTTGACTCTATGTTTGAGAAGATTGGGCCGAAGTTTAAGGCCATTGATTCCAACGTTGGAAAGTTAACCCGAAAATTTGGTGATATGGAGAAGAAAATTGGTGATTATGCCAAAGATGCAGTGGAAGAGCGTCTGAAAGTTCTGGGTTTATCGGAAAGTGCCCAAAACTATGTTCCCAGCCCAAAAACGCAAACATTACCACGGCATAAGGCAGCTAATAGTCCAACGGTCCTTAACACGGAATCTAAGACCCCTGATAATGTTGTGTGGGAGAAAAACACTTCGGTTGATGAGCCGACTAAGGCCGAAAGTCAAACTCCGCAGCTGTATTTTCCAAAAGTGAAGGCCGAAATTCCTAAGGGTACCCCTGATGAGCTTGGTAAGGCCGAAGAGAAAGCTGCGGGGTCGAAATTGAAGGCTGTAATTCCTAAGGGTACTCTTGAGGCAAAAAAGAATTTGTTTGGTAGTGATGTGGCAGATTTTGTTTCTATTTCTCCTGCTAAGTCTCATGCTAAGCAAACAGATTTACGACGCTCCATGAGGCAAAAACCAATACAAACTGAGGCTGATTTGAAAAAGAAGGTTGATGATGCTGCTAAGAAGAGGAGTGAGGCTGTTGCTAAATGGAAGGAGAACGCTGCTAAGAAGAAAAAAGAGAAGGAAGCGGCTGATTTAAAGAAGAAGGAAGATAAGGCAGCAGCGGCTGAGTTAAAGAGGAAGGAAGAGAACGCAGCGGCTGAGTTAAAGAATAAGCCGGCTGAGTGATGTCAGAGGTTTTAACCCAAATAAAACTGCAAGTGCACAGACAATCGCAGTAGTATAAAAGGTATCGAATCCACAGAGACCAAGGTTACACTATGAAACTATAGATTTTGATTTAAAGCTAAGATAAAATATGGGTTTTGATTTTCGTAACAAGCAACATCAAATAATCAAACGATGTAAATTCAATAAAGAAAAGCACTAGATTAAGGTCATTCACCGGTGACTTCGGATTAAGGACTGAGCAATCTATTTAGGATTCAATTAAGCGCAGCCTAGAACTCGAACATAAATGTAATATTGCCCCACTGTCGTGATGCATCAATATCTTTATCTAACACCCTAAATGCCTAAACTGTCGTTTGGATTCAGCGATGAAGACAAGCAATAATGAATTGGTTCAATTTGTTCACAATTGATGGTAACAATCAACTGTTGTTGGTTACACACCAATTGCTCACCAATAGTTTATCTAGCAACCTAGAGCACTGTCGTGAATAAGTTTAACTTGAATTCATAGACTAGGTGATCAAAATAGTCTATGCAATACGAATCCCAATTGATGAAGACAAATGATAACATTCCTATTTGGCTCAGTCACTATAATCCTAATTCACCATTGAAATTCCCTAACCTAGCTAATGGACTACTCAAGCATGGAGAATAAAAACGCAGCAATCAACGAGAGAGAATTCATAATGATAATAAAAAAGATAAGGGATTTAGAATTCTTCTCAATAGATGTTGTGGAATGATTCTCCAAATGTTAGAAGCAAATCCAAGGAATGAGAATGGATAAAAATCTCCAAAAAGGTCTCTAAAGAAACGTCAAAAGAAAACTCTCTCAAAATAAATGTTTCAGGACTCCATTTTCAGAGGTGGCTACCTCTTATTTATAGAGAAAAATAGGTTAAAATCAGATCAGCCATGGGACCGGTCGGTCTGAATCCAGACCGGTCGGTCTGTCTTCAGGTGGTTACGATCTTTGAGCGTGGATCGGTCGGTCCCCTCACGTGGACTGGTCGGTCCGCTTTCCAGAGAGTTACGGCTTCTTTGATTCTTCGGGTGAGCAGGTGCTCGATCCAAACTGAGCAGGTGCTCGATTATGAAACTCACCATCTTTTCTCCAGATTCGTCCATTTAGCTCCAATGACCGCCACTGACTCCAATCCTTGCTTGAAGGCCTCCTAGAACCTGAAAAGACACAAAAGGAACTAGAAAGAACCAAAAAGACTAAAGAAGCAATACGTAAAAGAGACCAAAATACTAATATATCAATTCCCCCGGACTTAGATCTTTGTTTGTCCTCAAACAAATTCAGAAATAAGTAAAGGAGAAAGATTTGAAAACGCGGGAACTCTTTTATCCTCAGTGAACCGAATAACCTTTTAATTTGCAGACCACATAATCCAAATTACGAATAGCAAAGCTTTACCAGAACAGCCTCAACACATTTCTCCTCCAAGCCATTTCCCAAACACAAACTCAACGCATTTAAAGTACGCGTGAGGATCTCGCTAAAGGCACACTATTAGGGAAGACGGCGCTAAGGGTTTAACGGCCATTTAGAGGTGGAGTTCAAGGTGTTTAGAGTGTTTGAGGATTACCCGATGTTTCGTAGAGGATGCAGGATATCGCACAAAATTGCAAGAGAGAATGAGTACGCTGATATCCACATTCTCTAAACCACTCTTTCTTCTCCAAAACTCTCTGTCGTCTCATTCGGCTAATCATCCACCTTGGGTATACTCGCTGTGTAGAGAGACACTTTTTCCATTTTACAGAATAACCACTTCTTCATCATCGTTTTTTTTTTTTTTTTTTTTTTTTTTTTTTTTTTTTTTTAATAATGATGATGATGAAGAGGGATATACATTACAAGTGTGTGTCTCTCAAACACGAATATAAATAGGAGTGTTGTACGTACCCAAGTGGAGCTCATTATTGCTGTCCCTTCCTTAGTTATTAAATCATCTTTCAAAACCGAGCAGGTGCTCAATTATGAGTGAGCAGGTGCTCGTTCTTCTGAAATCTTCTGAAAGAGTGATTTAGATGCAGTGTCGACTCGATTCTCTCCGGCCCTTTTGCGCATATGCTGCACATGTGACAATGAAGTAACAAGAATGCAAGGAGTTTGAAAAGAGGTAATGGTTAAGGAGGGTACTAGCTAAAAATGAGCTAGCTATTCAGGAACAACAAGAGCGGTAAAAAGAATAAGGAGTCCTGAATATGGTTTGTTTCCCTAATCTAGTGCCAGTAACGAGAGGAAATTTGGTCAATCTGAAACCTGGAAGATAGTGCGTCAAAGTGTCCCAGCTATTCCTTGTACCCATGCTATGTAAAAATGGTCACTAGAGAGAAGGTTAATCATAGATAGTTCAAATATCATCATAAGATAAAGTCCTAATTCCCTACAAAGTTTTGACATGAAAATAAAAATATAAACTCAAAAGCAAGACCGCTCCCCCGGACTTAAATCACACTGTCTCCGATGTGAAAAAGTTCAAGAGATTGGAGACTCAATAAAAACAGAAACAAATATGGAATAATACAATGATGAAAGAAGGGTGAAAGAAAATATCACCGAGTAGAAGTTCGTCATCAGAACTCTGGAGACTCCTCAGAATCCATTGTATCCTCGGAGTCAGCTGCGTCATCATCTGATCTCAGCTCAGTGGAAGGTCCAGCAGGCGGAGGCATGTGACTTCCAGCAAAGTCTGATCCTCGGACCGCATCTGTGCTCCGTGAACAAGAAATGGCACTCCAAATGTTAGACATCATGTTATGGAGTTTCTGAAAACTCCTGTACTGCCAATCAGTGCGCTCTGGTGCGGTCCAAGTCTCTCGAGGCGGAGAGATGGCGAACTGGTTCTCGTACGGTGGAAACTGGAACCTCGTCTCTGGGTTGGCGGGAATACTACTAGGACCTGCATAGTCTGAATCTCGTCCGATGTGGCGGCGCTTCCTGTGCCGCATTGGAACAACTGGATCGGTATCCCGAGGTGCGATTGGTGGCAAGAATCGCACATTATCTATGGTGGTGAGAGGCACATGCTCACTAGGTAGCGCAATGGACTGCGGGTTTCCAGCCAAGTCAGTGTATTGCCATCTATCCGCAACTAGCCATCGGCTCTGAATGAGGTGTTGCACATCCAAGAGTGCAGGTGCTGGGATTACCTCGGTGCCTACAAAATCAATCCCGTGGTGGATAAAAATTGGAGTTAAAAGACTTCCACAAACCTCTTGCTTCTTCTTTCCCGGTCCTCCGAGAGCCCTAAATTTCCTCTCCGTCAGGAAATGTGCAAATACCGCTCCAAAGTTAGTGCGCTGATCGCTAGGATACTCGTTGTAAATCTCTGATACTAAATCTGGCATCCCGAAATGCAGTAAGACTAACTCATCAAGACGCAGAGCTCCCGGTTCCTCCTTGCAGAACATAGTAGTGCTTAGAGCCTTGGCGACGATACGGATGATCGGGTTCCTGATCAAAGTGAGCTTCATGCTGCGCGATGTTGCAGGACCCGAACCGATCAAGTGCCACAGTCGATCGATCTCACGAAAACCATGACGATCAGGGAATTCCAGACGCTGAGAATATTCATCAAAACCATATAATCTACACAATCTTTTGAGCGAGATCTTGTATGAAGTCCCATTGATCTTATACCATAGGCGACCATGCTCGGCTCTTCTGTGATCATCCGATGGGTAATAAACCTCACAGGAGGCAAGGAACTGTCGTACTAATTCAGGATAGAGAGGATATTGGTGTGTAGCCATGGTTCCAAAACCCATACGATTGAGAAAGTCCATTACTTCATCCAACATACCATATTTCTGCAGCATCTCACGACATATAACTCTAGTTGGCAATATCTCAACATTGAGAAGACCATTGTAACAGATGCTGTTGTACTTAACCCAACCGTCTTCTTCTTGCTTGTTCACATACGATGGTTCTTTAACTAAACCCTTCCGTTCTAATCTAGGGTGTATATCTATTCCGGGGAAGGGAGTACCTTTTCTTCTTGGCCATTGAGCATTTGAATTGCGCGAACTGTGCGATCGACGCGGAGGGTCCGGTTGAGAAGAGGTCGCTTTTTCTTTAGCTTTTTCCGCTCTCGTCAAGCGTCTTTGTTTATCGTGAACGAGCTTCGTTCGTTGCTCGTCTTCTTCATTCGGGTCAATTTCGGGTGGTGGAGGTGCAGCACGCGGATCCATTACGCGAACCATGGCTGCAAAACGAACCACTTTAGAGTGAAAACAAATCGAATTGAACTTCAAAATCCAAAGAGAACATAACCCAAACCCGGAATTTTCTCAAAATAACAACTTCATACCTTGGTAATCGAACGAATTGATGCAATAATCAGAATAAGCGTGTAAAATCGAGTGGATTAGAGCCAAAAATCGTCAAAAACGAATGAGAAATCAAAAACTTAAGGTTTGAAGAAGTTGTTTAGAAAATCTCCAAGAGCACAAAGAAGAAGGGGAGAATTCGGCGGTTTTGATCGGTGAAAGGGGTTGGGGTCATGGTTTTTCAGTTTATAGGGTTAAAAACCGGTTCAAAACAAGTGAACCAAACCGGTTTTTACCGAAAATCGAAAGAATTTTTACTTACCTGGGTGCGGGACCGACCGGTCCTGATACTAGATCGGTCGGTCTTGTCTATACGGATCGATGTGTTCAATTCGGATCGACCGATCGGTAAATAGGACCGACCGGTCCCATTTCCAGAGACATTTGGCTCTTCGGGTGAGACGACGGGATCGACCGGTCGGCATATGGGACCGACCGGTCTTGTTTCCAGAGACCTGGCCATTCTTGTGAGACGAACAGGATCGACCGGTCCTGAGATAGACCGACCGGTCTGATCGTCTGAGTCCCAATCCAACGAGTTGTGGCGACAATTCTGAGGAAAAATAAAGAGAAAACAAAAAAAGGTAAAATTGAAAAACCAAAAATGAAAGAACGTATGTACACTTACCGGTGGGTTGCCTCCCACCAAGCGCTTGTTTAACGTCGTTTAGCTTGACGTGTGTTTCCGTTTTAGGCTTGAGACGAATCCATATGAGGATTAGAGACCTTCTTGTCCGGGTCAGGGCTCGGTTGAGGTGGGTTGAGGCATGGTCCATTTGCTCCTTGACCACTCACATTCAGTTGTATAACCTTGCTCATCATACTAGCCATAGCTGCTTGACCTTTCTCTTTAAACTCCGGAGTGATGATGGCCTTATCCTTAGAGAAAGGCTTAGACATACTCTTGCTCTGCACTTTATACTCGATCGTGTTCCCAACACATCTCTGTGGTGTCAAGGTTACAGGCGAACTTGTACCATTCTTCTCTTGATTTACTACGTCCCGCTTGTTAATCTTTTTGGGCTTCCATGTTACATTGTCTATGGCAACACAAGAGCCATACTTACCGCTATCTCTGTCCGATATGGCATTGTAGGAGACTTTCTTGTCGACGTTAGCGAAGACTATTTTTTTGTTCGGTAAGTCCACAACCGCTCCTACTGTTGCAAGGAAAGGCCTTCCTAAAATCAAGGGCACGTGTGAACCATTCTTCATCTCCACAACTTGGAAATCAGTCGGGATCAAGCAATCCCCAATCTGGATATTCAAATCCTCAATGAACCCTTGTGAAGTTGTCACCGAGGCATTCGCCAACCTTATAGACATTGGAGAAGGCTTTATACCAACAATGCCCAACGATTTTGCAATAGCCCTTGACATGAGGTTAACACTAGACCCGGAGTCACACAGAGAATCTTCAAAGTTGATTCCGAAGATGAGACATGGGACAACAAACTTTCCTGGATCTTCAACCTTTGGCAATCTCTTCAATGGTGGTCGTGCTGCATTACTCCTCGCCATTTTCTCAGGAATATCTAGTTTCTCCGAATTGATTGAATCTCTCTGATCTCTAGGTGAAACTGGGTAGGGGATTGGGGGTTCATAGATACGTGACTGAATCTTGTTAACAGGTTCGTTCGGTCGAAGCACCGTAGAAGAAGGTCCAGCAACCTCTTCATCTTTTTTCGGTGGGAATATCTTTTCCTTACCAAGCGTGATGGCATCCACAGGCTCCCTAGTGTTTACAACCGGTTTGCTTGGGAGGATTCCTTGTATATTCTTGACTGCATCGGCGGTGTGAGCGACTATAATATCAAGCTCCTTTGCATGAGCGTATATAGCTTCAAACTTACTGTTGAGATCATTGTACATGCTATCCACCTTGACATTGATCTCACTAGCGTATTTCTGCTGACCGAGTAAAAGCAAATGCATAAGAGATTTCAGCTCGTCTTGAGAATTAGATGCATAGGCTTGAGAGCTTTGATTCTGCACATAGTCTTCACCCACATAGTTCGCCTCAGCATACTGCTCATCTCCCTTGTTCTCACAAAGCTTGACACTTCTCTGATTTCTCTTCAACAACAGGTTCACTTTCGCTGTCAGCTCATCAATCTTCTGTGAATCAACACTGCTGATATAAGTAGGCTCATCATGATCATAGCAGCGATTCCTGGAACTTGCAGCCAAGTTCTCTATCAATTGATATGCTCCTTCCCTGGTCTTGGTCATAAAATCACCATTACTCGCAGCATTCAAAGTGTTCTTAGAATCACGGTCAACACCATCATAGAAGATACCCAGCAAATTCTCATCGGTAAACCCATGGTGTGGACATTCCCTCTTGTACTCTTTGAACCGTTCCCATGCCTCGCAAAAGGACTCTCCTGAATGTTGCTGAAACGTGGAGATCTTGTTCCTTAGACCCGCGGTCATGGTTTTGGTGTAGAAGTGGTCCAAGAACGCTGCTCTACATTGTGGCCAAGTCGTGATGGATCCAGCTGGTAGCGACTTAAGCCAACGTGAAGCTTTGTCTGCGAGTGAGAAAGGGAAAAGCTTGCACTTCAAGAAATTCGGGTTCATCCCATTAGAGCTCGTCGTGGAGCAAATCTCCTCGAAGTTCTCTATATGGTCCCTCGGAATTTCAGCAGGCAATCCATGGAACAAATGCTGCTTAACCAGTGATATCATCCGCGGTTTTATCTCGTAATCATCCCGGTTATCAAGAGGGGGAACTATAGCAGCTCGGTTCCGGTAGAAAGCGTGGGGATTGTCCATATCCCCAATGGCGCGATGCTGCTCATGCGCACGCTGTTGCATTTGAGCCACTTGTTGCTCAAGCCTTCGAATAGCAGCGGCTACATGACCATTTGCAGCTCGGTTGTCTGTTTCGTCGCCCATATTGGCTGAGTTAGACACCTGAAACACACACAAAAGAAAAACAAAGCAAAATTAGCAAAATTCTTAGACTATAAATAAAATCAAATCTCAAAGGTAACGCAATTGGTCCCCGGCAACGGCGCCAAAAACTTGATGTTAGAGGTTTTAACCCAAATAAAACTGCAAGTGCACAGACAATCGCAGTAGTATAAAAGGTATCGAATCCACAAAGACCAAGGTTACACTATGAAACTATAGATTTTGATTTAAAGCTAAGATAAAATATGGGTTTTGATTTTCGTAACAAGCAACATCAAATAATCAAACGATGTAAATTCAATAAAGAAAAGCACTAGATTAAGGTCATTCACCGGTGACTTCGGATTAAGGACTGAGCAATCTATTTAGGATTCAATTAAGCGCAGCCTAGAACTCGAACATAAATGTAATATTGCCCCACTGTCGTGATGCATTAATATCTTTATCTAACACCCTAAATGCCTAAACTGTCGTTTGGATTCAGCGATGAAGACAAGCAATAATGAATTGGTTCAATTTGTTCACAATTGATGGTAACAATCAACTGTTGTTGGTTACACACCAATTGCTCACCAATAGTTTATCTAGCAACCTAGAGCACTGTCGTGAATAAGTTTAACTTGAATTCATAGACTAGGTGATCAAAATATTCTATGCAATACGAATCCCAATTGATGAAGACAAATGATAACATTCCTATTTGGCTCAGTCACTATAATCCTAATTCACCATTGAAATTCCCTAACCTAGCTAATGGACTACTCAAGCATGGAGAATAAAAAAGCAGCAATCAACGAGAGAGAATTCATAATGATAATAAAAAAGATAAGGGATTTAGAATTCTTCTCAATAGATGTTGTGGAATGATTCTCCAAATGTTAGAAGCAAATCCAAGGAATGAGAATGGATAAAAATCTCCAAAAAGGTCTCTAAAGAAACGTCAAAAGAAAACTCTCTCAAAAGAAATGTTTCAGGACTCCATTTTCAGAGGTGGCTACCTCTTATTTATAGAGAAAAATAGGTTAAAATCGGATCAGGCATGGGACCGGTCGGTCTGAATCCAGACCGGTCGGTCTGTCTTCAGGTGGTTACGATCTTTGAGCGTGGATCGGTCGGTCCCCTCACGTGGACCGGTCGGTCCGCTTTCCAGAGAGTTACGGCTTCTTTGATTCTTCGGGTGAGCAGGTGCTCGATCCAAACCGAGCAGGTGCTCGATTATGAAACTCACCATCTTTTCTCCAAATTCGTCCATTTAGCTCCAATGACCGCCACTGACTCCAATCCATGCTTGAAGGCCTCCTAGAACCTGAAAAGACACAAAAGGAACTAGAAAGAACCAAAAAGACTAAAGAAGCAATACGTAAAAGAGACCAAAATACTAATATATCACTGAGTTAAAGAAGGAGGTCCAAACAAAGGGTTTACATGACGGTGTAATAAGAATACCTATTATTCCACCTACTCCTGGGAAGATGAAGGGGAAGACTGGAGGTGAAACTGATCTTGAGGATGTGACTGAGGAAGCGATCACAAAAGGAAATGGATTGTTACCGGAGTCTGATGAGGACGAAGATGAAAGTCTTAGTTTAGCGAGAATTACGACTTATCGGGCGAAAGTTGTTCAATTAGCTACAACTGGGTTAGCAGCGAAGTCAAGTGGTCCTCCTACAGGAGTTTTTCTGTATCTTTTTGGAGACAAATGGACGATGTGCATGAGGAAGGATGTTGAACCTTCATCAGCAATCTATGATCCTCTCTCACCTGTTGACCAGGATAAATTGGATAAACTTATGCAAAATCTAAGGCCATTCGAGTATGAACTTTTACACCATTTTATTTTATTTTATACAGCTATTAGCAATATTTGCCTAAACTGACTTGTGTTTGATTGTTAGGGACATTCCACTGACAGATGGTAGAAAGGCGGAAGTTCATTTCTACAGAATACTCATCAGTAAAAGAGCGCAGTGGCCGAATCGTAATTATGGATGGTTGTTTGACACTGTAAGTATAAGTTACGGCTGAAGTATGATTATTTATGGATGAGTTATTAGTTATTTAATGGTTGGGTTATGATTATTTATGGCTGAGTTATGGTTGTTTGATGGCTGAGTTATGGTTGTTTGATGGCTGGGTTATGTTTAATAATGGCTGAGTTATGATAATTCGATGGCTGACTTAATATTCTGTGTACAACATGTTGGTGCGTATATCAGAGTCCTCATCAAAAGGTCCATGGAAGATCCCAACCCTTTTTGTTCCAATCGCATTGCCTTTGTAGACTAATGGTTCCTAGGATCATGGATTCGGGATTTCAAGATAAAGCCAAAGATGTTCAAATTCAAAGACTCAGGTTATGAGTTACTCATAAATGGTGCGATTCCCCATGACCTTTAGACAAACAAAAAGTGGTTAGAAGATGTCGATCACTTGTACGGAGTTCTTCATACTGCAGGCGATCATTGGGTGGCTTTTCACGTGGATCTTCTGAAGGAGAAGATTGATGCCTACGATCCCATCATTGGAGAGGTAACTCCTGAAAGTGAACAAAAAATGGTAGACGCATTTAGGCCGCTGATGCAAATGATCCCTGCAATGATCAATGCTGTAATTCTTGGCAAAAAAACCTCTTCCAAAAAATAATTTGCGTTCAGATGGAAACGTAACAAAAACATTCCCCAAAACACCCAAGTTGGCGATTGTGGGGTGTATTCACTGAAGTTTATCGAGTGTCTAGCGCTTGGTGTAACTTTTGATGGGGTATGCGATGTAAATATTCAGGGTTTACGGGTGAAGGTGGCAGCAGAGATCTTCGATGAAGGAAGACATGATATGTATGCGCAGTTCAACTGATTTACCAATTATGAACCTTCTATTTTTTTTTTTATTACTAGGATTTGACTGTAAATGGTATGTTTTTTGTGTATAACTTATGATTTTTATGATATATTACTCAACCATTTCGTTTAGATAACTCAGCCATACCCTAAAATCGGAAATGTAATTTGAAGACTTATGGTATGTTTAGATAACTCAGCCGTGTCATTTAGATAACTCAGCCGTACTCTAAAATCATTTATATAAGATTTAAGACTTACAAAATTATAATTAAGCCCATTTTATTAATATAAAATGAATATAAATCAACTGAATGTGTATGAAATCGAAAATGTGATCTAACTTAATCTTGTGTATGAAATCGAAAATGTGATCTAACTTAATCTTGAGATATATGTTGTCATACAAGTACTTCAAACATTACCTATAGATAATTAAGACCCAAAATCATATACAATAAACCATATACAATTTTTTCAATTGAATGTGTATAATTTGATTCAGTTGAGACTATAAATCATATACTTTTTAAATGTTATACATTAAACCCTAAACCATGATCCCTAAAACCTAAAACCTAAATCCATAACTCAGCCGTGAAGTTCCTATAACTCAGCCGTCAAGTGTAAAATTTTAAATTGCGACGTTTCATCTTCCAACGAAGTTGGTAGTAGTCGCGGGTTAACGAACAGTCGTTTAGGAACGGGTGCCAAGAAACAGTTACAAAACCAATGAACTAAAGACAACACGCAAGGATTCAATGAACACTTCTCCAAAATTCGGAACGGGTGCCAAGAAACAGTTACAAAACCAATGAACAGTCCTTTATATATATATATATATATAATATCCAAATCCTCTTAACTTCCACTAGCATCATTCATATCCTCCAAACTTCCAAAAAGAATCTTCTTTCCTAAAAGAATCGTCTTTCCTATCAAGTTTACAGGAACCATGGTCTAGTTTTGGTTTGTTCTTGTTGTACTGCCTATTCTAGCAATAGTTCTGTTGAAGAGGAAATATTCCGGCAAACCAAGAGTGTCTTTGAATTCATTGCCAAATGAGATTCTCGAAGATATATGTGCACTTGTTGGATCTTCTTCCATTACCGACATCGGGAATCTAAATGTTGTGTCAATGGCTTTCAGAGATTGTTGCAACAAAAGATGGGTTGTAGAAAGAGTAACACTTCGTGGCGTTCCATTCCTGCCATGATTTCCTCACACTTACGAAACATTTTACAAGTTTTTGGATAGGTGCGTAAGGAATGGAAACCCTGAGGCTCTATACCGGAAAGGTGTGTACAACTTTTTTGACAGAGGTTTAAAAGTGGGTTCTCTACATGATGAAGAAAGAGATAAAGGTAGGGCATGTTTAGCTAAAGCGACAAAGAAAGGCAATGAAAAAGCTTGTTATGTATATGGAATGATTTACATTGTAGAAGGAGCAACGAAAGATGAAGGTCTAAAAGTATTGTCTTCGTTATCGAAGCCTATGTTGTCAACGACAATGGAGGAGATGGAGAAACTTGGGAAAAAAGTTCGTGATGAAATTTGGTGGGGTGGAAGGTGGAGGTTGAAAGAGCTCAAAGATAGTTACACTTATGGAGGTTGCAGTTGCAATGGTGTAACGAATGACTTCATAAAAAGCAGTTGTGTTTGGAATGGATATGGTTTTAACAAAGACATAAGTACTTCGTGTGCTATATTTTGTGAGATTTGTTTCTGGGATTATGCAATAGCACAGTTTTTTTAAAACGTTTAAGAATAAAATATATGTGGTTTTTTGTTGAAAATGTCATTTAGATAACTCAGCCATACCCTAAAACCATTTATATAAGATTTAAGACTTACAAAATGATAATTAAACTCATTTTATTAATATAAAATGAATATAAATCAACTGAATGTGTATTAATGAGGTTGAAAGAGCTCATTTTTTGTTTTTGGTTTAAACATAACTCAGCCGTCTGAACCATAACTCAGCCGTATCGTGATATTTCGTCTATTTATACCATAACTCAGCTGTGTCACGACGTTTCGTGTTTCTATTTTGGGGCCCAAATTCCGTAACTCGGCCATAATAATGAATCCATAACTCAGCCGTATCGTGACGTTTTGTCTTTCTATACCATAACTCAGCCGTGTCACGACGTTTTGTGTTTCCATTTTGGGCGTCAAGTGTAAAATTTTTAAGTTGCGACGTTTCTTCTTCCTATGATACGTTTCGTCTTTCTATACCATAACTCAGCCGTGACACGACATTTCGTGTTTCTATTTTGGACGTCAAGTGTAAAATTTTAAGTTGCGACGTTTCGTCTTCTTATCTATCCCTATTGCGACGTTTCGTCTTCCTATCTCTCTCTCTCTCTCTCTATATATATATAGCCCTTCTCATCAAACCTATTCTCATCAAAACCTAAGAAAAAAAACCTAAGAAAACATAAGAAAAATACCTAATCTCATCAAAACCTCAGAAAAAAACCTAATCTCATCAAAAACCTAAGAAAAAAAAACCTAATTTCATCAAAACATACATCATGTCGATTGTCCCTGCATATACATCCAAGTTCGAGAGCGTGGTCAATGCTATACACAACATGCAAGATCAGGATAACCTCACTCTTCTAAACCCTGGTGCGGGTGTCTGGTGTGACAAAACCACTGTTACGTGGTTTAAGTTTTTACACGATCTCTCGCAGGCGATCCCGGATATTCTTCGAGAGGGATGGGTTCAGCCGTGGCCGACTTACCGCTTCATGCCCGTTTATGTTAAGGGACAGTGGTTTCTTAAACTAACTGTAAGCATAACCGATAATGTATTCTTATTAGATTTAACTTTTTGTTTCTTAAACACTATTACTTTTTGTTTCTTTTTATAGCGAAATTACAGATGGGATCCGAGGCATAATTTGACAGTTTGGACACAGTTTAATATGCTGGCTAGAACGTTATTTCACACTCAAATGCGCACGTTGAAGAGGATATGGTTTCATGGCGGCGAAAAGCCTGATTGGATGACTTATAGAGTTTGGCTTGCTCTCGTCAAAATGTTTGATGAGTTAGGCCCTGATAATTTTCAGTATGGACAATGTAACTTTAATTAAATGTTTTGTTTTTGTTTATATAAATGAATCAGCCGTTTACAACAATTTTTTTTTTTGTTTACAAGTTTTAAAATGTAAAACAGGTAAAACATAACTCAATCGTTAAGTATAATAACTCAGCCGTGATTAACATAACTCAGCCGTCAAGTTTAATAACTCAGCCGTGATAACTTATAACTCAACCGTGTCGCAACGTTTCATCTTTCTATACCATAACTCAGCCTTGTCGCGACGTTTTGTCTTTCTATACCATAACTCAGCCGTGTCGCGACGTTTCTCTTTCTATTTTGGGCGGGAAAAATCCCGCAAAAAATCCATAACTAACTCAACAATAATAATGAATCCACAACTTAGCCGTAATGTAAACAAAATCCATAACTCAGCCATAATAATGGAGGCGACGCTAAGAGGAAGACTCCCAGAGGAGATACTGACTATGATACTCACAGGTATACCTCTGAAAACCCTGGCCAGATTCAAATGCGTCTCCAAATCATGGAAAGCCCTAATCGAATCTCCCTACTTCCGCCATCTCTTCGTCTCTCTCCACATGGACTTATCTACCTGGTCACTCATGGTCCCTAACGTACATCTCGAATTCGGGTTCCACTGTTGCGAGTTATGGAACATTTCCAACTCTCCAGGTTCTTATCTCACCCCAGATCCCACGAATCTTCCTACTTTCTATCGAGCTACTTCCAATGGATTTGTTTTGGTCGAGTTTGGTCGCGATTCTCTCAAATCCATTGTTGGTAATCCGGGTCTACAAAACTAGGTCGAGATCCCTCACCCTCCTCATCCATGTAAGTTTACTGCTTTGGCAACCCCTGTTGAGGAAGTCGGTCAAGCCTCAAGCTTTAAGGTGGTTAGGACTTGTCAGACTAGTGCTAGTGATAGCAAGGAGTGGAGAGTCTGTGTGTATTCGTCTGACTCGGGTGTATGGAGTGAAAAGCGGCTTTTCCCGTCTATAGATTCTGAGATCATCTATCTTTGGCCATGAATCCGTTTGATTCCGAAAACATTGGTTTTGTGTTTGTTTATTTAAACTTGACCGTAATGTAAAGAAAATCCATAACTCAGCCGTATCGTAATACCATAACTCAATAATGAATTGTTTTTGGTTTAAACATAACTCAGCCGTCTCAACCATAACTCAGCCATCGTAACCATAACTCAGCCGTATCGTGATGTTTCGTCTTTCTATACCATAAGTCAACCGTGTCACGACGTTTCGTGTTTCTATTTTGGGCGGAAAAAATCCCGCCAAAAATCCCGAATCTATGTATTTAATGCACCGATTTGACAGTGACCTATACACTCGCCGAAGAGCCGCTACACCTAGCGTAGGTGTGCAGTGACCTATACACTCTCCGAAGAGCCGCTACACCTAGCGTAGGTGTGCAGTGACCTATACACTCGCCGAAGAGCCGCCCAAAATCCCCCCCCAAATCCAAAACACAGCCGTATTAACCATAACTCAGCCATAATAATGAATCCACAACTTAGCCGTTAAGTAAACAAAATCCATAACTCAGCCGTAATGTAATACCATAACTCAGCCAACAGTGCCGTTGAATAGTAAATGACCCGGATCTAATGTTGCAAGTTTCATTTCGGGTTATATATACTTGTTATATGGCTCATTTTTATGTATCCAATTATCAAATAAAAATCGGAAAAGTCTTTGTTCTTCTTTTATATCAGAGCAATGCTCTTGGGTTTGTGATTTGGAGTATTCGGTTTTCAAAAAGTATTTTCTCTTTATTTTAAAATTGTTAAGATTAAATCGTTATAAGTGTGGTTTTCATTCCCCTTATTCGCTTAATCTAACACATATTTGGGTGATTTCTCTTGCAAGCGAATGATTGCCTCAACTCAGCCATTAAGTCATATACAAAGAACTTGAAGAACTGGCTGGATTATAATGTAATGGCTGATTTATATGCGTTTTAAGTAGGAATATGTTATAAATGTAAGTGTGGTTTCCATTCCCCTTGTGCGCTTAATCTAACACATATTTGGGTGATTTCTCTTGCAAGCGAATGATTGCCATCCCCGTATCCAAACTTGAAGAATTGGAGAAGGAATTGGCTCAGTTAAATCCCACAAGTTCTCATACATGGTTGAAGTTGAAGAAATTTTTTCACCATCCCCGTAGCCAAACTTGAAGAATTGAAGAAGGAATTGGCTGGGTTATAATGTAATGGCTGATTTATATGCGTTGTAAGTAGGAATAAGTTAAAAATGTAATTGGCTGGGTTAAAATGTAATGGGTTATAATTTAATGGCTGATTTATAATGATTAAGTTATTCTGTAATGGCTGATTTAGAATGCACTGGCTGATTTATGAATCAAATGAGCCATTTTTTGGCTGATTTAAGAATATATGATGGTTCATTTATGAATGTATGATGGCTGATTTATATAGATAAGATAATACTGATATGGCTGATTTATAATGCAATGTCTTAATGACTACATAGCCATTAGATTTTTATCACTAGAATTTTGTCTAAGTACTTTTTATTTTTGTTTACTAAACTAGTTTTTTAACTTTGTGGTTTAAGGTGCATGTCTGATCGCTGCACTAGGAGCAACAATGACAAAGAGCTAGTCAACTACGGTCTTCAGGAACTCGCACGTCTAGAGCGTGAGAATAGAAGAGCAGCAACAATGGTTGCTCAAGGACGAATCATTCTGAGACCAGGACCAGATGAAATCCTGCGTTATCTGGCAGGATTGAGATACAACGAGGATGGAGAAAGGATCGACGACAATGGCAACGTTATTGAGGACCCTGCCGTAGCACATGAACGTGAGATCGCTCGTCGCGAAGAGGAAGAGTGACTGGCTCACGAAGAACAGGACCATGTCGAGCGACAAGAAGAAGAAATCGCTTGACAGAGAGACCTTGTCGCTCGACAGGCTGAAAACCAATTTGTCGCTCGACACGACGAGGCTGTCGCTCGACAAGGAGGCCAGATTCAGCCATGTGGGCCGAAAAACGACGTGAATGCTGCAGCAGGATGTACGCTTGCAGACTTCAACATACCTGAGCAGTTCTACGCTAATAGATCTGCGATTCGTCCACCTTCGTTCTAAAGGAACGACTTCGAGCTATAGCCAGCCTTCTTCTCCTTAGTAGATCAGGACCTTTTCTACGGTCTTCCTCATGAAAATCATATGGATTACTTTGAGAGGTTCCAAGACTTGGCTTCTAGCATCAAGGCTAATGGAGTATTAGAGGACTACCGGTGTCTCGTGTCCCTTCCACTCTCAGGATGCATCCTTTGAGCTCCGGGTACACATGGGAACTAATCATCCCCTCGAGAGAACTAATCATCCCTCGATACTCGTAATGGAAACTAATCATCCCAAAGAGTATACAGGAGAACTAATCATCTCCTCTGAGGAACTAATCATCCTCGCTGAAGAACTAATCATCTCCAGATAAAATGAATGAGTTATTCGGAGCCGCAGACCCTAGAGTAATAAATTCTAAAACGTCTATAAACATCTATCGACTAGATTTACCTCGCGTGGCCAACTTGATACTCCCAAATCCCAGAATATCGCCACGTAACACATATAAGAAAACTCATCTTATAACAACACAAATGTAAATAAGGAATAACTGCATCTTATTAATCTGAAAATGTATAATCGTTACAACATAAACGAAAATACAACGATACAAAAGCATCAACATGCTAACAATCAAACTAGAACCGCAAAGAGAAAATAAAGCTCACGCCGCGACCTGCTTGTCGAACCATTTCCTGAACTTTAATTTCATCTTCGTCTCTGGCTCCCAAGACTCCTCCTGGCAACCGCCACAATCCCACGAAATCCTCAACGATGGAATCTTCTTCCGACACAGCTCCTTGACTCCTCTCTCCAGAATCCTCACCGGAACCACCGGAACCGTCAAATCTGGCTAAAGATCTGCAGGGATCTCAGGCACTAACTCCTCCGACTCATGCAGGCACTTCCGCAACATCGAAACATGGAAAACATTATAAAATGCCTTCATGATCGGAGGTAACTCGAACCGATACGCAACCGGTCCAACACGCTCCACCACAGGAAACGGACCCATAAACCGCGAACTTAGCCTGTTCTCCCTAATGGACCTGTTAGGGCCCCGTAACATAGCCATCTTGAGATACACACGATCTCCAACCGCGAACTCAAGCTCTCGCCTCCGCTTATCAGTGTAACTCTTCTGACGATCCTGAGCTTCCTTCATGTTCAATCTCACGACCTGGATCTTCTCGGTCATTTCCTGAACATAAGTAGCTCCAAGAATACTGCGCTCCCCCACTTGGGTCTTGCATAACGGCGTCCTACATGGCCTCCCATACAAAGCCTCAAAAGGAGCCATACCTATACTCGCCTGAAAACTGTTATTGTAAGCGAACTCGACCAAACTCAAATGATCCGCCCAATAACCACCCCAATCCAAAACACACATTCTCAGCAAATCCTCCATAGTCTGAATAGTCCTCTCTGACTGCCCATTAATCTGCGGATGATACGTTGTACTCATATGCACCTTAGTGCCCATCTCTGCCTGTAACGCTCCCCAAAACTCAGATGCAAACCTGAGATCCCGATCAGACACAATACTAGCTGGCACTCCATGCAGCCTCACTATCTCCTTCACGAACCTCTTAGCCAATTTAGCCGCTCTATCGGTCTTCTTAATGGCCAAAAAGTGTCCTGACTTAGTCAATCGATCTACGACTACCCAGATAGCATCATATGTCCGCGAAGTAGGCAATCCAACCACGAAATCCATCGTAATCATATCCCACTTCCACTCAGGAATAGGCAAACTCTGCAGAAGACCACTCGGAACTCCATGCTCGGCCTTAACTAATGAACAAGTATTGCACTTAGAAACGAAAGTCGCCACATCTCTCTTCATCCCGACCCAGTGATAATACCGTTTGAGATCTCGGTACATCTTAGTCGCACCCGGATGAATCGAGAACTTGCTCGAATGAGCCTCACTCAGGATCTCCTGCCTCAATGCCTCATCTCGAGGAACACAAACTCGACCACGAATCAAAATCGTCCCATTCAGAGAGACTATAAACTCAGAACCTGCCGCTCCCGATAACCCAATCAGACTTTGATCACTCTGCTAAGCTACTCTGATCCTACCGAGAAGATCTGCCTACTCAACTGCCTCTAAGCCCAAAGGCTCCTGCGGAATAGCACAAAGACGCAACGTGCTAATCTCGCCTACCAGATCCTCGATATCCTGCTCGCGGGCTGAATTGAACCTCCGTCGACTCAAGGCATCTGCTAACTAATTAGCCTTGCCCGAGTGATAAATGATCTCCATATCGTAATCCACCAACAACTCAACCCAGTGCTTTTGCCTCATATTCAGCAATGGCTGAGTCAAGATATGCTACAGATTCTTATGATCCGTGAAAATCTACACTCTGCCTCCATACAGATAAGACCTCCATATCTTCAGAGCGAACACAACGGCTCCCAACTCTAGATCATGCCTAGGCCGATTACTCTCACTACCCTACAACTGCCTCGAAGCATAAGCAATAACTCAACCCTCCTGCATCAGAATGCAACCCAGGCCAACTCCTGAAGCATCAATATACACAGTGTAAGGCTTCCCCGGCTCGGGTAATGCCAGCACCGGCGTACTAGTCAACATCTCCTTGAGCCTCGCAAAGCTCTCCTCGCACTCCGGTGACCAAACAAACGGAACCTCCTTACCGGTCAACTTTGTCATTGGCTGCGCCATACTCGCAAAGCCCTTGACAAATCTCCGATAATATCTTACTAAACCCAGAAAACTCCTGATCTCGGTAGCACTACTCAGTCATGGCCAATCTCGAATCGCCTCAATCTTAGCCGGATCCATAGAAACTCCCTCTGCAGAAATAATATGACCCAAGAATCTCATCTGCCTCTGCCAAAAACTGTATTTGCTCAACTTTGCGTAAAGCTTCTGCTCCCGAAGCTTCATTAAAACCAACCGCAAATGAGCCTCGTGCTCCTCGGAACTCGTCGAGTAGACCAAGATATCATCGATAAAAATAATCACGAACACGTCCAAATACTTCTTGATCACGTCGTTCATCAATCTCATAAATGCCGCAGGCGCATTCGTCAAACCAAAAGGCATAACCACGAACTCGAAATGCCCATATCTCGTCCTGAATGCCGTTTTGCAAAAATCTGCCTCATCAATCGGAATCTGATGATAGCCTGAAGCCAAGTCTATCTTGGAGAACCAGGTCACACCCCTCAACTGATCCAACAACTCATCAATCCTCAGAAGAGGGTACCTGTTCTTCACAGTAACTCGGTTAAGTCCCCGGTAATCGATGCACAACCGGAAACTCCCATCCTTCTTCTTCACAAACAACACTGGCGCTCCTCACGGTGAAACACTCGGACGAATAAAGCCCTTCTCCAAAAGGTCCTCTAACTGCTTCTTCAACTCCGCTAGCTCTGCTGGAGCCATCCTGTAAGGAGCCTTAGATATCGGAGCTGTCCCGGTCTCTACCTCAATCGGGAAAGGATCAGACCGAGATGGTGGTAATCCCCTCAACGATCGAAAAACGTCCTCGAAGTCCTGAACAACTCACATATCCTCAAAAGCAACCTCACCACTGCCCTCTAACATCACGATCGTCGCCAAAAATGCCTCGCAACCTCGCCCTAACATCTGCTCTGCCTGAATTGCTGAAATCACAAGGCTACTGAAAGTCGGTCTCAAGCCCTGAAACACCAACTTCTCTCTCGCACGCTCGAAGAACACTCTGCCTCAGTAGCAATCCAAGTGAACCCGGTAGAAAGACAACCAGTCCATACCAAGAATCACATCATACAGCGCTACTGGACTAATCACCAAGTCTGCTGGCATCGAATGTCCCGCGATCTGAACATCTACTGCTCAAGCACGGCCCGAAGTAGCCAGGAAACCTCCTCCAGCCACCTTCACCATGCCTGCGCGCTCACCAGCACTGCTCCGAATGCCACTGCTCTCGGCACACTCAGGAGTAATATAGCAGTGCGATAATCCTGAATCAAACGTCACGTGGGACTCAAAACCGCCCACTAACAAGGTCCCTACACAATTTTATATGCGTTGAGAACCCTAACGACTCGACCACAAGTAAAATAAAAGAACATCACATAAAAACAACAAAATTCTACCACTAGGAATTTACGAAGCTGGGTTTAGAATTTTACCTGTGATCTGCCTGGCGTTACTGTTCTGGTCGAACTCTGCTGGCGAAAACACTCTCGGTGCCGGCCCGATCTGGCCAATCAGCTGCTGCATCGCCGCAATCTGACCCCTCGGGTGCACCTCTACTGGCTGAATCGCAGCTACAGTCGCCGGCTGCAATCTGGGACACGTCGTCCTGATATGCCATGGCTCCCTGCAGTGGAAACACACTCTCAAATCTCGCTGCTGCGACTGCGGCAGGGACTGCGGCTGCTGCTACAAAACCTGCTGGAGGTCGCCCTTGCGGGGGCAACTCGACAAACGATGCTCCAGACTCCCGCATCCATAACATGCTCTGCCCCTCTGACTGGACCTGGAAGCACAATCCCATTTCCGTTTCTGGCCCAACGCAGGCTTGCCGCCTTTGCCGGAACTAAAACCAGAACTACTCAGATACTGCTGCTGCTGTCTCCTTGGCTGAACAGCAGGAACAACCGACACGGGTACGGCCGCTGGAACGGCTACAGCTAACTGACTCCTCAGATCCTCGTCGATGCCTGCAGCCATCTCAACCAGCTTCGCCCTCGAGGTGTACTCCAAAACCCTGCAGCGAATCCTCAAATCTGCACGAAGTCCACTCAGGAACCTCTGAACCTGCGTCCGCTCGTCCTCCATGCCACGATCCGCATAGACAAAAAGCCTGCTGAACTCAGCATCATACTCTCGCACAGTACGATCACCCTGAACCAGCTCTACAAACCTCGTCCCGAGACGATCTAAAGCCTCCAGAGGAAAGTACTTTGTGTTGAACTCAGCCACGAACTCTCCCCAGGTTCGCACAGCACCAGGCCTCCTGGCCTCAATCGCTCTCCACCATAAATGAGCATCCCCAGCCAGATAATGGATAGCTATCTCAACCCGATAATCCTCCAGACATCGAACCAAATGGAAGTTGCGGTCCATGCGCATGCGCCACTCGTCTGCCTCCTCAGGCCCAACACCGCCCGCGAAGAAAACAGTACTCATCTGACGCATCTGACCCATCATCTCAAGATAAGTCGGACGCACCTCAGCCATCGCAGGCCTCGGCTGCACCCCCGCCACAGGAGGCACTACAGGAGCCGGAACCGGAGCCGCCGGCGGGAACCGGTCCATCAAATGCGCCAAAATATCCTCAATACGATCCCATCGATCCTGAGCCGGAGCAGCACCCACACCTAGGCCCACTCCTCCACCAGCCAACCCGGTGCCTCTTCCGGCACCCACAGCACTCACGCTAGCACTAGCACTGGTCTGGCTCACGGAACCCGAATGATGCGTAGGAGTCATTGACGCATGCCTAACACTCGGCCTCCACGGCCACCACCTCTGCCACCCCGGGCATCAGCTCTGCCACGACCTCTAGCTCCAGGAACCATAATGCACTGCATTTCCCAAAAACACAGGCTAAGCTACTAGAAGTCACACAGAAAAAAATAAAAACACAACATACCGTGGAATCACACAGGAGGCTCGGGAGGACAATCTAAGACTCTATACTAACACAATAAATCACATAGTCTCAGATCACACAATCTACGTCCTAAAATCGTATAGGCTCTGATACCAAAATGTAACACCGACATTTTTTTTTTTTATAAATAATTAAACATTATTCAATCAGGGTGAACAATAAGCGGAAATACAGTAAGACAAATAAAAATCCAATTCATTAAAATAAATAACCAATAATTCAATTCCAATAAAACACCAAGTCTAATAATTCCAATAAAATATCTAGCAACCTAACCAGCTACTAAAAAAATCCATAACATAAACAAATAAAAGACATCCTATCATCCCTCGTCCTCGCCTAGATTCCACGATAACATCTTTCCTTTACTTGCAACTCAAAAGAAACTGGGAGTTGCGTGAGTATTATCATAAATACTCAGTGAAGCGGTCATCCCGCCACAGGTTAAAACATAAAATACAATTAACGATTATTAACGGTTTAATTACAAGTTTAAAAACATAAATACCAAGATTTCACATTTTTAAAACATTTAATACAGGTGTCGATCGACATTAGCGATCAATGAAAACACATTTCTAACAGAGTGTCGATCGACACAACCTCTAGGTGTCGATCGACGCCTCGACGCAGAACTCAGGATCCGAGCCTATCCTCTCGCGGCTCAATCCCGAACTCATAATTCTCAATTTTCATTCAAACACGAATCACAACCACGATAATCTCAGTCAATACATAGAAGAATCATGCAAAGAATCTCACAAAACAATAACTACAATCAAATCCTACGAGAAACCCGGACAATCACGCACTCACCTCACTAACAAGGAGGATGAACGGATCAACGACGACGAACCGACTGCTTTTGGTTACCAAAACACTGATTCTCCGCTGGAAACGCAAGGAAACCTCGACACGAACGATTCTCCAAACACGAACGGCGAGAAACTCTGAGAAACGAATGATCCGCAACAAATACCGACTTCACTCTCGATTCTCACTCGATTCTCACTTTCTCCTCACAAAACCTTCTGATTTTCTGCCTCCCCAACGGCTCGCGATCCCAAAAGAATATAAGGAAAGAGACTAGGGTTTTCGATAACCGAACCGCGCGAAAATCGTTGTTTAAACTGAAACTTTCGGTTTCCTGAAACTTAGTGTCGATCGACACCACTTATTTGTGTCGATCGACACCTCCCAAATTCATTCGGAAATTGGGTTACGGTCGTTACATGTTTTGCAACCTTTTCCCATACTCTCTACATGGGGAAGCAAAGCATTGGTAGAGGATGCTACCTCTGGGCTCGCTAACTAACTAGGAGGATACGAAGAATGCTTTCTTAAGCAATTTCTTCGATGATGCAAAGTTTGAAGATCTCAAAGCGCAGATTGCTCCATTCAGACAAGGCGACTTCAAGGCATTCAAGGCTGCGTGGCATAGATTCAAGAGATATCAGAGAGACTGCCCTCACCACGGTTTCACGGATGTTCAGCTGTTGAATATTTTCTACAGAGGGATTGCCACTCGATATAGTATCACTTTAGATGCTACGAGTAACAGGAATTTCAACACGAATTCTCAAGAGACAGCCCTGAGACTCATTGAGAACTTAGCTAGTACCAACAACCAAGAGTGTTAATTTCGAGAGGAGTCAGGGGAAGAACGTTAGTGGTAATCAGTTTGCAGAAGTTACTAAGAAGCTGGATTCGATGCATGATCTCCTTGCAGGAAAGAAGACGGTTCAGTTCGCTAAGGAAGTTGGGACTTTTGAGCCAGAAGATGTGAACTACGTGAATGGATCTGGATTTCAGAGATATGGCAATCAGCAAGGATACGGTGCATCCTACTAGAAGCCATTTCAGAGCAGCTACACAAGAGACTACGGCTCATCTTTTTATCAAAAGCCTCCACCGCCATCTACAGAGAGTAAAATGGAGTCTATGATGAAGCGAATGCTGGAAGGACAGGAGAAGTTGACTGTCGATTTAAATGGAAAGCTGGATTCTGTTTATAAGGATTTGAACGAGAAGATCGAGTCTTTCAACATCCATATGAAGAAGCTCGATACTCAAGTGGCTCAGACAAGCGAATCGGTGAAGAGGCTCGATACTCCAACATGATCGCCTTGAGGTCCAGGACGAAGAAAACACAAGTTACAGAGCAAATCGACGTGTCTAATGCAGTTGCGATAAAGAAGAAGTTCGGAACAGAGTCCATGTGGATCGGCACTCATATGATGTCGATCGATACTAGGGAAATCAAGGCATTAAGCGACGCAACATCTAGTGTCGCTCGACATGCAGAAATTTAAAGCATCAAGCGATAGGACACTAGTGTCGCTCGACACGAGGATCAGATCAGTTCAGATTTCGTGAAAGCTTCTGTTTCGGCGGTTGAACGTGTCTACAAGCCACCACTTCCTTATCCGAGAGCTCATGTGCAGTCTTGCAAGCTAGTCATGTGTCATGACATTGAGAAAAAGTCGAACAAAGTCGAGAAACCAGTTCTGCGAGAGTTGACCAAAGATAGAAAGTCCATGGCAGTTTGTCATACCGTGTTTGATCAAAGGAATTAAGCTGGAGGATTCTCTCTTAGATATTGGGGCCAATGTAAATATCATGTCTCGTGCTATTGTGAAGAAGCTTGGAATTGAAGATCTGCAACCTTCAGAGACATATGTCGAACTTGTTGATGTTTCTTCAGTAATTCCTACAGGTTTCATTCCTGATCTGAAGCTGCAAATAGGAGATTGCCTTGTTCCGACTGATTTCTATGTCATGGATAATGATAAGTCGATGGTGCTTGGTTCATCTTTCCTTGCTACTGTGGGTGAAATTGTGGATTTTCCCAACCAACGCATCTCTTTCTCCAAGATCAACAAGAAGGTCTTTTACCCTGCGATACTTATTAAGGAGACTTCTTGCCGGACGGTCAATGAGGGAAACAAGCTCCCAATCCACAAACCTCCTATAGAACAAAGGTATGCACTTCTTGTTCTTAATTCCAAACCTCTTCATCAGAATTTGAAAGTTGAAAAGGCTATTACACACTCATACAAGCAACGAGTTTCTCGTAGAATGCTTGGTTTTTCTTCTGATGAATGTGCAAGAATTCCTGAGGGGTGCAAAGAAGAGAAGGAAAGACAGAGTAGACAGAAGAAAGCTACTAAGCCATTTTCAAAGTTCAGGATCATCATCTCTTCAGATTTAAAGGAGAAAGGAGAGGAAGTCATTCAACAAATGATGCAGAAAACGATGAAACTGTTCTCAAGAATAGTTTCTGATAAGTCTGGGGGAGCTGAAAGGGCTAGTGCGATGAAGCGAGCAGCGAGTTTCCTGAAGGATAAAGGAGGAATAAAACCTCCTAAAGATTCACCAAAGTCCTGAGTCCTAATAAGGTCAAGCTACTGACTAAAAACAAGCGCTTAGTGGGAGGCAACCCACTTGTGAGTCTACTAATTATTACTTTGTTTTCATTTTCTTTTTTGCAGTTTTATGTTTGGTTTTGTTTTTGGTTTTTGGTTTCAGGAGATTAAACGTTTGAATGCAAGTGAGAATGCTCTTCAGCACTATGTGTCGAGTGACGAAGAACCCAGTGTCGCTCGACACAAGTAAAATAACAGTGTCAATCAATGGAGCAAACCAGTCGCTCGACGCGACCAAACATCAAGTGTCGATCGACACTAGGGTCGTGTCGCTCGACACGACCCCCATGTACAAAGTTCTCACTTGATTTTTTATTCGTTTCGTTTCTTATTTGTTTTGTTTCGCCAATCTCGGGCTTAATAACACTGGGGCAGTGTCGTTTGAGTCTGGGGAGGTAGTCGCTGACTTTTATGTTTTCATTTGGCGTTTTTGAGTCAATTTTTTTTAAAAAATTTAGACTCAAAACCTTTTTTACACTTGCTTTGAACATCACTCAAGGACCATTTCCAATGCAAGTTGGTTGGTTTTACTGAGGTGGGTAACTGGAAGTGGATCGGTTTAACGGAGTGAGTTCAGAATTCTGGAGAACGCCAGAAAAATGTTGCAGACCCCACCCCTAATGAACTCTAATTTCTTGTCTTGGGCGTTGGTAATCGCGGACTTGATTCCTCTTTCAACACTAGCAAGGTTAGGATAAGCTCCTTTGGTTTTCCCTTAACTAGAAAATAAAAGTCTTAGATAGAAAAGTGTAAAGATACTCGCGACCCGGTCTTCCACAAGAAACCACAGTAGTGCAGTCCTCATGACCCTGTCTCCCACAAGGAACAACAGTAATGAGCGCTATTCTAAGACTTCATATGTGATCCTCATGACCCTGTCTTCCACAAGAAACAATAGTAATGAGTTGAATCCTATGAAACCATGAAAATGGACAGAATAATCTAAGGGAAACGGAAAAAGGAGCAGTGCAAAAAAGTGTTTAAGTAAGGGAAAGAATCTAAAAAGTCCATCGATCGATATTCTCTCGATGAGACCGCATTTAATAACTAAAGGAGTTTGCGACTGAAAGTGTGAGTTTCTCTAACGGGTTTGGATTCAATCTGGAGAACTGCTAAGCTTCTAGGGACACATCGAAGTACTACCGTTGACTTTGCAAGGTATGTGGCTCCTAAAAGGACAAGCAAAAGGCTAATTTCGAAAACAAATTAAAATTTTAAATTTACCAAAATTTATAATCATTTAAATATTTTTGAAAAAAAACTAAAAAAACTATTTAAAAAACAACTATTTATATTGTAGAGAGAAATTAAATTATTGTTGCCATATTGTATTACAAAATGAAATGAAATGTGCAATTCACTGTTTAATGTTGGGATAGGAGTAAAAAAAACTAGTAAAATTTTTCCATACAAAGAGTGTAATTTTTTGTAGTCAAAAAAACGAGTCTAATTTATTTTTGTAAGGATTAGGCCAATGAATCTTTTATTTGTGACCCAATGTTACAAAAAAAATTCTCATACAAAAGTGTAATATATGTCGTTTATATGATTTATTCTAAACTATTGAAATTTATTTAACAGAATTTTAAATATATATTTGTCGACCAACATTTAAAAAACATTTATTTGATAAATTTAATTGGTTTCAAAATACATATATTTTAGATCCCTATATACCTTACATTTCCAATTACTTTTTAGTTTTTAGAAACTAAGAACTTTTTGAAGTTACAAATTTTTTATAATTTTTGAATTTCACAAAAATAATTTAATATATTTTAAAACTGAAACTATAATTTAGTTTTTAATCAAAATTATCATTATTATTTTTTCTTAAATTTTGTAATTTTATTGGGTGTTTGAATTTATTGAAATTTCTATTTTTAAAATTTTCTATCATGAGAGCTTGTCCATCATGAGGATGTCGCACATGAAGAGTTGCATCAGAGGAGATGTCGTACATGAAGAGCTGCATTATGGAGACGAATGTGGAAGCTATTCACCTTAATCGCATAGACAAAAGATAGATGAATATCATCATAATAGAACTAGGTCAAAATAGATCAAATTAGTCTAATGATGATTGTAATATCTATAATAATTCAGACGTTTCAAAAAAATAAATTTCTATTGTTAAGTATTTATTTTGTATGAAATTAATTACAAATTGATCCCTAAACTAATAATATTTTTCAAAAAGTACCAATTTGTAGTTTTTAACATGTTTACATATACTTGGTGTATGTCACCATGTGTTACATAACAGTCTGTGTAGTTTAGAAGACATTTCTATATTTCGGATGGTTTGCAACATATTAGCCAATACTTCGTGTAGCTAAGATTCATTTTTCTTATTTTTACTCGAGTTTTTTCATCGTGCACTTTCATACTTGAGTTTTTTTATAAGTGGCTTTTTCAACACAAACTCAAAAATAATTGAAAATCACACATGAGCCACTATCCGTTGTCCAAAATCTACATTGATCTAAATATTGTTAGTCAATGCTCAAGGACTGGTGACGTTGACGACATGTGGGTTAAAGTGGAATGACATCGTTTCATTTTTTAATAAGACGAGGTTTAGCTTTATTAACAACAACGGTTGAGGGATGGTTTTTCTTTTTAGTATTGAACGAATTAGTGTGTGTTATGTGAATACATTAGCGAAATAGAATGGAATAGTTTTTCTTTACGGAGGTGATCATATCCTCTCTTTGACGCCATCTCAATAGAGAAACATTTAGTTTAAGAGGAGTGTGTGTTAAGGATACATGATCATATATTAGGCTCTAGAATAACAATTGAAAAATCCGGGTAAAAACTTTGCAACGCTATGTTGGTGTTTTCCAAATGAAGAGAAATTAAATTATTCCTACACTAATACAATAAACGAAAAGGGTCTACAATGCTATGTTGATTTCCAAAAAGTTTAAACCGTGCTTTACAATGCGGTAAAGTAGCCATCAAGGAGGTAAGAACAATTGTTGGAAACGATTGTCGTGCTATCTATGACGTCATTCATGGACACTAGTTTTTCCAGCGACACATTTCGTATATAACTTGATCGTGGCTGCCGTTTTGCTCTATCTCTTACTACGGCCAGCGGTAGATCAAAGAACATTTTTAAAAATCATGAGTTATCAACTCAATCCTTATATGTACTCCACAAATTTCTCAAGTGAAACATTTACATATTTTAATACTAAGAGTATTGAGAAATTTGGCCTGTATCCGTTAAACTCTCAACTACCTTTAAGTTCGGTGAGGTATAGTAGAAAGGTTTCCAAACTAATATGAACCACTTATACCACCAAATTTTCGTTTTGTCAATTCTTTTGGTTTTCACCCTTTTTTATTTGGGACTTATTTTCTACTCCTTCCGTTTCATTATATAAGATTTTTTTATTTATTTGGCGAGAACTAGTAAAACATCTTATAAAATGAAACAAAAAAGATTCTCTTAAAAATCTTATATAATAAAACGGAAAGAGTACTATTTTATAATAATTAATTTGTTTTGACTTTTGTATTGTTGATGATGGATTTGTGATCACATAGTTTCCGATGTCATTTGGTGTTAAAATGTGTTTCAGATATTTTGATTATTGATTATAATTAAGAAAAATTCCTTAGGATGCCACCAATTAAAGGTTTTGTTCCTTAGATACCATTAACTTTTAAAAGTTCCTTAGATACCACATTTTAAAAAAAAAATCAAAATTTCCAAAAATACCACAAACACAAAAATTGATTTTTAAAGGATCTAAAATTTAATTTTTTGGGGTTTGGGTTAACTATTGTACAATTAGGGTATAGTTTTAGGGGGTAGGGTGTAGGTTTAGGATTTATGGTTTAGTTTTGACCATTTAAAACTAATTTAAATTTTGTGGTATTTTTGGAACATTTAAAAAAATGGTAAAAAAGTGGTATATAGGGAACTTTTAAAAATTAATAGTATCAAAGGAACAAAAACTTTAAAAAGTGGTATCTATGAGAATTGCCTAATAATTAAATAGGGAGATAGTGATCACTTATCAGCACTCTGTGTTTCGCAATATTAAATCTGACCTTTAAAAACTCTTGTAAAGTCTTTAAAATCATAATTTACCCAATTAGACTTTATTAATTTAAAAGCTTTTAAAGTCCTATAACTGCTCCTTAAAAATCTTTGTCATTTTATTTACTAGATTTTTAACCCGCGCATGCGCGGACTATTAACTTTAATATACAATAAACTTTTAATAAATTAACACTCTGGAAATTAATAAATTTTGTCAATCCCAACTTAGACCAGTGCAAAATATATTACAATTCGATAAAATTAAATAATAAAATAATAAATATTATTGAACAAATATATGGTCCAATAATATCACGAATTAATATTTGGTATAAAAAATTACAAACAACTTATATCTTCTTCTTTTTTTGTCGTATTTATATCTTCTTTACTTGCTCATGTTAAGCATTTAGTTTTCTAAAATCTATGCTCCTCTAATTTTTCTGTCTCCTAAAACATTCTGTGTAACGAATAGGATTGACTCTATATATATTTAATCTTTAAAACAGAATTTACCCAATTAGACTTTATTAATTTAAAAGCTTTTAAAGTCCTATAACTGCTCCTTAAAAATCTTTGTCATTTTATTTACTAAATTTTTAACCCGCGCATGCGCGGACTATTAACTTTAATATACAATAAACTTTTAATAAATTAACACTCTGGAAATTAATAAATTTTGTCAATCCCAACTTAGACCAGTGCAAAATATATTACAATTCGATAAAATTAAATAATTAAATAATAAATATTATTGAACAAATATATGGTCCAATAATATCACGAATTAATATTTGGTATAAAAAATTACAAACAACTTATATCTTCTTCTTTTTTTGTCGTATTTATATCTTCTTTACTTGCTCATGTTAAGCATTTAGTTTTCTAAAATCTATGCTCCTCTAACTTTTCTGTCTCCTAAAACATTCTGTGTAACGAATAGGATTGACTCTATATATATTTAATCTTTAAAACAGAAGAAAAAAGTATGAATTGATTTTTTTTGTTTGAAGTGAAACATATCACTTGCAAATGAGGCCAAGAAGAAAATTGAAAACCTGAAGCCACATACTAATACATATGACCCATAGATACAGATCATTCATGTTACCAAAATAAAAACATAATGCATGGTGTCTTTTTATATTATTTTATATGTTTCTTCTTAAAGTTGTTTTGTTTCTCTATGTTAATTAGAATGATTAGATAAAATCATGGAAATTTTACGAAAATAGTAGTGATTTGGTAAATATTGCAAACTAAAATTTCAAACCTTACATCAATCATTGTTCCTCTTTAATCTCATTTGTCATTTCGAGACTTCAACATGTTGGTATCGCTCGTTTGTTTTTGTTTTATTTTTAAGAAAATTACGCGGTCGTTCTTGCTACCTAGTTCCATAACCCAACATTGTTCTTCATCAGTTTAATCCTCTTCACCGATTGCATATGCTAAGTTTGGATTTAACAACAGAGAAAGTAACCCAGTGACATATAGAATTCCCAAGAATACCGTTATTTTTGCAAATTAGATTCCTAAATTTTAACATGAGCAGTGAATGATGATTATCATCTTCTTCTTAATGTTCCACACTAAATACTGAAATGCGGATTCCCGCGACACCGTAGCCTTTGAAATCAACGGCAAGGATAACGCGAGATTCAAAAAAGAATAAGAAATTGGAAGAAATAAGCAAAAGTTCATATTTGAATCCAAATTATTTCCTTTTCTTTGAAACTAACGTAGTGACTCTCTACAAACTTATCTGACCTGTGAATATTCACTGATGATAATAGTTTTTTTTTCAACCCGATGAGATCTCTATTTAAGTACCATATATTTCGTCATGATTACGTCGTTCAATATCGACGCTAGAGCCGAGGATGCCGCTGAAACGCTATCGATGTTTGTGGTACTATTTTTATTTTCTTTCGATTTGTGATGCATAAGCGACCATTACAAACATAACAAAACAAATAATTTGCAAATGTGACGTTTGTTCTTTTAATTAATTAAGAAACCATCATAAATAAAGGAACCAATCTTCGCATTTTCTTGGGAATCTTGACATAATTCAAATGCAGCCATCTCTCTTTTTCCTCGTAATACTTCTCTCAATGTCTTCTTGTTTTTTAAAAGGAAGTGTTTCATCTTTAGTTTTCGTGTTTCTATGAAAAGGTGAAACATTATATAGGTGGTTTATTTTGTCTGTACATCAATATGAAAAGAGTCCAAAGGGTAAATATACGTATCTTTTCAAATGGAGGGGTGTAATATAACAGATTCATTGCACCTAAACAAATTTTACAGATTCCTTTAATTTTTTTCTTCGAAAAGCAAAATGGGACACGTGTAATTAACTTTAACACGTATATATATATAATATATGTATTTAACTTTAACTTATAGCTCATTTTGTCTTTGTGTTATTTGAAGATTCACACTTTTCGGATTGTTAGAACGTTTAGATGTTACAAAATTGAAAATCCTATTCCAAAATGGATTCAAATAGTCTTAGGTATATGATAATTTAATGGTTGACATGAAATATAAAAATGGATCATGAAATAGAAAACACGTGAAGCTTAAATCATCAGCAATAGAACAACATGCACGTGTACACGCGGGATTTTACTAAAATATACTATGTTTATGATCTCATGTATGAGTGACTCGATGAGTAAGATATATGTTTATAGAAAAAATGAGGATTCAAACTAAACTATGGTTTTAGAAATTTAACATATTCTTGTCTACTTCCGGACGTCCGGACGAAGAAATGACGATCATTAGTACTTAAGGATCCACAAAAATATTTGTTGAGTTGAAGAATATTTCAAACTTGTTTACACCAGAAAATAAAATTTATTCTTTACGGTTACGGGTAACACAAATTCAGATACTTAGTTCACTATCATTCACACGCAACTCTTCGTCCATGTGGACGGAACGTAATTCTCAATTATAGACTTCGAGTTCCAACACACAAAGATTCTAACCTCATCACCTCTTCATATACTCTTCCCACTCCTTAATCAATCAGTCATTTACGATAGACAAAAAAAGTGGGCTAACTTACCATGTTACCTTAAGCATAACGAACTGGTCATATCTACCAAAAAGATTTGAGAATGTACACTTGTCTTATATGCTACTAATTAATAAAAATAAATGATAAAAAAAATCAAAGAAATCAAATTTTTTAACAAAATGTATATTTTTATTTTGGGCGTAACAAAATGTTTGTTTAGAAGAGATATACTTTCAATTTGTAATTTAAATTTTTCATTGTTCATGTTATCCCCAAGTTACACTATTCATCTAACATCGGATCATTCACAATCTTAAATGTGCCTAGTCATGACGCTTTGTTCCCGCCAACGATTATCACAAACCCTCTTTCATCCGTATATATTAATGGTGCTTTTGCATTCTAAAACGATCGTAATTGCATCGGGTTGTGACATCTAAGTGCAAGTCACCGCATCTTTCACCAAATCTCTAAACTGCTAACTGGAAACTTGAGGCGGTGGTCATGACTACAAACGCATTTCCTGTACCTCTTTAACATTCATATCTTCATCCGGCACTGATGCTTTGCGAGGTTGTGCTAAGAGAACATTGTGTTGTCTCAATATCAATTGGTGAAGAGCATAAAACTCTTGTCGCCAAAGATTAGCATACAACTTGCAGGTGAAAGGTTGTTCAATGCCCAGCAAAACATGTTCACTAAAGTTTTCTTATTACTCGCAACTTTTTCTCCTGAAAAACAATATCCGCAAATACAAAACCAAAAGAAAATATAGCTAATTGATATTGGGACAACATAATGTTCTCTTGGCATAACCTCGCAAAGCATCAATAACCAATATTAAATTCAAATCAAATTCAAAACCAAAACCAAAATTAATGACCCAAACAACAAATCTAAATACAGAATTCAAATCTAACCAATATTAAATACACACTACAAGAAAACAGGGGGTATTCCGACGGCCCAAACCGTCGGAAGGCCGTCGGAATAGAACCTTTTCCGACGGTCTTCCGACGGGACTGGTCCGTCGTTTCTATCACGTTGGAAAATAAGTTCCGTCGGAAATTCGTCGATCACTTGCGACGGAACTCCGACGTATTTATGTCGGATTAGAAAGGGAGACGGAATTCCGACGGTTTCGGACTTCCGGCGAGTACCGACGGAATTCCGACGGTTTCGGTTTTCCGGCGAGTACCGACGGAATTCCGACGGATTCGGTTTTCCGGCGATAACCGACGGAATTCCGACGGTTTCAGACTTCTGGCGAGTACCGACGGAATTCCGACGGAAATCGTAATTAAAAAAAAATTATAATTATTTAATTTAAAATAAATACTATAATAAAATATAATAAAAAATTTAAAAATATATTAAAAATAAAAATAAAAACTAATTAAATTAAAATTGTTTTAAAAGTACTTTAAAGTTTTACAATCAATTTTAAAACTCTAAAAGGCCTATTCCGGCCTACCGGTACTGAAGAAGTTGGTCATCTTCTGTTCCATCGCTCGAAATCGTGCATCGGCCTCCGCCTTATCTCTCGCTCTCGCTGCCTCGGCCTCCTCCTTATCATTCTGTCTCTCTTCCTCCATTGCCCTAAGCCGGTCGTGCAGCTCTCGGTTTTCCGCCTCCAATCTGCTAGCACCGCGATGTCGAACCGACGAAACGGACGAGCAACTATCTTCAAGAAGGCCGAATACACGGCCTCTGGTCTTGGGAGTCACCTACGATAAAAAAGAAATTAAATCTTAGAACTTAGTTGTATTAAAAGTTAATTTCAAATTACTTTAAAAGTGACACGGTTACTAACCTCGTAGGTGAACTCGTTGATCTTATCGACTAGAACTTCGGTGGGCGCCGGAGTTCCTTCCTCGATCGGTTGCGATTGGAGGTACTCCTCCTGCCGCATCTGCACGGCTTCCACGATTTCACGAGCAATCGGATCTTGAATTTGACCGGTCTTCTTGTTGGTGTGCGAAACTTTGACCAAATCAAGATTCGAAGGAAACACACCGGTCTCCTGAAATTGTTAACATATACAATTTCGTTAGCGAATTTAAAAAAAATTTGAATGATTTAACTACATACCATTTTCTGAGCAGCTGTAGCCTTGCTCGTTGCTCCGAGGTTGTGGGTCGCGGGTCCCTTCCCCTTCCGGTCGCTCTTGCGGTTAGTTGAGTGTTGCTCTGAGGCCAACCGAGTTGCCTCAAGTTCCCAATGTCGAAGTAGTCCAGCCCAACACTCTTCTTTATATTTAAAAACCTTAGGCACCTTCCCGTTTTTATACCACACATCTTTCCACTCGTTCATCTTCCACGAGTACTTCCTCGCAGCCTTTGTGTCGAATTCCTTTCGGACCATCGAAGTGAGCGGTGGGTCCCACGTAAAATGTTGCTGCAAAAACACCACATTCCCGCATTAGTAATTAAAATGTGAGTCATATAGGAAATACATTTGAAACAAATAAAATAAAATCATACCGCAAATTGTCGGAACCAAGTGTCCCGGTCCTCCAATGGCATCTCGTTGTATGTGGGATACGGTTTATCTACCAAGCAATTCATCATGTCGTTGATACAACCCGTTATCCCGTTTCCCGAGTATTGGAACCTATTAAAATATTTAGTTAAATATTTATCTAAAATAATTTAATCCACTACATATATAAATAAGACTTACCAGGTCGTGTTAGGTGGCGTGTCTGGATCTAGACGAGTCAACCTATCACTCCGGGTTGCGCCACAAACTGCTCGATGGTCATGGACGTGGGAGCTGAGTAGGCTGTAGGCGGGGGCTGAGACATGTATGGGGTCTCTAAGTTGGGACTACTCTCGAGATTATCCGTCTCACTCGCAGTCCGACCTCCCCTACTGGAAGTCGCACCTACTCTAGAGTGATGAAAATGCGCATAGTTCCTACGATTTTCAAAATTCTAAGAGTTTGATATTTCGGGATTTATGGAATATGGAATTTATAGGAATTCGGGATTTTTATATTTTGCGATTTAGTTATTTGGAAATTTCGGATTTAGGGATATAAAGATATTGGGGATTGAATAGTTTTATAATAAATGAATTTAATTAAATTGGGATTTTGTGGTTTTGTGATATATGGACTTAGGGATTTAGAGAAATTGCAATTTTTAAATTTAAGTAATCTGGGATTTTTTTTATATTGTATATTCAGAAACCGAAGTTCATGGATTTAGGTTTTTTTTGATTTACAGGATTTAAAGGATTTAAAGTTTTAAATTTTATTAATTTTTAACTGTTAAAAAATTCTATTAACATTAATTTTCGAAATTTTTAAAAAATGAACAAATTTAATTGTTAAAAAATGTTATTAAAATTAATTTGACAAATTTAAAAAAATTGTTAAAAATTTGTAAATATGAAGGATTTAAAGGTTTATTGTTTTTTAAATTGTTAAAAATTGTTAACATTAATTTCAAAAATTTTATTAACGTTAAAAAAAATTTAAATTTGAAAAATTTAAAGGTTTAAATTGTTAACATTAAAAAATTTAAAATTTATAAAATAGTAAATTTAAATTGTTTTAAAACTTACATAATTTTTGATTTGGTTGAAGAATTTAAAGGTTTAAAATGTTAAAGTTAGAAATTATAAAATTTTTACTTTTTAAATTTAAAGGATTTCAAGGATTTAAAGTTTTAAATTTATTATTTTTAAATAGGTTTAAATTTTTCAAGGTTTAAATTGTTTTGTTAATGTTATAAATATTTAAAATTTTATAATTTATATCTAATATTCTATATTGTTTTAAATTTAAATTGTTTTAATAATGTTATAATATTATGTTTTAAATTTAAATTGTTTTAATAATGTTAAAATATTCTATATTGGTATTTATAAATATAAAATTTTATGAAGATAAATTTTTTTTTTCCAAGAACACATTTTTTTTTTATGAAGAACAACTTTTTTTTTTATGAACAAACTTTGTAATCATCAAAAAACTTACATAGCTTTTTTGTATTCGTGAAGGAGGGTGTGGATTAGGATGATTCCGACGGTTTGTGTGAGTTTTCCGGCGGTTCCAAGCGAAATCCGGCGGTGAGAGGTTTTTTTTTCGTTTTCTCCTTTGAAGAATCGGGAAGAATAAGACATCGAGAGATTACACGACTTGAAACAGAGATTATACGGCGGAGAAGAGATTACACGGCGGGGGATCGGCGGCGGAAATAAATTTTGTGGGTTAAAATTGTTTTTTCCCGATCTGGAATCGGGGAAGACGAAGACTGTGGATTTATTGGAGTGTCCGACGGCAGTCAGACGGAATTCCGACGGTTGTCCGACGGTTTCCCCGCTTTGACGAAGATTACGAAGTCTTTTGGCGGCTGATCAAATTAGGGTTTCCGTCGGAATTCCATCGGATAGTAAAGACGGAATTCCGACGGAATTTAATTTAAAAGATTAAACTGTACATTTATTTAATATTTTCCCGGCAAAATTAATTGTTTGTATCCGAAATTTTAAGAGTTTGAGATTTCAGGAGTTATGGAAAATGAAATTTATAGGAATTTGGGATTTTAAGATTATGTGATTTATTTATTTCGAAATTTCGGATTTAGAGATATATATAAGGATATTGAGAATTAGGGGTTTTTTGAATATAGAAATTAAAGGAATTTAGTTTTCGGACATTTTGTTATGTAAGGACATATGGAGTGATGAGAATTTAAGATTTTGGTAATAATAGAATTTATTCAATTTGGGATTATGTGGTTTTGTGATTTATGGACAATGTGATTTCCGACGGATTTCCCGGTTTGATGATGATCGCGAGGTTGTTTGGTTTTTTTGAAACATAGTATAAGGTTATAACCAACTACTATTTTTCAAATTGATGATGTTATTTTTGAAACATTAATTATCATATAATTTACAAAAATCTTATTATTATTTTTAAAAACCTTATAATCAACTTTAAAACCATATCATATACTTTAAAATCATAAAAAACACAAAACCGTCGGAATTCCGTCTTAACATTAAGACGGAATTCCGACGGATGTTGTTTTTTACTTAATTAAATTTGTATGGACAAATTAAATTAATAAAAAACCCAAAACCGTCGGAATTTCGTCTTAAATTTCAGACGGAATTCCGACGGGTTTGGGTTTTTTATTAATTTTCTTTGTCGATACAAATTTAATTAAATAAAAAAAAACATCCGTCGGAATTTTGTCTTAATGTTAAGACGGAATTCCGACAGTTTTGGGTTCTAATTTATTTAATTTGTCGATGCAAATTTAATTTATTAAAGAAAACAAAATCCGTCGGAAATCCGTCTTAAATTACCATGACTCTTCATTCCTATAAACTTTCCTTCCGTCGGATCCACGCAATTACGTAGGTTAGATGCGTAGCCGTCTGGAAATTTTACAAATGCTTTGAACCATTCAAAAAAAACTTCTTTCTGACGAGCGTCTAACCGGTACGCAGGCATCGGCAATCTACCGGCCGAAACATGAAGAGATGGCCTTTCCTGGGACGTTTAATATGGTGTTCATGATGTTGTCGAAGAAATTTTTTTCAACATGCATGACGTCTAGATTATGCCGAAGTAGATGGTCTTTCCTGTAAGGCAAATCCCAGAAAATACTTTTCTTGTGCTAATTGTGATATTCCCCACAACCGTCGACGGGGTGATGGCCATTACCCCCACATTCTGGAGTTCGCTCTGCACCAAAATCACGTAACTGTTCCAACATGTTGCGACCATCTATCTCAGGAGGTGGATCATGAAACACTTGTACATTCGTCTTGAAATGTCTTCTAGACCGACGATATGGATGATTTGCCGGCAAAAAACACCTATGGCAATCAAACCATGAAGTCTTCCTGCCGTGCTGCAATTGGAAAGCTGAAGTATTGTCTTGGCAATAAGGACACGCCAATCTTCCATGCGTTGTCCATCCAGATAACATACCGTACGCCGTAAAATCGCTTATGGTCCACATAAGAACCGCACGCATGTTGAAATTCTGTTGCACTGAAACATCATATGTCGTAACACCATGCTCCCACAACATCTGCAACTCACAGATCAATGGTTGGAGGAATATATCGAGTGACCGTTTTGGATGATCTGACCCGGGAACTAGAATTGAGAGAAACAGGAACTCTCGCCGCATGCACATAGATGGAGGCAAATTGTAAGGTGTTACGATGACCGGCCACAAAGAATATTTTCTTCCATGCTTTCCAAATGGGTTGAAACCATCAGTGGATAAGCCTATGTATATATTCTGTCGTTCGTATGCAAAATCTGGATATACGAATTAAAAGTGTTTCCACGCTTCCGCGTCAGAAGGATGCGTGATATCTCCATGTTGACTATGCTATGCATGCCATCTCATAGCCTTTGATGTGCGGTCTAATTCGTACAACCTCTCCGTTAAGGGTAAATACCACATCCATTTGAATGGAATCTTCACCTTGCCACTTGTCTCCTCGAACCGGGGTTTGTGGCAAAATTTACATTTCTTTCGGTTCTCGTCCTCTCTCCAGTATATCATACAGTTGTCGATGCACACATCTATAACCTGGTAGGGCAAACCAAGACCGACAACAAGTTTTTGGATCTCGTAGTATGATCCGGGGGCCAAATTATCTTCTGGCAAAATATCTTTCACGAACTCAACGAATGCATCAACACATTCTTCGGACAAATTGTGATCAGTCTTTATGTTCATCATCCTAGTAGCAGACGATAACGGTGAATGACCCTCCCTACAACCGCTGTATAGTGGTTGCTTTGATGCGTCTAACATATCGAAAAACTTTCGAGATTCTAAATTAGGCTCTTCAACCCTATCACCCTCATACCCACCCGACTGCAAATTCTCTCTAAACGCATCGTTAACCATCGCAACCGTACTTACCCCAACATCTACTTTCGCTGTAGGTTCCCCTACGCTATCCAGAAAATAAGGTTAATTGCTACTAGTACTACCATATTCATAATTCCTTTCTCCAAGTAAATACCAAACCTTATATCCCGACCTAAAACCATATCTATATAAGTGAGTCCAAACATTATGAACGGCAACACTAATTCTATTACAGCAATTAGAACAAGGACATTTGATATCCTGACCTTTTTTGGATGCTTCTACATTACTGGGTAAATTCATGAACTCCCATAATCTTTGAGCATACTCGTCCCTTAATAAGTCCGAGCCCTCATTCGTCATTGGCTCGTCCATCCATGCCCGAAAATATGAACTCATCTTTATAGTTTTTTTTTTCTCGAAATTTTGTTATGATGAAATGAAGCATTCTGCAAACTTATGTAGAATGGATATCCGTTGGAAATCCGTCGGAATTCCGTCAATACCTCCGACATAACACCCCACCCATCCCATCGGCCACCGTAGACGATATGGCAACCACTCAAACTTTGCCGACATCGGAAACCGTCGGAATGCCGTCGGAAATCCGTCCCTAATTACGACAGATTTTGTCCGTCGGAAATACGTCCGATCAATCAAACGTTGCCGACATCGGAAAGTCCGAATTCCGTCGGTAATCTGTCGCAATGCCGTCGGAAACTGACGATAGATCATTGCCGTATGTATTCCGTCGGTATTTTCCGACAGAATTCCAACGGAATGTCGACCGCGTGGATTTCCGTCGGAATGCCGTCGGAATAATTTGACGGAATTCCGACGGAATGATTTTGGTCGGTAGTTCGTCAGAAAGCCGTCGGATTTGGTAGACGGAATTCCGACGGAAAAAAAAATCCGTCGGAAAACTGCATGTTTTCTCGCTCTGTACAGAGCGTGCATAATCGATAACGTACTTGTTTTCAAAAAATGGAAAACACTTTACGTACTAAATTCAAAGGTAAACCAAAACATTAAGAAACCCTAACATATTTTGATTCAGAATTGAAATCCAACCAATGAAAAGAGACATAAAAAGGCATGTATAAGTAACATATGTAAACTTCTCTTGAAAAGGGTTTAAGGACTTTACCAGTGGGGATGTGATTGAGAGAGATTCCGGTAGAGTTTAGGGCTTACTGAATGAATGCCGGAGAGATATATGTCGTATCGCCAAAAACAGAGACTGAGTCTGCACCACAATAGTTCATGTTCTTTAGTGCCCAACTAATGTCTGAGCAATCCCATGAGCATCAAGGCTTTGAGGTACTTAAAATTTTCAATACTTCCCATCACACTGTTGTCTTTGCCACCCATATCCTCTACATAAATTTAAAGTATTTCTCTTCACATTTCCATCTACACCGCAGAAATTATTTTATTTGTTAAACCGTTTCCATCATCCGTCTCGTAAATGATGTTATATGTATAAACTGAAGTATTTTCATGAATAGATAAGTTTTGTTTTAACTTTAGATTCATTGGGTCAGGTTCATGTATAAATTGGAGTCTTTTCATGAATAGCCACGTTTTGTTCGTCTAAGTAAAATGAAATAGAGAGATGCGTAGAGTTAGATTCATTGTATTATATTATCTTGTTTTCGTTTCATGAAAAAGGAAAGACACGTGTCAACCAAACAACACACGTAACTCAACTTTTATAATATATATAATTTTTTCCTATTTGTTCGACAGTTTTTTTTAAGTCTATAAAATCAAAATTTTGGTTTTTTAAAGCTAAAGTTCCTTAAAATTCTCTATAGCCATTTTAAATTTCTTTTAACATAACAGTTTATCACTAAATCTATGGGCCTCATTGAAAAGGATTGTGACTGTAGGTTCACTTTAAAGAACTAAAAAGAAATCTAAGAACTGTATATGAGAATTTCATCTCCTAAAAGTAGTAAAAGCCTGATTGGGATATTTTTTTACGTAACTGGCGGCGCCGAAACTCAGTGAGATGAACGCTTCCTCTCGTAGATTTCCTCTATTAGAACCTGAAAATCACAAACGCGCATGAGTCAGTGATATGATTCTTTTTTCTTTTCTCAAAATCTAACAGAATTAATGGGAATTTGCGTGGTTATTTTAAGGGAAGCAGAGGATTACGGCAAGGGGACCCTATTTCTCCTTATTTGTTCAGCCTAGCTATGAACATCCTATCTCAAATGCTAAACATGGCAGCTCAAGAAGGGAAATTCAATTACCATCACCAATGTGAAGATTCAAAGCTCACCCACCTCTGTTTTGCAGACGACCTCCTCATTTTCTCTGATGGTTTATCTGACGTTGAATCTCAGTCTCTTGTAACCTCTACTAGGGATTTTTACCAATCCGTTACCTTGGTCTTCCTTTGTGCACAAAAAAACTTACGATCCTCAACTGTGAGCCACTACTGCAAAGAATAAGAGGGAAAATAACATCATGGACAGCCAAATATCTCTCTTTTGCGGGAAGGCAAGTACTTTTATCAACAGTGGTGGCGGGAATAACTAACTTCTGGGTGCTTTCATCTTGCCTAAAAGATGCATCAAATTAATCAACTCCATGTGTAGCTCTTACCTTTGGAAGGGAACTCTAGATGGTCGGCAGGTCGCAAGAGTAGCTTGGGAGACGGTAACTTTACCTGTGGAGGAAGGGGGTTTGGGTGTAAAAAATCTTCTGGTCTGGAACAAAACTTGTGCCCTCAAGTTGTTTTGGTTCCTTCTGTTTAAAACTGACCCGGTGTGGGTTGCTTGGATCTATCAAAACGTTATTAAAGATCAGAGTATATGGGAGTTAAAGAAGAAAGATTCTAATACTTGGCTTTTCAAACAGCTTCTAAAGCTCTGAGATATTGCTTATCAGTGGGTGAGGATAATACCGGGTAATGGTGTAAGTTGTAAGTTCTGGATTGACCCCTGGACTCCTTTCTCTCCTCTCATCAGGTATGTCGGAGCTGCTGGCCCTCTCATACTGGTATTACCTTACTGCATCTCTTTGGCGTCGAGGAAATTGGACGATTACTAGTGCTCGCTCTGCTGAGTTTGAGAGCATCCTAATATTCATGAGTTCTATCAGATTATCTACGGATCAGGATACTCTTGAATGGCGACTTGGGGGTGCTGCTACTAATAGTTTCTGCTCTAGCGTTGTCTACAATGAAATTAGAGAAACAAGACCTCAAGTTAGACCACAAATAAGTATCTCCAAGGGGACGCCACCGTAGCAGGCCAGATTTAGCCAAGTGTAGAGGCAGCGGAAATTCTTGACCAGGAAAAATAGGATCTAGGATCTGAAATAGAATGACATAAGAATAAGAGACGATGCTGTCAAGAGGAAAAGAACTAAAAAACTGAAACAGAGATAGTTCTCCTAGAGAGACTTAGCTCTCCAACAAAAAACCTAAACCCTTGTTGGCTTGTCCAACGGAAATGCCATCCAAAAAAATCCCAATCCAATTCTCATATGCCCTCTTCGTCACTCAACTTATTTATCTAAAGACAACTCTACAGGAAATGAGATAAATCGTTTGCCTTTTCCCATGGTAGGAGATAATTAAACATATAACTTTAGCTAACTAAAATTAAGATAATGCAAGAACGGACATAGAAATATTAGAATTCAATAACCTTTGGGGAGACACCAAATGGAATATCAAAGCGAAGTTCCAAAGGCATTGATGTGGAGTTCAAAATGATTACCTGAAAAAAGGAATGATCACAACTCAACATTTATAAGAACACAAAGCATATACAATGTAATGAAGTAATACGTACTGTTGAGTATACTCGTATCAACTTGCTCTGCTGCTGCAGTGAAATTTCATACACGACGGGAACAACAAAGCTGCTCCCAGAACCAGATTTACTTGCTTTCTCATCATTATTACTGGAGTTTGATTTTTTGGAAAAATCAACCTCAAAATAGGAAAGACCAATTCGATCCATTGAATGTGGAGGAGAGGCAAACGATGTTCTATCAAGTTGGACCTTCATATAATGGTGTATGGCATCACTAGATTCGCTACTGAAACCACCAAAATGATTTCGACGTCTATCAGGAACAAGTAGTGCGTCACTATTATCGAGATAGATGGGAACAGAGGAACCGGGTTGCACAATGTTCTGAGCCACTGGAGGTGACATATTGAGCACATCTGAATCATGTCTTTGGAAAACTTGGTACCCCAAAGGAAGAGAAGTCAAATTTTGAAGTACATATGGAGAATATCGTTCTCTATCGGTACTTCCGGTGCAGTAAACTGACAATCCCTTATCATCAGGAACAGCATCTGTTTCCATCAACTCCAAAGTGTTCGACAGCTCAATAATCCTGAAAATGCACTGCAGCAGGGAAAGGAAAAAATGAACATATATTAATACAGAAAATTATAAATGTGAAGAAATTATATCTCATCTCACCTCAAAAAGAGGCTCTGTTAAGTTCACGTTGAGTTGATTTGATGATGCAACAATTACTTAGTGAGTCCAACATTATTTAGCAAAGCATTTGCCTCAAATTTTCTGGATAGTTTGATATCAATATTCCAGGGCTCAATAAAAGGCTCCCACAATACCTTCAACATATATTCACGGGTGGTTATCAGCATACTAGCAAAAAACAAATATATAAATGACAGCATGATTCTGATTCTGCCTCATACCTTGTGCATATTATTGTAATTTACTTCAAGATCACATGAAACCAAACCTTCCATATTCTTTTCTGTCAGATTAGCTTGCAGGAGAAAGTTTTGCAGAAGAACTTCATGAAGCAGACCGCTACATCCCCACTGCATGAAAGATAAGAGCCAAGCAAAGTCCTTAGGAGAAGTAGCTCAAGAATTCAAGGTGAAATATTGCATAAGAAAAATTAAAGCCCATGATCTCAAGCACTAATTACGAAGAAGTGCCATTAGATTTGTAAGCAGAGATGAACTGATCACGAAGAACAAACACATACGGTACAAGGCATAGTGCCCTAACCAAACTACATGTCAATGCAGCACTTGATGACCGTAAAAGTCAGTTCAATAATGCAGTGTTACAAAGACATGAGAGCTGCTGAACAAAGACATGGATTATGGCACAACAGAAGTGGCAACACCATAACAGTGATATACACATTAGCAGCCAAAGTTAATACTTGTGAGGCCACTTCCGTTTTGAGAATATAACAACGTACCCTTCCATCTGATATAAGAAGAGAAACATCTCTTATCTGGACTTTTATAATCATATTTCCTTGCGAATTTTGTGACGATGGTGTCTCAGATGCATCAAATGTAACCCCATGCCAGAAAGATAATACTTGATGAGATGCATGCATCTCTACATTTTCGGACACTATCCCCACATCAATGCTCATGATTTTCTTCTCATCCATCTGAATATTAGTATCTAAAAGTACTTGTGACACCCCAAATAGAGAGCAAGATCTGCCAGTATCAACCCCGCATATTGCAAGAATCCCATTGACCTTTTCAATCGTATAGCTCAGTTTAACATTTCTCCCAATAATAGAGAGTTCCCCATTCCTACTAAATGCTGTAACAGAAAGAAATTAGCAGTATTTCCCTTTAAAAGTTTTTATGTGGTCTTCCTCAGATCTCTCTTGAATCTCAGTTGCCATGAACGCTGGAAATTCTGTGTCGCTTATGCAGAGAGGAAAATGGATTGTGACACCAATAATCTCTGATCTTGCTACAAATTCCATATCCTCACTAGAGTTCTCTAATACCCCAGTATCGTCACAAATATTCCTTGCCACTTCCAAGAATCATGAATATCCAAGACTGAACCATCTGACAAAAAAGAGTCTTGACTACTGTCTTCCAGTTTCTGGGCATAAGATTTAAGAAGTTCAATAACTTCAATCCAATCAAAAGAGTGTAACCAGATGTCTAGGGATGCAAGAGAAAAAGCGAGCATATTTATTTTCAACCTGTTCCGTGAATCTGACTTTAAGCGCCAAAAAAACCCTATACACATTGTTGAATCTAGCTATCATGACTGAACTAAGCAATGAGTAAAGCCCAATTTCGAAAAACTGAACATCCAAGCTCATAGGGAAACTATTTTTAAGTTCTCCAGAGCAGACAAATTTCATATCAGCCTGCAGTACTGGTTCGGATGACACTGTTCTAAGATCTTTCCTTAACCCATGCAGTTTTGTTGTCAAACAATTGACAAAAAAATCTGAATTTTATATAGCTTGTGAAAGATTCAAGGGGTACAACTGGCAGCTCCTGCTTTAAACGCATCTTCGTATGAAGAAACTGAGGAACATCAGACACAAACAGTTTCGATTCCTCATGAACTACAGAAAGCTGATCAATCACATCAACAAATGCCTTAAACCCATCCAAGGCTTCTGAATCTGCAAAGAGAAATGAAGATAAGCATGTATGCATCACTTGCAAATACTTCTGCACACAGCGTCCTTCTTCGATGTTAGTATGCCATACTCAGAAAGCAGAAATGATAGCGATAAGTCCCGTCCAAAGATGTTTAAAGAGACGGATCAACTTAAATTTAGACCTTCCAACAGAACTCAAACCTACAAAGATAGGCAGGGCAGGCTCAAAAGACGATATAAAAGTATACAACTCAGTGTGGTTTGAGCATGTATGGAAATCGTCTGTACCCAAGCGCCCTGCAGAAGGATTGTCTCCACACTTGTTGCATGAAAACTGCCACTCATTCGGCAGAAACCAAAAACCACAGACTCGAACACTCAATGGCCAGTAATCTGTTCATAAGACAAAATGAATGCAGTAAGAACGAAGCTTTGCAAGGTCAAATGGTCAATGAGAATTGCTCTCAGCTTTTATTGTCATTCTTATAAATCTGGGTCTGTTTGTTAACCTTTTTCTTTTCTGATATAAAGTTCCCATCACATACTTTCTCAAGAATTCATATATGGTAGAATATAGAAGCAAAACATACCCAAAAGAGAGAAGAAAGAAACTACTACCCAGATAACCTTTTTATAAAGAGGCTGTTAGCTATGCACAGAAAAATATTTTATTAGAAGCAGCAAACATCCAACATACCAGGGCATTCGACAATTTCTTTGCTGAAACCATACCTGTCACAAGGAAAATGAGTAACAGGTCACTAACCAAGTTATGCAATCTTATTTGGTTTGCAACTGATTACTAAAACATTAAAAAGTGCTTAAAGTTTAATCAGAGATCAGCCAGTCTTGCTATGAGAGAAGTACATTAGATGGGTCAAGTAACCAGAAAATACGTGGTATACAAAGATAAAATCCTGTTGGGAAGATGTTAGAATTCAAAACTTACAAGACCAGTGGAGATGGCGGCCGGATATGCCAAATTGGAAGGTCTGTCACTGGATCCTGCAACCAATGAGTAGATCAGGTGACATTTTCACACTATCATTTCTTTCAATAAAACGTATCCGTCTCTGTTTAAAAAAACCATAGCCGCCGTAAGATCGAGAAGCCGCGTCGTCTTCATTGTTTCACTTTTTCAGTGGTGAATGGAAGGAGAAGAAAACGGTGTCGTTGAATTTGATAAGCTTTTTTTTTAGTTATGAATGAAAAATTGATTTTGAGGATTAATGAGGATTTTGATTTTGAGGATTAATGAGGGAAATGGAAATGTTTATATATTGGCCTCACGCCACCGACGAGAATTTTTCTCTCTCTTCCTCCTCTTTTCACTCTGTGTTTTTTATTTCCATGGATCTGCCTCCGTCCGATAAGGTTCCTCCGAAACATCCTCCAGATCCGAAGATCTCTGATCTCCCTCCAGATCTCCTCGCCTTATTTTCAAATGAACCCCCCTCTCCCCTCCTCTGTCCCGTTAATCATGGACCTCCTTCTGAAGAAGCTCCGATTCTTGCTAAGGCAGATGGCTCCTCCGATCCCTCAGTTTCAGTTAATCGAGTTCAGAGTCAGGTACAAAAATTGGCTTCATACGCGAAAGTTGTGGGTTCAGGTTCTCTCAGAAACTTAAGGAAAGTCGGCTCACCTTCGTTCCTTCCAGACGGTACTCGTACGGTAACAGCCCCGACCTCAGTCCAGTTCCAAGCTCAAGACGTGTGGAAAGATCATCTTATTGCTCACTTCCATGGTTCTCCTCCTTCCCCAGCTAAAATATTCTCGGATTTGAATCCAATTTGGGGTACTCATGGTAGAATCGCAGTGAGGAAATACTCAGATCAGTCATGTCTCATCTACATCCCATCTGAAATCACTAGAAATTGGGTTCTTGAGGTCGCTTTTTGGCAGTCCGGAAACTGTGCTTTCACTGTCACAAAATGGTCTTCAACCGCTTGCCAAGCCTCAATGAAACTTGAGTATGCTCCTCTCTGGGTTATCTTGAAGAACGTCCCATCTCAGCTCTACGATTTTGAAGGTCTAAGTACAGTGGCATCGGGTCTTGGTCTCCCTCTGTATACGGAAAAAGCTAAATTACATCCCAACAAATTTGGTATAGCTAAAGTGAAGGTCGTCATGAAATTGGAGCAAAAGTTCCCTTCAGCGGTTAGAGTTAATGATAAGTTTGGGAATGTGGTCACAGTTCAAGTTGAGTACCCACACATCCCTAAGAAATGTCCAGCGTCTTGCAGTGAGGTTACTCCTCCACAAGATATTGAAGAGAAAACGTCCATCAAGGCTGCTGATACAGTTATAGATGGTGGTTCGCATAACAGTCACGCATCAAAGCTCCTGATAGCTCTAGCACCTCATCGGGCTGGACTTACGTCGTCAAGCGATCTGTTCCAGTTGTAATGAATCCGGTTTCAAGAAATGAGGTTCCGTTGTCGTCTTCCATTACGTCAGCTCAGTTCAAAGAGGAAGCTATAATGATTCACGAAGCGCAGAAAATCATATGCAGTAGGTCTAAGTCACAAGTTCCTTCGAGCTCACGGCCTCAAACTGCAAAGTCTAAGCGGCAGCAAAGGAGGAAACTCCGACAGGAATTGTTGAAAGAATCTCTATCGGATTCGGAGAATTATCCAGTTGTTGCCACTTCAGTCTCTTTCGAAGAAGTAAATCAATATCCACTTAGAGGGCGCTCCTTAACTAGGAGTGTTCCGCAGATTGAAGCGTAAAGGCTTCTGGATGCAAACCTTTTGTTGTAAATTATGATATTTAGTAAAAGGTTAAGAGCTGCGAAGATTTTTTGCAAATCCCTAAATAGATCGAGCTTCAGCAACATTGAAAAACGTTCAGCTAATGCGTTTGAAAAGCTACAAAGAGTGCAACAACAAGTGATGTCTACTCCATCTCAAGCTCTTTTTGAGCAAGAGAAAGAAGCGCAGGATGAATGGAACTTCTGGTCCAACATAGAAGAATCCTTTTTTTGTCACAAATCTAGAGTTAGATGGGTAAAAGAGGGTGATGCGAATACTAAATTCTTCCACAATGCAGTAAAGGCTAATGTAGCAAAGAATCTGATTCATCATCTGCGACTATCGTCCGGTACGAAGATAACAAACCCTTCTCAGATTAAGGAAATGGTCACTCAGTATTATCAAGATCTTCTTGGAACCCCTAACTCAGAAGTGATCCCTTATTCAGTGGCTTATATTCAATCTATTCATCCGTTTAGATGCTCTACTCTCATTGCGGAGCGTCTTACGCTTATCCCGAATGCGGAAGAGATAAAGACGACGCTTTTTAATCTCCCCAAGTGTAAGGCTCCCGGTCCTGATGGTTTTACTGCAGAATTCTATATGTCTTCATGGGATGTGGTGGGTTCTGATTTTAGCGCAGCAGTGGCTCACTTCTTCTCGTCGTCTCGGCTACTTAGGCAGATCAATACCACTGCTTTAGCTCTCATTCCTAAGTATATTGGTGCTGAAAACCTGTCCGATTTCCGACCCATCTCTTGCTGCAACACAGTGTACAAGGTTATTTCTCACATTCTGGCTAAGAGGATCAAATTATTTTTATCGGATGTTGTTCAGAACAACCAAGTGGGTTTCATGGCTGGAAGGTTATTGTGTGAAAATGTTCTCTTGGCTACTGAGTTAGTATCTGATTTTCACAAACCAGGTATCACTTCAAGAGGTTGTTTGCAAATCGATTTGACCAAAGCTTATGACAATGTTGACTGGAGATTCTTGGAAAATATTTTGAATGCTTTTGAGTTACCACAAAGGTTTGTTGGTTGGATTAAGGAATGCTACTCCTCCGCATCCTTTTCTATAGCTCTTAACGGGGAACTCGTCGGTTTCTTTCCTGCTAAGAAAGGACTAAGGCAAGGTGATCCAATGTCCTCTTCTTTGTTTGTTATGGCAATGGACATTCTTGCTAAGGATCTTGATGAAGCATCAAGAGCTCAACTGATTATTCCTCATCCATCTTGCTGAGACCCTCTGGTTACTCATCTTAGTTTCGCGGACGATGTGCTTGTCTTCTTTGATGGATCTGATTTCTCTTTAACCGGAATTATAGAGGTTCTTCGGAAATTTTACATTGCCTCGGGTCTTAATCTTAACCTTGGGAAATCTAAAATCTTCATTGATGGAAATAACACAGTTCAGTGTGCAGAATTGGCTACTAGTTTTGGTATTTGTCAAGGAGATCTCCCTGTCCGGTACTTTGGCCTACCTTTACTTCCTCACAAGATGCGATCCGAAGATTTTCAGCCTCTCTTGGACAAAGTTTACAAACGGATCAACAATTGGACTGTCAGACATCTTTCGTTTGCAGGAAGACTTCAGTTGATTCAATCGGTTATCTTCAGTCTCATAAACTTTTGGGCTACGGTATTCCCTCTGCCGAAGAAGTGTCTTGCTGCATTGGACAAAATGTGCTCTTCGTTTCTGTGGAATGGTATCTCTTCTTCAGCGAGAGGAGCCAGAGTTTCTTGGATCTCAGTTTGCTCACTTAAGTCGGAAGGTGGTTTGGGGTTTAAAAGATTGGAAGCTTGGAACCACATTTTCACCCTAAAGCTCATCTGGCTATTGTTTACTAAAAGTGGATTCTTGTGGATTTCTTGGATAAGAAAGAACCTCATTCGTGATAGAGTTTTTTGGGATATTCCAGCTCAAACCTGTGGCAGTTGGCTGTGGAAACAAATCCTAAAATTCAGAAATTTAGCAAGACCGTTCCTTGTTTGCAAGATTGTCTCAGGTAAAGATGCATTGTTTTGGCATGATGATTGGACCTCTCTTGGCCCTCTCTTGGATATTACGGGACCTTCAGGGCCAAGAGTGACGGGTATCTCTGGCTTAGCTACCGTAGATCAGGCGGTTCTCGATAACGCTTGGCGGGTACCCTTGGGACGAAACAGAATTTGTGTTCTCCTTAGAGCTTGTCTCCCTCAGAATCCTCCTACACTTTCAGTTGGCGACGACGTTTACCTGTGGAAGAACTCCTTGACATCGGAACCAGGGAACTTTGTATCCTCACTGACTTGGAAGCGTCTTAATCCTCCGGGTTTAACGCTGCCTTGGACTTCTTCAGTTTGGTTTACTCAGCGAATTCCTAAACATGCATTTATGCATTGACTGGTCATGCGAGATCGTCTTCCAACTCGAGATCGCCTCATCAATTGGGGTCTCCCATCTGATCCGATATGCCTTCTATGTTCAACGGTCAACGAATGTAGAGACCATCTTTTCTTTAATTGCCCCTTCTCAGCTCAGTTGTGGCTTTTCTTCTTCACTCACCCTTCGTTCTCTCCTCCAAAGGTTATTGATAGAGTTTTACGGTGGACCAAAAGAACATTTGATTCACCAAAAATCAACATCATTTGTAAGCTTCTCACTCATATGGAAGGAGAGGAATAGCAGGCTTCATCTCGCTCCTCCAAAAACATATTTAATCATCGCTAAGGAAATTCAATTAATGATGCGAAGGAAGTTGCTTACTTTGGATCTTAGTGCACAAGGGCAGGTGAATCCAAGCTCTCACCTTACCTTTCTTTCTTCTTGGTTTGGATATTTCCAAACAGCCCCACCTATCTCTGTTCCTTTGTTACCCCTTCACCCGGATTAAAATGTTCTATTCCTCTGGTATTCACTCCTTAGCTTGTTGTTGTGCTTTAATGCTTCATTAGCTCTTTTGTAATAGGTAGATACTAAGGGTTCAGATTTCTTTGCCACCTGCGTGTGGTTGTTTTGAATTCTCAGTAGCTACTTTTGTAAAGCTCAAAATGGTATCTCTTTTGGAGAAAAGAGTTAGTGAATAAAGTATTTAAAAAAAAAAGAAGAAATGTTTATATATTTTATAGATGATAGAGATATTAATTTACGTAAATTTATTTGGAAAGTAATTCTGGAGAAGAAAGGGAAAGGAGAAAGCCAAGTGGGCAAGAGGTGAGAGATTATGATATTGATTGGCACAAAGAAACTTTCGTCATCTTATAGTTTCGGTTTTCTTTGTATGAAAAAGATAGATTCTTATTCTTATAAATCTCATATGTAATGTATAAACAATTCGTCACATGAAGAAGCTAAAGAGAGACATATCTGACCAAAAAATACAAATTATTCTGCTTTTTTTTATGGTTGTGTTATTATTTTACATTATTTTTTTGTTCTTATTAAAGATAAAGTCCACATGATATTCCTTCATTAAAAGAAATTAATAAAGAGGAACTTTTCACCTTTGACTAGATGGGAGATTTTTTTTTTTTTTTTTTTCTTACTCTATTCAACGAAAAAATTCATCATTCATAAATTTAATTTCGTTAGTCAAATATATTTTTCCTTCTCCGTATTTCTATTGTTGCTCACCTTCCCAAATTAGTTTCTCTGGTTTTGTATTGAAACCCAATTAGCTTTCCCTCTCCACACGAGAGTTAAGTTTAGTGATGTGTATAACAAATAAGCATAAAAAGTAGATGGGGACAAATAAAATCATAAAATGAGAATACATTTTCTTTTATTGTATCAATCTTCTTTGGTGTCTTCTGGTTTAGGTTCACCAGATCTTTTTTTTTTTTTTTTTTTGTCAACTTCTAATATTAAAAACCCAAAGAGCATGTACATTGGAGACAATGTGGGTGTGTCTCATAATATAAAATTAATAAAAGTTGAGTAAAGAGAGGAGATAGTGGGTTTAGTTGGAGAGATTGTGTCTTGGGGAAGACATAAGAGAGAGATAATTGGGGTGTGTTTAAATATAAAATTAATAAAAGTTGAGTAAAAGGATGAAAGAGAAGGTATAAAGTTGAGTAAAAAAATGAAAAAAAGGTATAAAGTTGAGTAAAAAGAAGAGAGAATGTGTTTTTAATATTTTTATACTGTGAGACATTGGTAAAATGTCCAATGGTGATGGCCTAATAAAGATGATACAAGATTTTTTGATCCATAGGCCCATACGAACTAATGAATATTACAGTAAATGAACACGTGTAGACCTAGAACCAGCTATCAGATAACGCGGCATTATGTAATTTGATCAATCCGGAGAACAGTCTTCACCGTCTTTGGAAGAACTGTAGGACCGCGAAAAAATGGAATTGAGAAATCCGAATGAAATACGAACAAGAATTAAGAAGAAGAAGAAATTCTCGATTGAAAATACGAACACGGAGTCGAGGTTGCTCTCTTTCCTTAATTCGAAAAATCGCCGGTAATGAGACGGTTTGATACGATTACGAATCCCAGGATAAAATCGATAGGAAAAACGATTTGCAGCACTCAAGATCGTTCTCTGACGAACATAATTCTATGTATACTTTCGAGACTTACTTTGTGGAGAAGGATTGAAGTTTTTCTAAGACTGAAAAAATTCGCAGAAGAGAAAAGGTTGAAGACGATGATGGCGCGCACCTGTTTTTTAAAAGAACAGACCGGGTGCGATTTCGAATCGCGACTGTTCGGTTAAAGGTTGCGATTTTGGGTTGCGACTGTTCGGTTAATGATAACCGAAGGGGTGCAATTATTTAATAAAAAATTCCCCCAAAAAGAATAGTCTTTAATGGACCTACGGTCCAATTGACCAAACCCAAACCCGAGCCCGGCCCGGCTCGGTTCGGTGGTGGTGGTGGTGCGCGCGTGGGACTCCCTAGGTTCCTTTATGGTACATATGTGTTCTTGACTTGTTTGAACACTTACACATGCTTAGCCTTATTTATACAACACCAAAATGTTTCCAACTTTGGATGTAGGACAAAATTAAGTGTGCATTCATTAAACCAACACAAGAGGCTTTTACCTCTTAGCCCAAAGGCTTTGTCTCATTTCATCTTCACAGTTTAAACCCATTTTTCATACACAAATGTCTTATACTAAGCCCATTTAAAATTGTATAAAATTGGTTCCAACAATCCCCCACATGAATAGAAATGACCTCTAAACATATGACGACTTGATAAACTCTAAGACTCTACTTATTAGACTAACCTAACTAACTAGACAGACATACGGACTTTCGAGAGTATAACGAAAAATTACTGTATCTGAGTTGGTAGCAATTTTTCAGCTTTGAACCACTCGTAGTTAGTAGCTGTCGGATTTACTTGGCCAGGAGGTGGACATGATGCCTTGAACCACCCAAATTTCGATGTAAACCTAGACAACAACTATAACACAACTCATTTTCTCATAGAACCTTGTTCTCTATTGTGTTCATTTTGGCCTTGAACTTGCCTGGTTTTCATGAGTGAACTTGGAGAATATAACCTTTCCTTCATTCTCCTAGAAATGACCCCATTTCACACTCACTAGGTGATCTGCATTAGCTTATCATTAGAAGTATTCTGAAATACTATCTATTGTAAGGCTAAAGAATCATTAAAAGCCAAAAGCTTATCCTCTTTCCATACCGATGTAACACTGTTTGTCATCCTAGGAACTGGGTAGAGATATGAATTTCACAGTGTTCTTTTAGTTTAGGTTTGAATTTGTTGTCCCTTTGAACCTATTTCTTGGGATCTCCAGTCATGTAGGTGGGGTGTCCATCAAACTTCAACTTTATTCATAGGCTTGTAAACTCATTCCTCTTGATGATTTGACTACTTGATCTCTTGCCAAACCTTTAGTGAATGGATCAGCTAGGTTATCGGCAGATTTGATATAATCTATCGTGAGTACTCCGGTGGAGCTCAAGTTTCTAATAGTTTTATGTCGTCGTCGTATGTGACGAGACTTACCATTATAATGATTATTCAATGCCCGAGAGATAGCCGATTGGCTATCACAGTGTACACGTAAAGCTGGCACTGGTTTCTCCCACATCGGGATACCTTCCAAAAAATTTTGAAGCCACTCTGCTTCTTGAGCAGTTTTGTCTAGAGCGACAAACTCAGATTCCATGGTTGATGTGGCTATCACGGTTTGTTTGGAAAACTTCCAGGATACTGCTGCACCTCCAAGTGTAAAGACATATTCACTTGTGGATTTTGAGTTTTTGGAATCCGCAATCTAGTTCGCGTCACTGTATATCCTTCCAAAACTACTGGTTCATTACCACAGTGTAGTCCATAATTTTTGGTATAACGTAGGTAATTCATTACTCTAGTTATCGCTTTCTAATGTTTATATCCTGGATTACTAGTATAACGACTTAGTATGTTTACTGCATGTGCTAAGTCGGGTCTAGTACAATTTGTCAAGTACATCAGACTTCCAATGACTCGTGCATATTCAACCTGAAAAACTGCTTCACCTGAGTTTTTAGTCAAATGAATATGAGGATCGACTGGAGTTTTTGCAGTCCCACTTGAATAGTTTTTGAATCTATCAAGTATCTTTTGTGCATAATGTGATTGTGATAAAATAATTCCTCCAGCATGTCGGTGAATCTTAATACCGAGAATGACTTCTGCCAATCCCATGTCTTTTATTTCAAAGTTACTACGAAGTAAGTTCTTTGTTTGATTAATCATGTCATTAGTGTTGCCAATAATGAGTATGTCATCAACATACAAACACAACAAAACATATCCGTGAGGGGTACATTTGATGTATATGCATTTATCACATTCGTTAATGCTGAAACTATTTGACATCATCACATTATCAAATTTTTCATGCCATTGTTTTGGAGCTTGTTTAAGTCCGTACAATGACTTGACAAGTTTACAAACTTTGTGTTCTTGTCCGGGGACAACAAATCCTTCAGATTGTTTCATATAAATCTCTTCTTCTAAATCTCCATGTAGAAAAGCGGTTTTTACATCCATCTGATGTATTTCTAGGCCTCTTAATGCCGCGATACTAACCAAAAGTCTGATTGAGGTTATTCGCTTCACCATAGAATATGTGTCAAAGTAATCCATACCTTCTTTTTGTCGGAATCCTTGAGCCACAAGCCTAGCCTTATACTTATCCATAGAACCATCGGTTTTCATTTTTGTTGTGAAAATCCATTTACTCCCTAATGCTTTAAACCCTTCGGGTAGATCGGTAATCTCATATGTATGGTGTTGCAATACAGAATCAATCTCACTATTAACAGCTTCCTTCTAATAGGCTGCTTCTGGGGTAGACATGGCTTCTGAGTAAGTTTGTGGTGCGTTCTCTGTGAGAAACACCATCATGAAATCATCACCAAAAGTTTTTTCCTTACGAGCTCTTTTGCTGCGTCGAGGTTCATCTTCTACGTCTTCCACATCATTTGTTGAGGTTCTGGAAGTGCTTGCCTCATTTGATGAGAAGCTTGTTTCCCGTTGTTCAAGGGTCCTCTTTTGACCTTGTTTTTCTTTACAAGGGAAAATGTGTTCAAAGAAAGACGCATTTCGTGATTCCATTACTGTATTCACATGAATATCGGGTATGTCTGATTTGTGAACCAGAAACCGATAAGCACTACTGTTGTTTGCATATCCTATGAAAATATAATCCACTGTTTTAGGTCCAATTATGACCTTTTTCGGAGGTGGTACTGCGACTTTAGCAATGCACCCCCACATTTTGAGGTATTTGTAAGAAGGTAAAACACCTTTCCAATGTTCATATGGCGTTTTGCCAGTAACTTTGTGTGGTGTCTTGTTGAGAATATAGTTCGTAGTAAGCAAAGCTTCCCCCCACATTGACTGGGGTAACCCAAATTCCTGCAACATTGCATTCATCATCTCTTTGAGAGTTCGGTTTTTTTGTTCTGCAACTCTGTTAGACTCAGGGGAATAGGGAGTTGTGGTTTGATGTATGATGCCATGTTGTTGACAAAAGTCATTAAACGGACCATCATACTCGCCTCCTCTATCACTTCGAACTGCTTTAATAGTTTTACCTAGTTGGTTTTCAACTTCAAGCTTATACTCTTTGAATTTTGATAAGGCTTCATCTTTGCTACGTAACAAGTATACATAACAATATTTTGTATTATCATCGATAAATGTCACAAAGTACTTTTTACCGCCTCTAGTTTGTATAAATTTCAGATCGCATAAATCTGTGTGTATTAAACTAAGAGGTTCAGTAGTTCTTTGAACTTGGGGATAAGGAGTTTTTGTGAGTTTGGCCTGTACGCACACTTCACATTTATTCTTGTTTACTTTGTATTTCGGAATTAGGTTCAAATTCATTAATCTTTGCATAAATTTATAGTTGACATGTCCTAAACGTTCATGCCAAATATTAAAAGACTCAACCAAATAAGCAACATAATTATTATTAAATGAATTATCAGAAATTACAACATTAGCGTTATTAATCTTACCACTACGAAGGACTGTCGAAACACACAACTTGACTACTCCTCCTTTCTCATAACCCTTTCCCAAATACATTCCATTCTTCCTAAGTACCAATTTATCAGCTTCGAAGGTGACTCTGAATCCTGCCTTGCTCAAGAGAGTTCCTGAAACCAAATTCTTCCTCATGTCCGACACATGTTTCACATTGTTGAGTGTGAGTTTACATCCTGAAGTCAGCTTCAGAACCACTTTGCCGCGACCTTCAATCTTTGATGAAGCCGTGTTTCCCATGAACAACTGCTCCTCTGATTTGATCTTTTGATAAGTGGTGAACATCAACTTATCAGTGCAGAAAATGGGTGGTTGCACCTATGTCATACCACCATTCCATTGGGTTGTCATCGAACATGTTCACTTCATTGACGACAGTGCACATATCCTCTTCAGTGAGGTTAGCTTCAGCCTTTTTGTTACCCTTGGGTTGGCTCCTGCATACATCATATTTGTGGCCTATCTTGCCACACTTGTGGCACTTTCCTTTGAACTTCTGTCCTGGTTTTGTAACCTTCTTGAAGTTCATTGAGGATGCCGGTTTGAGAGACTTTTGCGAAAATATCTGATTCCCTTTACCCTTGCCCTTGTGCTCAGCCACATTAACATTGTGTTCCTCTGGAGGAGAGAAATTAGCACGGTTCATGTCTTCTATTTGGAGCCTCGTGATGACATCAGAGAGTGACATATGCTTCTTCTTGTGCTTGAGATAGTTCTTGAAGCTCAGCCAACTCAGGGGAAGTTTCTCAATGAAACAATTGACAGTGAAGATCTCACAGATTTGCATCCCCTCGCCCGCTATCTTATGGCACAGTAAACTCAATCCATCGACTTTCCATGATGGGCTTGGAGTCGACCATTTTGAAGTCTAGAAACTTTGCAACAGCAAATTTCTGACAACCAGCATCGTCAGACTTGTACTTTTTCTCCAAGGCCATCCAGAGTTCCTTAGAGGTTCGTGCTTCCTGACTGTATACTTGATACAGAGGATCAATGAGGCGGCCTAAGATCCAACCTCGATACACAAAGTCTGCATGTTTTCATACATCAACAGCAGCGAGAAGATGAGCATCCTTGTTTCCGAATGGAACGATCGGTGGATCCTCTTTCAGAAACTTCTCGCAGTTTAAGTTACTCATGTAGAAGAGCATCTTGTTTTACCATGTTTTAAAGCCTTTGCCGTCAAACTTTTCTGGCATTAGCCCGTGCGCCATGGCTGCGGATAATTGAGACATCATCTGATAGTTATCTTGTGGACCACTCGTCTGGAGACAAACTCCAAACAGATCTCGGGCCACCGAGTCCACAGGCGTTTGAGTTTTCCCATCAGATGACTTGTTCCCAGTCATATCGACATCATCACCATCAGTATTCGCCATCTGTTAACAGAAACATAATGATATCAGAATGTGATAATTATTTCGCAAACTCGCTTAAAGAAAGCGTTCGCGGAAACATAACAAAGTAAGTGAAAACTTAAAACGTTCGTATAAGAAAAATTGATTCGCGGAAAAATTTAAAATTAATCGCAAATCCTTGAAAATTTCAGAAACGTTTCGCGGAAATGTAAGTACAAATCCCAAACTTCGTTACTGATTTTGAAAGAAATTTTTTTTTGTAGAAAACAATTTCGCAGAAACGGTAAACGAATTGCGAACATAATTGAGGAAATTCTCAATCCGACTAAGTGGTAAGCGAAGAACGGATTTTTCGAATTAAGATTGTAGGACTGCAAAAAAATAGAATTGAGAAATCCGAATGAAATACGAATAAGAATTAAGAAGAAGAAGAAATTCTCGATTGAAAATACGAACAAGGAGTTGAGATTGCTCTCTTTCCTTAATTCGAAAAATCGCCCGTAGTGAGACGGTTTGATACGATCACGAATCCCATGATAAAATCGATGGGAAAAAACGATTTGCAGCACTCAAGATCGTTCTCTGACGAACATAATTCTATGTATACTTTCGAGACTTACTTTGTGGAGAAGGATTGAAGTTTTTCTGAGACAGAAAAAATTCGCAGAAGAGAAAAGGTTGAAGACGATGATGGCTCGCGCCTGTTTTTTAAAAGAACAGACCGGGTGCGATTTCGAATCACGACTGTTTGATTAATGATAACCGAAGGGGTGCAATTATTTAATAAAAAATTTCCCCAAAAAGAATAGTCTTTAATGGACCTACGGTCCAATTGACCAAACCCAAACCTAAACCCAAACCCGGCCCGGTGGTGGTGGTGGTGGTGCGCGGGGGACTCCCTAGGTTCCTTCATGGTACATATGTGTTTTTGACTTGTTTGAACACTTACACATGCTTAGCCTTATTTATACAACACCAAAATGTTTCCAACTTTGGATGTAGGACAAAATTAAGTGTGCATTCATTAAACCAACACAAGAGGCTTTTACCTCTTAGCCCAAAGGCTTTGTCTCATTTCATCTTCACATTTTAAACCCATTTTTCATACACAAATGTCTTATACTAAGCCCATTTAAAATTGTATAAAATTGGTTCCAACAAGAACACTGCAACCACGTCCGGCGAAAACCGATACCGTTCATCACCACCAAGAAGCTTAAAAATCTTGCATCTTTGAAATACCTTCCACTAAAGCCGAAGCAAACATGATCGGAAAACTGTAAAAGCACCAACTGGATAAAACAAGGAAGATTCAGAACAATCGGAGGGAGAATTTTCGTCGGACCGCCTTCTATAGGAAAACGCCAACTCCTGCTGAATCTAACTCCAAATTGATCCAAATAATCCATCAACACTTTCACTCTTTCACTCAGAGAAACATAACTCCTAGATCTTGAACAAATATTAAAAAAGAGTTAGATTTACACTCCTAGAAAGAGATCTGAGCACAGCGGTGATTTAAGTTTCCGAGCAAGAGCTAATCAGAATTTTAGTTAACTGCGAAAGGGGCTCTTCTAAGTACTATTTAAATCCGATGGAGGTCGGAACTAACTAATCCGGACATTTTATTCTTAAACTCTCTTTAACATTTTATTCTTCAAAACAATCAATTGTGTACGTTTTTTCTTATAAAAACCCGGAACAAAAAACATTCATTTACACTAGTTGGTCAACTGTAATCATTTATGTTTTATTTAATAATTTAAAACTTTTATATTTTCATCAAGAAATAAAAAGTTTGATAGTTAGTTATGGTTGTTACCATTATGAATTGTTTTGGTACTAACGGTCCCTCCTTGTTCTCCTAATGAATATGGTTTGTTTGCCTTTGAAGTGAAGCTATCAAAATTTACTTAAATCAGCAAATCTTTTCATTCACCGCAAATCTTTTCTGATAGTTTGGTTGTAGTATTAAGCGTTAGTTAGATTGTGCGGTTTCTTTTGTAAAACTTCTTTCATTCGGTTTGGAATTTCGTTTTGGAGTTGTAAGTATAAATTTGTGGTGGGCAAAAAGTCACAATATCTATATAATATTTTAAGAACAATTCTTGGGTTCACCCCCTAGGGGTGAACTATCATTCACCCTTTTTTGATTAACCAATCAAATTTTAGTTGTGGGGCCACCAGTTTTAATAAATTAATTTTATAAAAATTAAAATTGAAATAAATGTGGGATCTTTAATAAAAACGAATTTAACTTAAATAAATAATAATTATCTAATTAAACATAGATTTTAAACCCCAAAACTATACTCTAATTTGAGAATAGTTAACCCAAACTCAAACCCTAAACCCCAAAACTATATTCTAATTTGGAAATAGTTAACCCAAAATAAATTTTAAACCCCAACTCAAACCCTAAACCGTAAAACTAGACCCTAATTTGAGAATAGTTAACCCAAAATAAATCTTAACTCAAACTCAAACCCAAACCCTAAACCCCAAAGCTAAACCCTAATTCGGGAACAGTTGACCCGAAATAAATACTAAATCCCACACTCAAACCCTAAACCCTAAAACTATACCCTAATTTGGGAATAGTTAACCCAAACCCAAAAATTTAACTACAAAAAGTAATTTTCAATGGATTTGTATTTAAAATTTTTAGGTTTGGGTTAACTATTCGCAAATTAGAATATAGTTTTGGGGTTTAGGGTTTATAATTTATTTTGGGTTAATTATTCTCAAATTAGGGTATAGTTTGGGGTTTAGGGTTTGAGTTTGGGTTGAAGATTTATTTTGGGTTAACTATTCTCAAATTAGGGTATAGCTTTAGGGTTTAGAGTTTGAGTTTGGAGTTTAGAATTTATTTCAATTTTTTCAAACAAATTAATGTTATTTTTTTAGTTAAATTATATTAGTTATTTTTTTAGTTAAATTATGGGTCTCCCACATCTTTGTTTTGATTGGTTAGTAAAGAAGGGGTGAATGAGAAGGTTCACCCCTAGGGGGGAACCCAAGAATTGTTCATATTTTAAGGTTTATACAATAAATTACTTACTATAGACATTCAAAATATTACAAAATATAAATTACACAATATATAATACACAAGATATATACTATCACATTATATATCATATCATATGACATTCACAATCTTAATATATAAAGGAAAGTTCGCAAAATTGTAACTCACGAGATCACGACATGTGTATAAGTAGTCGATTAGATTTTAACACATGTCAATTATTTAAATATGTAAGTATTTCAATATTAAAATTGTTAATTACTCAAAAAGTAAGATATTAAAATGGAAAAAAACACAAGCATAAAGTAATTTTACAAATTGTACAAAACTTCTATACAAAATTAAAATTGTTAATTACTCAAAAAGTAAGAAATTAAAATGAAAAAAACACAAGAATAAAGTAATTTTACAAATTGTACAAAAACTCTATTCAAATAGTTATATTTAGTTACTGAAAACAAAATTTAGGTAAATAAAAACAACAAACTATATAACTAAAAATAGAAACAACCATGTTTATATCGTTATATATAAGAAGAAGTTTAACATATGCATACTATGGAAAATTCAAAATAATTGACATGAATGATCTAGATCAACGAGAAAGCAAATAAAAATTGGTTAATGATATGTTTTTACAACATAACATCAAAACATGTAAGCATGAGTTAGTTAGCATATCAAATAGTTTAATGATTGAAACCATATTTATATATATATATGCTTATCAAATAGTTTAATGATTGAAACCATATTTATATATATATCAAGCATATATATATATAGTTTTAAAACATAACTATTTACAGTAACTCAAATATTCCTCGCATTGCGAGGGCATTTTTCTATATTTGTCTAGATTAGTTTGATTTTGTGGATTGAACCTTCTATATAGGCAGAGGTTTAACATATGTTATATCTTTGAAAAGCACAAAATAATTGACCATGGATAAAAGAACTAGATCAAGGAAAAGAAGCAAAAATTAAAGAAAATCTAGTTAGTGGTACGTTTTTACGTGCTTAAAATTTACAAAATAGCATCAAAGAAGGATCGTCAAAACATATCTTATTATATAAAAAATGATTTAGTTTTTATATCAAATAGTTTAATGATTTAAACCATATTTACATATATCAAGCATATATACTTTATTAACCATATTTACATATATCAAGCGAATATACTTTATTGATTTCCAAATTCTTCAAATTATATGAGATGTGAAACTATACTTTGTCAAATTACATATGAACTTATAACTTCATCACTATAATATGTTTTCTCTACAAAATATTTTTCATTTCAATATCAAAATTGTTAATTACCCAAAAAGGAAAAAAATGGGGGGAAAAAGCATAAAGTAATTTTACAAATTTCACAAAATCTACATACGAATATTTATATAAGATACTTAGTTGAAAACGATTTTTAATAAAGAGGAATTTAACATAAAATAAAAATAAGAAAAAGAAAAAGAAAAATAACAAGCTATATAACTAAAAATAGAAACGACCATATTTGTATCATTCTATATAGGCAGAGGTTTAGCATATGTTATATCTTTGGGGAACATAAAATAATTGACCATGGATAAAAAAACTAGATCAAGGAAAAGAAGTAAAAATAAAGAAAATTTAGTTAGTGGTACCTTTTTACGTGTTTAAAATTTACAAAATAGCATCGAAGAAAGATCGTCAAAACATATCTTATTATATAAAAAAATGATTTAGTTTTTATATCAAATAGTTTAATGATTTAAACCATATTTACATATATCAAGCATATATACTTTATTAACCATATTTACATATATCAAGCGAATATACTTTATTGATTTCCAAATTCTTCAAATTATATGAGATGTGAAACTATACTTTGTCAAATTACATATGAACCTATAACTTCATCACTATATTATCTAAGTTAGGGTTTGAATTAAGAATATAGTATGTTTCTCTTCGAAATATTTTTTGAACATAACTATTTACTATAAATCAAATAATTCTCGCATCGCGATGGTCTAAATCTAGTATTTTATGAAACTGAAGTGTTAAACACCTGCTAACTAACCTGTCACAGATCATCTCAATGTCCGGAGATATTTGCGTCATGGCGTCTCCACACAAAGTACCGCTTAACGACCCAGTAAACAAAATAACCTAAAAGATGCATAATCAGAACAATCAAAAGCACGGTGAAAAAAAATTCTGGTCTAACTTCCGGATACATTTGAGGCCCATATTTAAAAGTGTTAGCCATGAATAGAAATGGTTGACTTTAAAAAACTTGAGATTTGGTAAATATTCAGTAATGGTTGACAAATTTATGATTATTTTCTCTAACCTTACATTTGAGGACAACATAGACGAACTTATAAGATTTTACTAACGTATATAAAGATCATTATGCATGAAAAAAAAATTATGCTGTAGATTATAAGTTTGTAGATAGTCGCATTCACACACACACACACACACACATATATATATATATATATATATATATATAATCGAATTGAATTTGCTTAGTTAGTTCCCTCATTCAATTGTGTCTAAGTGATTGCTCATTTCAAAAAGAATAGTAAAGCTATATAAAAATGGATCATATTTGTTTAAACTTTTTTTTTATTTTGTTTATTGTTTTGCTTATATTTTGCTATTTTTTTTTATTATTTTCGCATAATTTTGTAAATTCGATCTATGTTGCTTTCTTTTCTCTCTGAAAAAAAAAATCATGAAATAATGACATATATTTTGTAGTTTATAATAATACATAGAGGTGATTGGCGACATGTTTCTATAACAAAATTTCATTCATTACATTGTTTATTTTCGCTTACTACGCAATGCAATACACAAGAAACTATAAATTACTTACTATAGACATTCAAAATATTACAAAATATGAATAAAGTTTATCACACAGTATAATACTCAAGATACTTTCAAATTATATTATCATATGATTTTTTTTATTTCTGTTAATTTATTATGCATAATGATTTTTACAAAGCAATTCCGACTAGAGCCGATATGATTTTGTTACCAGTAAATATAGTCTAATTTAACATTTGATTTAGTCTAGATTTTTAAATCATTAAAATACTTAAAACCAATGATTTGTTGTAACATCCCGAAACCAAAATATGGATTTTGGTCAGGGGTGTCGATCGACACTAATGTTTTCGGTCAAAATCGGTTTGATTTAAAATCATCCGGTTTGTTGCGCGGTTTAGGAACGCAGCCCTAGGTCGGGTTTATAAGTTCCAGCCGCAAAGTTCACGAGTTCAGGAGAAAAATCAGAGAAAGAAAAAGGGTTTTGAGTGTTTCAAAGGGAATTGTGATCCGATCTTCTTAAGTCTTTGATCGTGAGACTCGTGAGGTTGTTTGTAACACCCGCATCCTTTTTTTTTTTAATTAAACAGTAATTAAATCATGTGTGCAACAAGCGGAAATAACCAACAGAATATTCAATCCAAAACCAATATTAAATAACCAAATTCAGGAATTATCAAATCCAACAAAAATCCATATCACTAGCAACCTAACAGGCTACTAACAGTTCAACAACATAAAATAAAGACACTCTATCATCCCCCGTCATCGCCTCGATTCCACGATCACAATTTGCCCTTACCTGCAACTCAAAGGAAAACGGGAGTTGCGTAAGTATTATCATAAATACTCAATGAAGCAGTCATTCCACAACAGATTAACATAGATTAACATTTACAGGTAATTCACATTTACCACATTTACCAATTAAACATTCTTTAAATTTTTAATAATATTTCTTAATAATTAATCAGGTGTCGATCGACACACCACGGCGGTGTCGATCGACACTTGATACTCTCGTACAGAAAAACTGCACCGAGTGTCGATCGACACAACCACTAGGTGTCGCTCGACACTCGCTAACACGAGCATCAACACAACCTCTAGGTGTCGATCGACACAACCTCTAGGTGTCGATCAACACCCTGTTACAGAATCCAGAACCGAGACTCTCCTCTCACGTCTCAACCCGGAATCAACGTTATCGCCATTTCCGAACGATTACACAGTATTAACACGAATACACAACATCAAAACATCAATATCAGTTACAATTCACGAAATCAGACGCATAAAAGGCTATAAACGATCATCTACGACAATCCTAGCGATCACGCACTCACTTCGCTATTCGAAGAGGAAAGACGGATCAAAAACGACGAACTCACGACCTAGAACTCCTACTTTACCACTGGAACGAACAGGGACTGCTCACAAACCACCACAACCACGAATAGACGAAGAATCCTCGAGAATACGAACCGAAACTTCAATGAACGGATGATTAACACTCGATTCTCCTTCTTTCTCCCTTCTCACACGAATTTCTCTCTGATTTCTCCTTCCAACCCGACGGCTCGCGATCCCAGGCTATTAAAAAGGTTGAGTTTAGGGTTTTCGAGAATTAAACCGCGTGAAAATCGCGATTTTCGCAAACCAAAACCGAAAACTCGCGACTTGTGTCGATCGACACTGCCCAAGGGTGTCGATCGACACCTCCAAAGAATATCAAAACTTTGGGCTACGGTCGTTACAATTCTCCCCCACTAACACTGGATTCGTCCTCGAATTCTGACAAAAACCGCCAACTACTGGCCAAAAACGAAACCCGACCCAAACCAGTCAACAATCCAAAATCCTAAACTCGATCTCCGAGGCTCTAGTTCAGTCTCATGTTTATACGCCCGTTTCTAGACATCTATTACTCTTAACTCATTGTATACCACTCTCACTCGCAGGACGCATCCCTTGAGCTATCGGTGTCTTGTGTCCCTTCCACTCTCAGGACGCATCCTTTGAGCTCCGGGTACAGAGGGGAACTAATTATCCCCTCGAGAGAACTAATCATCCCTCGATACTCGTAATGAGAACTAATCATCCCAAACAGTAAACAGGAGAACTAATCATCTCCTCTGAGGAGCTAATCATCCTCGCTGAAGAACTAATCATCTCCAGATAAAAAAAATTAATGAGTTATTCGGAGCCGCAACCCCTAGAGTTATAAATTCTAAAACGTCTATAAACATCTACCGATTAGAACTACCTCGCGTGGCCAACTCGATACTCCCAATCCCGGAATATCGCCACATGATACGTATAAGAAAACTCATCTTATAACAACACAGAGATAAATAAGGATCAACTCCATCTTATTAATCTCGAAAGTAAAATCGTTACAACATCACCGAAAATACAACTATACAAAAGCATCAACATGCTAACAATCGAAACTAGAACCACAAAGAGAAACAAAGCTCATGCCGCAACCTGCTTGTCGAACCACTTCCTGAACTTTAATTTCATCTTCGCCTCTGGCTCCTAAGTCTCCTCCTGGAAACCGCCACAATCCCACAAAATCCTCAACAATGGAATCTTCTTCTGATGCAATTCCTTGACTCCTCTCTTTAGGATCCTCACAGGAACCGCCAGAACCGTCAAATCTGGCTGAAGATCTGCAGGGATCTCAGGCACTAACTCCTCCGACTCATGCAGGCACTTCCGCAACATCGAAACATGGAAAAACTTATGAAATGCCTTTATGATCGGAGGTAACTCGAGCCAATACGCAACCGGTCCAACACGCTCCACCACAGGAAACGGACCCATAAACCGCGGACTCAGCTTGTTCTCCCGAATAGACCTGTTAGGGCCTCGCAACATAGCCATCTTGAGATACACACGATCTCCAACCGCAACCTCAAGCTCCCGCCTCTCCTTATCAGCGTAGCTCTTCTGGCGATCCTGAGCTTCCTTCATGTTCAATCTCACGACCCGGATCTTCTCCGTCATTTCATGAACATAAGTAGCCCCCCAAATACTGCGCTCCCCCACTTGGGTCCAGCATAACGGCGTCCTACATGGCCTCCCATACAACGCCTCAAAAGGAGCCATACTGATACTCGCCTGAAAACTGTTATTGTAAGCGAACTCGACCAAACTAAAATGATCCGCCCAATAACCGCCCCAATCCAAAACACACATTCTCAGCAAATCCTCCATAGTCTGAATAGTCCTCTCTGACTGCCCATCAGTCTGCGGATGATAAGCCGTACTCATATGCACCTTAGTGCCCATCTCTGCCTGAAATGCTCCCCAGAACTCCGATGCAAACCTGGGATCTCGATCTGAAACAATACTGGCTGGCACTCCATGCAGCCTGACTATCTCCTTCATGAACCTCTTAGCCTTTTTAGCCGCTCCATCGGTCTTTTTAATGGCCAAAAAGTACGCTGACTTAGTCAACCGATCCACAACTACCCAGATAGCATCATATGTCCACGAAATCCATCGTAATCATATCCCATTTCCACTCAGGAATGGGTAAACTCTACAGATGACCACTCGAAACTCCATGCTCGGCCTTAACCAACGAACAAGTATTACACTTGGAAACATAAGCTGCCACATCTCTCTTCATCCCGACCCAATGATAATACCGTTTGAGATCCCGGTACATCTTACTCGCACCCGGATGAATCGAGAACTTGCTCGAATGAGCCTCACTCAGAATCTCCTGCCTCAATACCTCATCTCGAGGAACACAAACTCGCCCACGAATCAAAACTGTCCCATTCGGAGAGACCACATACTCAGAATCCACAGCTCGCGATATACCCAACAAACCCTGATCACTCTGCTGAGCTACTCTGACCCTACTGAGAAGATCTGCCTGATCGACTTCCTCTAAGCCCAAAGGCACCTCTGAAACGGCACAAAGGCGCAACGTGCTAATCTCGCCTACCAGATCCTCGATAACCTACTCACGGGCTGAATCGAACCTCCGTTGACTCAAGGCATCGGCTACCAGATTAGCCCTGCCCGGATGATAAATGATCTCCAGATCGTAATCCGCCAGCAGCTCAACCCAGCGCCTCTGCCTCATATTCAGCAATGGCTGAGTGAAGATATGCTGCAGATTCTTGTGATCCGTAAAAATCTGCACTCTGCCTCCATACAGATAAGACCTCCAGTTCTTCAGGGCAAACATAACGGCTCCCAACTCTAGATCATGCGTAGGCCGATTACGCTCACTACCCTGCAACTGCCTCGAAGCATAAGCAATAACTCGACCCTCCTGCATCAAAACACAACCTAGACCAACTCCTGAAGCATCAGTATATACCGCATTAGGCTTTCCCGGCTCGGGTAATGCCAGCACCGGCGTACTGGTCAACATCTCCTTGAGCTTCGAAAAAATCTTCTCACACGCCGGCGACCAAACGAACGGAACCTCCTTACCGGTAAACTTCGTTATCGGTTGCGCCATACTCGCAAAGCCCTTAACAAATCTCCGATAATATCTTGCTAAGCCCAGAAAACTCCTGATCTCGGTAGCACTACTCGGTCTTGGCCAATCTCGAATCGCTTCAATCTTAGCCGGATCCACATAATCTCCCTCTGCAGACACGATATGACCCAAGAATCCCATCTGCCTCTGCCAAAAACTACACTTGCTCAACTTTGCATAAAGTTTCTGCTCCCGAAGCTTCTCCAAAACCAACCGCAAATGAGCCTCGTGCTCCACGGGACTCCTTGAGTAAACCAAGATATCGTCAATAAAAATGATCATGAACACGTCCAAATACTCCTTGAACACGTCGTTCATCAATCTCATGAATGCCGCTGGCGCATTCGTCAAACCAAAAGGCATAACCACGAACTCGAAATGCCCATATCTCGTCCTGAATGCCGTCTTACGAACATCTGCCTCATCAATCGGAATCTGATGATACCCTGAAGCCAAGTCTATCTTGGAGAACCACGTCGCACCCCTCAACTGATCCAAAAAAACATCAATCCTCGGGAGAGGGTACCTGTTCTTCACAGTGACTCGGTTAAGTCCTCGGTAATCGATGCATAACCAGAAACTTCCATCCTTCTTCTTTACGAACAACACTGGCGCTCCCCACGACGAAACACTCGGACGAATAAAACCCTTCTCCAGAAGGTCCTCTAACTGCTTCTTCAACTCCGCTACTAATAGGAATTTACGAAGTTAGAGTCAAGAATTTTACCTGTGATCTGCCCGGCGTTACTGTTTTAACCAAACTCTGCTGGCCCGATCTGGCCAATTGGCTGTTGTACTGCCGCAACCTGACCCCCCGGCTGCACCTCAACTGGCTGAATCGCAGCTACGGTCGCCGGCTGCAATCTGGGACACATCATCCTGATATGCCCTGGCTCTCTACAGTGGAAACACACTCTCAAATCCCGCTGCTGCGACTGTTACAGCGGCTGCAACTGCTGATCGCCCTTACGGGGGCAACTCGACAAACGATTCTCAAGACTCTTGTATCCATAACACGCTCAACTCCTCTGACTGGACCTGGAAGCACCATCCCATTTCCGTTTCTGGCCCTGCGCAGGCTTGCCGCCTTTACCGGAACCACTCTGTTGCTGCTGCTGCTGTCTCCTCGGCTGAACAGCAGGAACAACTGAAACAGGAACGACAGCTGGAATGGCTATAGCTAACTGACCTTTCAGATCCTCCTCAATGCCCTCAACCATCTCCACCAGCTTCGCCCTCAAGGCGTACTCCGAAACCCTGCAGCGAATCCTCAGATCTGCACGAAGTCCCCTCAGGGACCTCTGAACCTGCGTCCGCTCGTCCTCCATGCCACGATCCGCATAAACAAGCAACCTGCTGAACTCGGCGTCATACTCTCGCACAGTACGATCACCCTGGACCAGCTCCACGAATCTCATCCCGAGATGATCTAAAGCCTCCTGAGGAAAGTACTTGGCGTTGAACTCAGCCACGAACTCTCCCCAGGTCCAAACAGCACCTGGCCTCCTTGCCTCAATCGCTCTCCACCATAAATGAGCATTCCCAACTAGATAGTGGATAGCTATCTCAACACGGTAATCCTCCGGACATTGAACCGAACGGAAGTTGCGCTCCATGCGCATGGGCCACTCATCTGCCTCCTCAGGCCCAACACCGCCCGCGAAGAAAGTAGTCCTCATCTGACGCATCTGCCCCATCATCTCCAGAGAGGTCGTTCGCACCTCAGCCATCGCAGCCCTCGGCTGCACCTCTGCCACTAGAGGCACCACTGGAGCCTGAACCGGAACTACCACCGGAAAACTCCCCAATAACTCTGTCAGAATCCCCTCCATGCAATCCATACGATCCTGAGCTGGAACGGCACCCACACCAGGGCCTGCTCCCCTGCCAGCCATCCCGGCGCCTCTCCCGGCGCCCACAACACCCACACTTGCACTACCACTGGTCTCGCTCACGGAACCCGAATGATGCGTAGGAGTACGCGACGTCGGCACAGCACTCGAAGATGACTCAAACATTAGACCGCGACCACGACCTCGGCCTCCACGGCCACCAACTCTGCCACCGCAGGCACCAGCTCTGCCACGACCTCTAACTTCAGGAACCATACTGCACTGCATATCCCAAAAATACAGGCTAAGCTACTATAAGTCACACAGAAAAAAAAACACAACATACCGTGGAATCACACTGGAGGCTCGGGGGAATAATCTAAGACTCTATACTAACACCGTAAATCACATAGTCTTAGATCACACAACCTACGTCCTAAAACCGTATAAGCTCTGATACCAAAATGTAACACCCGCATCCTCTTTTTTTTTTAATTAAACAGTTATTAAATCAGGTGTGCAACAAGCGGAAATAGCCAACAGAATATTCAATCCAAAACCAATATTAAATAACCAAATTCAGGAATTATCAAATCCAACAAAAATCCATATCACTAGCAACCTAACAGGCTACTAACAGTTCAACAACATGAAATAAAGACACCCTATCATCCCCCGTCATCGCCTCGATTCCACGATCACAATTTGCCCTTACCTGCAACTCAAAGGAAAACGGGAGTTGCGTGAGTATTATCATAAATACTCAGTGAAGCGGTCATCCCGCAACAGATTAACATAGATTAACATTTACAGGTAATTCACATTTACCACATTTACCAATTAAACATTCTTTAAATTTTTAATAATATTTCTTAATAATTAATTAGGTGTCGATCGACACACCACATCGGTGTCGATCGACACAACCACTAGGTGTCGCTCGACACTCGCTAAAACGAGCATCAACACAACCTCTAGGTGTCGATCGACACAACCTCTAGGTGTCGATCGACACCCTGTTACAGAATCCAGAACCGAGACTCTCCTCTCACGTCTCAACCCAGAATCAACGTTATCACCATTTCCGAACGATTACACAGTATTAACACAAATACACAACATCAAAACATCAATCATTAGTCACAATTCCCGAAATGACACGCATAAAAGGCTATAAACGATCATCTACGATAATCCTAGCGATCACGCACTCACCTTGCTATTCGAAGAGGAAAAACGGATCAAAAACGACGAACTCACGGCTTAGAACTCCTACTTCACCACTGGAACGAACAGGGACTGCTCACAAACCACCACATCCACGAATAGATGAAGAATCCTCGAGAATACGAACCGAAACTTTAATGAACGGATGATTAACACTCGATTCTCCTTCTTTCTCCCTTTTCACATGAATTTGTCTCTGATTTCTCCTTCCAACCCGACGGCTCGCGATCCCAGGCTATTAAAAAGGTTGAGTTTAGGGTTTTCGAGAATTAAACCGCGTGAAAATCGCGGTTTTCGCAAACCGAAACCGAAACTCGCAACTGGTGTCGATCGACACTGCCCAAGGGTGTCGATCGACACCTCCAAAGAATATCAAAACTTTGGGCTACGGTCGTTACATTGTTGGCGCATGGTGGTGGTGCGTTTCTAGTGAATTCCAGCGTTAGAGAGTGTTGTTTCGTCGCTGTTCCTTTCCGTTCTTCGTGTTCTTCGTGTTTATCCTTTTTTCGTCGCAAAATTGAGGTGATTGCGCGACCGTAGGCTTGGATAGGTTAGAATTCGATTGTTAAATGGTTAGGATTGTTCATGGTGGTTGAACTGGTTGTTGATTGCGTGTGATTATGATTTTTGTGTGATTTCTGTGATGAATTTGTGTGATTTCGTGTTTTGGATCGAATGTTTTAATCTGTTCCTGGTGATAGAACATGGTGTCGATCGACACCTAGAGGTAGTGTTGATCGACACCACGGTGAAACGACATCAGAATTGTCGAGGTGTCGATCGACACCTAGAGGTAGTGTCGATCGACACCCAGTTGAATCATGTATGCATTTTAATTGTTTATTATTCGGTTTTGATGTATCCGTATTTAGCCTGTAGACGGGAAGACCGTCTCACTAAGTATTTATTAAATACTTACGTAACTCTGTTTTTCCTTTTTGAGTTGTAGGTAAAAGAAATGCGTGATCGCGGAATCAAGGCCAGTTGAAGAGGATGATTAGGGGTTGTGGTTCTCGTTTAGTCTAGTGAAACATGGTGTTTAGGTTGCTAGATTTTTATTATTTTGTGGAATTTGATTTATGAAATTGTTGGATTATTGTTTTAATTAACTTATTGAATTATTTTATGAGAATTTCCGCAACTGTTTAATTTTTTTTTAAAAAGTGTTGGTTGTTTCATTTGTAGTATTAAGCCGGCCCGCCCAGTCTCTAACTTGATCTTCTTCTTCTTCCTCAATTTTTTTGTTCTTTCTCTTCTTCCTCGATTTTTTTTTCTTCCCCTTCTTCAGAGCAGTAACAGTCTATCACCAATTCTACGGTATAGTTCCTGTAAACCATTAACAAACAAAGATTATTGCGCCGATTGATAATTTTGATAATCTATGTTCTATAAACTAGCTATAATGTTGCTTCAATAATTATCATCTGTTGATCTTTTCTTTGATATAAACAGAGCCGTGTTCACCTCATATCAAATTAGGCAATTGCCTAGGGCCCCACATTTTATGCATATTTATAGGCCCCCAATTTTAGATTTAAGAAGATTTAGTAGTTAATTTAGTAAAAATAATTTGAAACTTTCATTTACTACTTATTTCATATAGCTTTCTATATCTTCAGTTTTGCATCTTTTGATTGTTTTATATTTATTTAGCTTCCAGTTTTGTTTGTTTGTACAGATTATTTTACATGTACTTAACTTATTTGATTTTATATGTTTATTATTAGTTATTACTATTCCATAAACTTCCAACTTTGATGTTCGGTTACATATATTTAATCAACAAAAAGATTACAAGATAATTACATAACAAAAAAAAAAAGATTACAAGATAAATACATAACTAAATCATAAATATTTTAAATTGTATGTTAGTTATATATTTCTTCCATAACACTATTAACTCTGTAAAACAATCAACAATGATTTATTAACATAGTTTCAGTTTTTTTAATGGTTTTTAAGTAGTTTTCTATATTAATTAGTTTATAAAATTTATGGTTTTCTGTAGTTTTACATTTCAAAAAATTAAAAATAATTCATGTTTAATTTTGCCTTAAGCCTCGTTATAGCTTAGCACGGCACTGGATATAAACTGCCAGATCAAAGACGAAAAATTTCAGAGATTTAAGCATACACTAGCAAAGAAAAATCTGTTTTTTTCCGGTTGGGATCGGTTCGGTTTTTCGGTTCCGGATATTTTGCCCACCCCTAGAGAGAAGTCTATGAAAATTCTTAATCATAAAAGGATAATTTACATACTTAGATAACTCCTAAATATATCTATTTTCCTAATCTCTTTAATAGTAACCTTAACTCACTAGAACTAGGCTAGGTTGTGACTCAAGCTTTCTTCAAGCTTTTAACCATAACATTTTTCAATTAGCAAGAAAAACTTAGTATTCAGAATCAGATCATGGCTAACACTCTCCAAAACGGGCCTCAAATGTATTTTGAGGTTGATCCAGGATTGTTTTTTATCGTTTTTTTTGTTTTTTTATGTTGATTCTAGTAGGGTGTTTGTTGTTTTGGATTGTCAAACGATTCTTCTGCGGCACCACCGTCACTCAAGTGTCGCCGGAGATCGAGATGACATGACAAATTACTGAATTATTAATAAGATTATATTTAACCGATCGTTTGTTAATGTTAGATGTAATCCTGACTTTTGTAATCTAAGTTATCATCTTTATCATGCAATGTAAGATAGTTTGGTTATATTTATCAAACCGGTTTGTTCCGGAATCGTTTGTAAAGATGATAGTGTAATTAACATAAATAAAAAAATCATTTCGTCTTCTTCTTCTTCTCCTTCAAAAGAGAGTGTCTCAATCTCGTTTCTGTTCAAATCGATCCTTGTAATACATTGGCGGCGAAGAACTAGAATTTGTCAAGTAGAATCGCATTCGTTTCGATTGACTCGGAAGTTCCAGATCCTTTGATGTGAGCTTTGTCTTTGGTTCAATTTATACTCTATGTATTATTATAAACTACAAAATATATGTCGTTATTTCATGATTTTTTTTTAAATTTCAAAGAGAAAAGAAAGCAACATAGATCGCATTTACAAAATTATGCGAAAATAATAAAAAGTGAGCAAAATATAAGCAAAACAATAAACAAAATAAGAGAAGTTTAAACAAATATGATCCTTTTTTATTTATGTAGGTGGTAAAACCTTATATAGCTTTGCTACTCTTTTTGGAATGAGCAATCTCTTATACACAATTGAATGAGGGAACTAATTTAGCAAATTCAATTTGAGAAAATAAACAATGTAATGAATGAAATTTTGTTATGGAAACATGTCGCCAATCACCTCTATGTATTATTATAAACTACAAAATATCTGTCGTTATTTGATGATTTTTTTTTTCTTGTATTGAGAGTTTTATTTCAATTCACTTTTACCCAAAAATGCCTAACCTATAAAGAAACTAGAATATGCATTGCCCGATGCGCGAGTTTTGTTTTGTTTTTTTTTTAAATTTAGAGACAAAGAATATGGTATATTATATTATTTATATTTGACAAAAATAACCAATTCTTTGTCATTTTCAACTATTTCAATATTGATAGTTACTTTTTGAAAATATTTATATTTATTTACAACTTTGTTAACTACATAAATTTGACAACTGAATAAATTATGTTATCTAAATAGTAAATACTTTCTTGCGGCGCCGTTTTAAGAACTATAGTTATGAATGAACAATCGACTTTGAGGATTAATGAGGGAAATGGAAATGTTTATATTTATAGTTGATAGAGAGATTATCTGAAAAATCAAAAAATGTGTGACCATCTCTGTTCGAACTTGTCAATTAAAAATGTGTAACCAATTAACCTATGGATGTTTTATTCTTCTTTTTGCATCTATAAAATACTTAGAGCATCTCCAATGTATTACACCATATTTTATACTAAAATGGTGTAATACCAAAATGGTGTTGAGTTTTACTCCAATGTATTACACAATTTTCTACACCAAAAATGGAATATTCTAAATTTATTCTTTTATAAATTTACAAATTAACCCATCTACTTTTTTTAAGTCTAATAAATTATAAAATCATTTAAATTTAACATTACATATGAAAGAAAAAATATAATACATCATATAAAATAAATGTATGTATAATAGATTTTGATTTGATAATCATAAAAATATTAGATTTGGGTTAATTTGTCATCATTATGTAAGTTTCTCTTTAAATATGAAATTATTTATAATTTGAAGGACCAATTTATAAATAAAAAGTTCTACACCAAAATAAGATTTGGTGTATGATTTGGAGATGCTCTTAGATAACAAAATCTTTTATGTGTGTCCAAAAGACTAAAAGTTTGAAAAATGTCACTCCATGAATTCGAATAAGTGGCAAACAAGTATCCTTTATCATATCTCTCTCCTCTTTTCTTCTCCTTCTCTCTAAAAGTTTTTTTACGATCTGAGATTTGCTTCTCTTACTTCGGTGGCTTTCATAGCATCGGAGTAGGATTGTTTTATGTTTATGCTTTTCTTTTGTAGTTTAATCGGTTTTGTTGTTGGGTTTTTCCAAACTTTTTGTTCTTTGATGGTTTGTTTTTTAGATCTAGATCTAAAAATGAAATCTTCCGAGAAATTTTTTTTCTGATTAATCCTTTCTTGTGTTTGTTTTCATGTTAAGGTTTGTGTTATTGTTTGGTTCTATTTGGTCTCATCCTTGACTCAAGTTTCTTCGGCTCATAATCGAATCGACCCTATACCGTTCATGTTTCTTCAAGTGGCGGTGAATCGGTTTTGGGCGGCTTTTTCTAGGCTTCCTCCACTCGATCTTTTGTTTCAGATCTGGGCGAGATCTGCTCCTTCACTTGTCTCCTCTCACCGATTATTTGTTGCGTTGTTCAACTCAATCGGCCGAGGCTTTCGATTTCGATCGACGGAGCTCGTATTGTCTCCGGTGAGGTTCCTCCGTCTAGCCACCATAAGGTTGCACAAGATTTTAATTTCCGAAGTCGTATTTATTACCAAGCGAGGACTAAAGTTCAGAAGTAGTGTTCTTTGAGTTGTGGATTTGTCTACATCTCTCTATGCTTCTGGGTTTGTGGAGATTCTGGACGTAAGGATGGTTTCAATAAGACCTGCTATTTTCTAAACCTTGTTTTTTTGCCTTTGGTTTGATTTAGACCGTTTGTTCTTTATCTTTGTGTTGGTTTGTATATCCCGGGGACAATTCTCATATGCTCGCTCGACTTCGTTTTCCAGTTTGTGGACTTTGCTCTCCAGTTTGTGGACTTTGCTCTCCGGTTTGTTTGGACTTTTAGGGTCAGATTGGTAGAATCTTTATAATCTTACAACCACTTTTTAATTTGTACCGCTTTAGATTGTACCAATCACGAAAACTTAACCAAAAGCTTTACCAACACTATTACACTAATCTTTATTTATAAAGATTTATTTCAAATCTTTATCTATACAGCTTTGCACTATATTAGGCCATCCTCATTGCAGACACCATCGTGTCTTAAGGCAATATAAAATTATTAAAACACACTCTCTCTTCCTTTTACTCAACTTTATACCTTCTCTTTCATTCTTTTACTCAACTTTTATTAATTTTATATTTAAACACTCTCTCTTCCTTTTAAAAACACTCTCCAAAAAATTTAATTTTAAACACTTTCTCTTCCTTTTAAACACTCTCTACTCTCTTTACTCAAATTTTATTAATTTTATATTTCAATATACCCCACAAAAACACTCTCTTTCTTCCTTTTACAATCATTTTAATAATTTTTTATTATAAAAACACCACATTTAGACCCCAATGGGTTACCAATGATGATGCTCTTATAAAGCTTACCACTCCAGCTTTTAAAAAAGTTAAGTTACCAATCAGACCCTTAATTTCGTATCGCACATGATTAGCCGGCTTGTGGCTTTTAATGTCTTTGTATCCCCAACTTTTGAATAAATAACTTAGATGGAAAAAAAAAAAAGAATTCGAACAAGTGATTTCAATAAAAGACACGGAAGAGTTGTAACCAGTTTGGCCGGACGTTATTAATTGTTCTACCTGAAAGTACAAAAACTAAATATGATCTATCGTCTAATGTATCAAATAAGTTACATTTTTCTAATATAGTGGAGTAAATATTGTTGTTTAACTTAATATATTTTTTAGATATATAAATACTTATATTGTTTTTGTTTTTTTTCCAGATATATAGTACAACAGTTGATTTTATTTTCTCTATTTTTTCTGATGTTTAGTTATTTAATTTATTTTCGTTTTATAAATTTTTTTCCTTTTCTGAATTATAATAAAGCATTTTAATGTATTAATTTTTCTGATTTTTAAATCAAGATTATATTTGGATTTAAAACTTTAAATTCTAATGGAACTTTTTTTTATGAAAAATAAATTCTAATGAGACAATTTACCAGTAAATCTAGCCTAATTTAACAATTGTTTTCTAAATCTAGCCTAATGATGTGGATCCAAAGATTTTCATAATTGTTTTCCTAATTATTTTGTTTTTCGTCGTGTTAGGGTATCTCATCTATTGGGTGGTGAAGCGCGTGTATCTGTTTCGGATTCTAAGAGAGACGACGGTTGAGACAGAGATGGTTGAGGCGTCGGCGGTTTAGAGTCACCGGTTTGTTCCGGGTTATGTTAAGGATGAATATGATTATGTGGTAAATAACATAAATAAAAAATGATTTATGTTAATCCTTTTTATGTAATAAATAAAAAATGATTTATCTTCTTCTTCTTCTTTACCAATTGATCTTAGAAAAAATTACACAAATGTCACATGGCTGAGATTCAATTAAAGAATTGTCACATGGTCACTTCCTATTTTCAGGATCTGTCACATATTTTCAAAAATGCCAAATTTGCCCCAAAGAATCACTGTACAATGTTCTGACTCTGTACTGACCTTTTGACTTAGACAGTTGACAAATATATGCTTTTTAGAGAAGAAATAAAAAAAGGAAGCGTGTCACATAAATTGAAAACTGACAATGAGTTATTTTTTTATTCAATAAACAGATGCTCTCTCCTAGAAACACAAAAAGTAACTGTAGAAAAATCATTAAGAAAAAGAAGAACAACAATCTTCTCTCCTCTTGTTTCCTTTCTCTCTCTCGGAAATCAGAACAAAATTTCTTAAAATTTTTGCCAAATCTAGGGTTTCCAATGTAAAATTTGGAAATGAACCCATCAGATACGGCGGATACGGCGGCTACTGTTGCTCAGCCGATTACGGTTTCTCCGCCTGTAACGGCTGCTCCGGCGGCTACGGTTTTTCCACCGTATACGGCTCAGCCAGATACGGTTTCCTCCTGTAACGGCTGCTCTGGCATCTACGGGCGCTCCGCCACATACGGCTCTTCAATCTGTCATTTCTCCTCCGGCGATTACGACTCCTCAATCGGCAGAGGGTGTACACATATCGGTGACGGCTGTTACGGCTCCTTTGGGTCCTTAATCGGAAGAGAGTGTTCTACAACTTTGTGTTTCCTTTTGTTTTACTATTTTTAAAAACTTGATACTTTTCTGTGTTTTTGCTATGTACGGCCTATGTAGTATTGTGATATGTTGGTGTAAGGATATGTTATTTGTGTGTTTTTGTGTTTGTCTATGGTGGTCTAAATGGTTGGTGTACATATAGACTACCGTGTACACGATAATGTAGATAAATAGTCCAAAGATACGTGTATGTACATAGCTTGGTGTACATACATTTGTACCTGTACAGTTTGGTGTACAATGCCTTGTTGTACATACATAAAATGGTGTGTACAACTTGGTTTTGGCAGTCATGAATGTGGTTTGGGGTACAGGGTTAAGGGATGGGGGAGTTGTGATTATGGGTTTGGGTTAACTATGACCCAATTAGGGTATAGTTTTATTGTTGTGTACATACACATGTATAAAGATTTGTATACATACACATGTACAAAGATTTGTGTACATACACATATGGGTGTACAAGTTGGTGTACTTACAAATATACAAAGATATGTGTATGTACATAGCTTGGTGTACATACATGTCGGTGTACATGGTTTTGTACATACACATGTGGGTGTATAAGTTGGTGTACTTACATATGTACAAAGATATGTGTATGTACATAGTTTGGTGTACACACATATGTACCTATACAATTAGGTGTACACAGACATGTTGTACATACATAAACTGTGTTCACAACTTGGTTTTGGCAGTCATGGATGTGATTATGGGTTTGGGTTAACCATGAACCCATTAGGGTATAGTTTTATTGTTTTGGGGTTGGGGGAGTTATGTTCAGGGGTCTGGGTTAACCATGACCCAATTAGGGTATAGTTTTAGGGTTTACGGTTTAGGGTTTAGGGGAGTTATGTTCAGGGGTTTGGGTTAACTATGATCCAATTAGGGTATAGTTTTAGAGTTTAGGGTTTAGGGGAGTTATGTTCAGGGGTTTGGGTTAACCATCACCCTATTAGGGTATAGTTTTATTGTTTAGGGTTTAGGGTTGAGGAAGTTATGTTCAGGGGTTTGGGTTAACCATGACCCAATTAGGGTATAGTTTTTTTGTTGTGTACATACACATGTACAAAGATATGTGTACATACACATGTGGGTGTACAAGTTGGTGTACTTACATATGTACAAAGATATATGTATGTACATAGCTTGGTGAACATACATGTCGGTGTACATGGTTGTGTACATACACATGTGGGTGTACAAGTTAGTGTACTTACATATGAACAAAGATATATGTATGTACATAGCTTGGTGTACATACATGTCCGTGTGCATGGTTGTGTACATACACATGTGGCTGTATAAGTTGATGTACTTACATATCTACAAAAATATGTGTAAAGATATGTAAGTATGTACATAGCTGTATAAGTTGGTGTACTTACATATCTACAAAAATATGTGTAAAGATATATAAGTATGTGCATAGCTTGGTGTACACACATATGTACCAGTATAATTAGGTGTACACAGGCATGTTGTACAGACATAAACTGTGTTCACAACTTGGTTTTGGCAGTCATGGATGTGATTATGGGTTTGGGTTAACCATGACCCCATCAGGGTATAGTTTTATTGTTAGGGTTGGGGGAGTTATGTTCAGGTGTTTGGGTTAATCATGACCCAATTAAGGTATAGTTTTAGGGTTTAAGGTTTAGGGTTTAGTTTTAGGATTATGGATTAGGGTTTAGGGGAGTTATGTTCAGGGGTTTGGGTTAACCATGACCCAAATAGGGTATAGTTTTAGGATTTAGGGTTTATGGTTTAGGGTTTACTTACATATGTACAAAGTTATGTGTATGTACATAACTTGGTGTACATACATATCTACATGTACAACTTGGTGTACACGAGATTGTTGTACATATATAAAATTTTGTGTACAAGTTGGTTTTGGTAGTCATAAATGTGGTTTGGGGAAGGTCTTTCTTTACACATACATATCCTTCTGGTTAACAAATAATATATATAGTTGATTGGTGTCCATCATCAAGCTGTACAACAAAACAATCTGTATACCACAAACGTTGCTCTACTCAACAAATTGCAGAAAATGAATGTTTCACCATTGTTGTACTGAAAAACTGAATCTGAGTATGAAGAAGAAAAAGATTTCTCAGACTTTTTAACCCTTTTTAATGACAATTATAAAATTAATATTATAGGATTCTTGAACGTAAACGATACTTACATCACACAATTAATGGTGATAGTGTCCATCATCAAGCAACATTAAATGCTAAAGCTCTTTTATTATTATTTGTAATTTTTTTATAATTAAAATAGTAATACTCTTTCTCTCTTTCTCTGACACAACACATAATGTTTGTGTTGTTTCTGCCGACCATTACACACTCACACCAGGGGCAGTTTCGTCTACTTTACATATTGTTGTCATTTTATGTTACAAAAACTGCCATGTGACATTTTCTGTAATAATAAACTCCAAAAGTGCCAAATTCTGAGGTTCTCTCTTGATCTTATCCTCTCTTTTCACTAACCAACCATGGCTGATGCGACCGCCACGTGGACTCCTAACTCCCTCTCTTTCATTTGGTTGTGGCTTCTTCTTCTTTACCGTATAACATTGGTAATTGTCTCCATAGCAGTAACAGTCTAACACCAACTCTACGGTATAGTTCCTGTAAAACATTAACAAACAAAGATGATTGTGCCGATTGATAATTTTGATAATCTATGTTCTATAAACTACCTATAATGTAGCTTCAATAATTATCATCAGTTGATATTTTCTTTGATATAAACTGCCAGACCAAAGACAAAAATTTCAGAGATTAAGCATATAATTTCATTAGCAAAGAAAAATCTGATTTTTTTTCCATGGCTAACTCGTTAAAAGATGGGCCACAAATGTATCCGAGTGTTGATCCCAAAATTTTCTTTATCATTTTTTAAATTGTTTTGATTTTGGTTGTTTTAGGGTATTTGGTCTTGTGGATTGTTAAACGTTATTACTTTATTGTGCTTCTGAGAGACACCAACGTCACTCCGGAGATGGAGATGGTCGAGGCGTCGGTTTAGCTTTTGGTTTATAAGGGTTTACCACCTACATAAATAAAAATGGATCATATTTGTTTAAACTTTTCTTATTTTGTTTATTGTTTTGCTTATATTTTGCTCATTTTTTTTCTTATTTTCGCATAATTTTGTAAATTCGATCTATGTTGCTTTCTCTTCTCTCTGAACTTTTGTTTTTTAATATTCCGTTTAAGTGTTGATACAAATCCGAATATGTTTAATTTGATGGTCATACAATACATTCTTCAATTGCAACTAAACTAAGTTGTGAAATTTGTTGGTCATGACTCCAAAAATTGAATTTCTTGTTCGTTAGTGGGGTATTTGTTACGTAAACATGACCATAATTGAATTTTATTTTCAGTTTTACATATTGATTTGATCGAGGAGACTCCAATGATTCAAAGACATTTTGCGAGGAGAAGTGAGGTAATAAAAAACATCTTCCAAGCGTTTCAACATAGTTGGTGCAAAGTCTAAATATAAGCTAAAGACCAAATTCTTGGTGATAAGGTTATACATACTTTTATTTGCAGACGGTTTTATCATCTACTATTGGAGGGGAATTTCTCACTTAAGTGGTTTACTGAAAAGCTTCAAGAACAAATGAATTAAGTAAGTTAACTATTTTTTAAACTAGCCTTTATCTTAGAGCAAATATACATGACTTTTCTTTATCATTTCTTTTGCACTTTTAAATCATTTCTTCTTGACATATGAGATATGAACTTTTCACTTGGCAGTGAGACAAAACAGTTGTGGGGTTTGTATCATTAGCATTGTGATACTTGAATCTAGCCAATAGTTTGACACCTTTTAAAATTGTAGTTAATCATGTAACTTAATATCAAATTTGAATAGCTCAAACTTTAAATGAGGGTATGCTTCCTTTTCTTTCTATCTAACTATGCTCTATACTAATTAAAGAGTAGCCGCCTTAGCTTTAAAAATGTGATGGATTTATCTGTTGTAAAACATGTTCAAACAATTCAACTACAACGTATGAGCTTTTGCTTTCATGTATAAGTTTGTGATTGGTTTCAAGCCAACTGTTGAATTCGTTGAGAGCATTGGCCACGTATAAATAGAAGCTATGCAAATACATATACCATTTAGAATTATATTCGGTGAAGAAGGAGGTACAAATCAGGATGCTTTTACGCAAGAAGAATTCCCTAATATGCCACCATTTTTTAAAAAGTTTCAAAAATACCATTTTTTCAATAGTTCCAAAAATATCACAAATACAAAAATTGATTTTCAATAGATTTGTAATTTAAAATTTTGTGTTTGGGACTTTGGGTTAACTATTTCCAAAGTATGGTATAGTTTTAGGGGGTAAGGTTTGAGTTTAGGGTTGAGTTTTAAATGTTAAAACTTCATTTTAATTTTGTGGTATTTTTTTGGAATTTTGAACAAAAATGGTATTTTTGAAACTTTTTTAAAAATGGTTCAATTTTTGAGAATCGCCCCGTACGCAAATTCCTAATGGATAAGGTGAAGAAGGTCACTCTGCCATGGAGAATTTTGTTATATATTCTCTATGTTGCTATAGAATAGGGAATGCTTGGTGGTGGGATTAATTTGTTGGAGGCTTGATGGCACTACAAGAAAACAGGCCATTAGCCACTCCCAGAAACGTCACAAATTCATCACTAATGACCCATTTGCGACTACTTTGCGACGAAAATAAGTCGTCACAAAACGCTCGTCGCTAATTTTTGGCGTCACAAATCCGTCGCTAATTAGCGACTCATCTGTGACGATCATTTTGGGTCGCTAATCAGCGACTAATATGTGACTGTTAAACGTAGTCGCAAATTTGTGACTAATGAGAGACTAATATAGGTAGTGGCTAATTAGCGACGAAATAGCCACTATTTTATCACTCTATAAAAATATAAGTTGGTCACAAATTAGTCTCTATGGTGTCACTTATTAGCCACCAAATGTCACTTGTTTAGTCAATTCTTTGCTACTGATTTGGTACCAAATTGTTACTAATTTGAATTTAAATGTTTGTTTTGAGAAGCTAAAATAGAAGAAGAAAAAGACTTAAATTAAAACAAACCAAAGTAGTAATCAAGCTAAAGCTTGACAAAACAAGATAAGAGTACCAAAAAAAGAGTTACATATCAAGTTTGTTCAAAGTCATAAACTTTACAAGTCTCATGAAATCTAAAAGAGTGTGAGATGATATATATAACAAAGCTAGAGAATAGAGACTAGTGTTAGGCTAGAGTTAAAGATTTAATATCAAACATTCAATCCTTTGTGGACGAAATGGTTTTCTTGAAGAGAGAAACTTTGCAAAGACATGTGTCATCGTGATCTTTATCCATATGATAGAATCAAACTCTGGAAACAGAAAACAAAAGATTTCAAGTATGAGAAACCAAGAGAAAACAGAACACAATCAATCTTTACTCTCATTTGAGAGTTTGAGCTAAAAAAAAAACATACGAATTGATTTATGAACCTGTTTTGTTTGAGGCTGGTATTAGCAAAGGTTTCCAGACCGAATCCAATTCTCATCATCTGCATAATCAAACTCCACAAAAAGTTTCGATGAAGTAACAATAGAGTACAGTAATCAATGAAATTTTCCTTTTCTTCCAATGAAATTCAAAATACAAGTGTTGAAATTGAGATCAATCAAGTATCGATGAAACAGAATCACTAATTAAGTATCAATGAAAACAAAAGGGTTTCTACATTACACCATCTAGTTCAAAAGACTTTAGAAAGACAAAGAAACAAGAATGAGTCTTTGGTCTCCAATTAAATAACTAGCAGTACACCACACAAACAAACACAAGCAAATGTATATATATATAAACCAGGTAAGGAAGAGATAGCAAACTTGCCTACTCCAAGGGGTCTCATGTAAGCATGTTGAGTGTAGACCTGTGACTTATCTGCAATCCTGTCAACCAAATTGTTCATTATTTCAGTTACATAGTCCATTAGTGTAGACATAGATAAGAGTGATAACTTAACACCCAACAATTAGCTAAGAACTAATTAAGCAGGTCAGTTTGCAAAAGTATATACCATTTAGCGAGAATGTCCGCAGGCATCTCGTATCCGTATTGGAACCTAAACTCAGCTGCCTCATTCCTTGCTTGCGTGACCAAGGACCTTGAATCAGCTGCCATTTCATTCAAGAGTCACATAAGCAAGCTAGTGTTTATCATTCAAAGCATTGCGATTTTCCTACAACACGGATATCGAAGTATCGGAATATACGAACCTGTCATGCCAGTGGCTAACAATCCAAGGTACTTAGTGACAGGGAAAAGGTGAGATACGCTTGACTGATCTAGTAGTTTGTCCTGCCCAATTGCAAAAACCATGAAAATCTCAGATATATATTGAAAAAGTGTCAAAATCTCAAATTTATTGGATCCCAAATAATCAAAACCCTCAAAAACTACAAGCGCATAGATCTACACCCTAATACAATATGCAATCACTTAGATCCAAATCGTCAAAGAAACCCCCAAAAATAGGACTAACCGGAACTTTCTTCTGAGTAACGACGCATACTGAATCTTTGCCTCGCACACCGATCGATGTAATTCCAGCTGCCTTCACGGCTTTGAATGCGTATTCTGCAAAATCCGTTAACCAGTAATCTAAGAATCGAAGAAAACGAGAGAGCGAAAGGAGTAAAAGAGTGAAATTGAAGGATTTCGATTACACCATCTAGTTTAAAAACAGAATCTCAATCAAATTCACAAAATCACTAAACCAAAAGGGGTTTCTCTAACGCATCATCTAAAAACCCTAAATCTGATTTCAATTTCACGAATTAAGAATCCAGGGACTTACTGGAGACATCGCAGCACCAAACAACACCATTGTGACCACGGTAAGTTCCGAGTCGTTGGCCATTATCGGCAAACCAGAGGGTAAGAGTGTGATCCTTAGCGCAAGAGAAAAGCATATCTCCGTCTCTGTTGTACCAGAGAAACGTCAAGGAACGTTCATGTCCCTTCATCAAAATCGGCCTCATCCCAACGCTCTTCTCTTTGCTTGGATTCTCTTCTCCTAGGGGTTTTTGGAGACGAGTCGAAGAACAAGAGCTACAAGAACACAGAGCAAAAAACCTAGGGGGGAGAGGGAGAGAGAGAGAGATGAAACAGAGAAGAGGAAATCAAAGAGGAGGGAGATCTGGAGACAAAGAGATTTTGTAAAAAAGTGACCCAAATTTTGATTTTTTCAGATTGGGGCGAGAGGGAAATTGAAATTATAGAAAGCAAATGAGCGGGAAACTAAAATATATTAGTCTCAAAAGAGTAACAAAATAGTTACTAATTTGTGACTGATTTGTGACGATTTAAGTTAGTCACAAATCAAATCCCTAAACCCTAAACATTTAGACCCAAAATTTATTCTTCTACCCTTTCCCTAAACCATATACCCTAAATAAACGGATATAACCATTATACCACCACTAACAAAACTAATTTACAAAAACATCAACTTCACATAAACTTACTTTAAAACTTCTAAGTGTTTATAAGCTAAAGTACATTAATGTTGTTCTCACATAAATATTTTTTTAGAAATTGATTTACTCACTACAATCATATCTTGGCTACTTTGTTATTGGCTTTAGTACAAGCTAAATACAACTATGAATCATAGAAGCATACATTTTGGGGTTTAATGTGTATTATTGTAAAATGGAGTGGCAAAGTAGTCACTAATCAGTCGCAAATTTACTTCTGCGTCGCAAATGTGTCGCAAAATAGTGGTATATTTGTGACTATTTTGTGACGTTAGTATAGGTTTGAGAATCCAAAACCCTAAACCCTATATAGTCACTAAAGAGTCACAAATTCGTCACAATTAATTTTTTTAAAAAATTGTTATTTTGAAACCCTAAACCCTATATGGTCACTAAAGAGTCACAAATTCGTCACTACCAATTTTTTTTTAAAAATTGTTATTTTGAAATCCTAAACCCTATATGGTCACTAAAGAGTCACAAATTCGTCACTACCAATTTTTTTTAAAAAATGTTACCTACATTTAAACATTTGTGACGCTTTTGTGACGCTCTTATGGTAGTCACTAATATGTGACTGCTTTGATGGTCACAAAGTAGTCGCATATTTGCGACCCCATAGAGTAGTTGTAAACGAGTCGCTAATTAGTGACTGATATGTGACTAGCCCTAAACCTTCGAATAAGTGTTGCAAATTAGTCGCCAATTTGCGACGCTCTTACGACCAGGTTTTGGCGTCGCAAAGTAGTCACAAGTTTGTCGCAATAGCGTCGCAAATATTAGTGACTACTTTTGCAGTCACTAACCGCAGTCACTTCTGGACTGTTTTCTTGTAGTGTGGAGCAAATATTAGAATTACATGCATCTGCATTGGTGCGCTTCGGTTGAAACGTAATAACCTCCAATTTTCTAAAGCGAAACTGATCATAATTTCCCCTCATTTCCAACGGTCAAGAGTAAAATTGGGGTTTTACCTTATATTTTTGGGTTGATTGTTTAAACCCCCCCAAAGTCATTACACCCTATCCATTTACACCCAAACTATTTACCTCTTTATAACCCCCCCCAAACTTATAAATTTAAGCTTTAAACCACCCCATTAACTTACTTCTGCTTAATTCCACCTCTCTAATTGGAAAACTTCAAATCGTGGTTAATAGAGAAAATAGCGTTTGATTAAAAACGATTGCCCAGAAACCCAGACCACGGATCCGACCCGACTTGGGGAAAAAAAATCGTGTTAAATAGATGGAAAAACAATGGAGAAAATAAAATTAGGGTTCATTTAATTTGGAGAGCGAGAAAGGAGAAGAGTAGCATCAAAGTAACAATGGATGAAGATCAACTTGCACTTGGTCGTATGTATGAATGGGATTTCATTTATGTATTTGGTTTCGACACTTATTTACTCAGTTATACTTTTTTTGGTTTTTGGTGATTGATGTTAGTTTTTGTTGGGACAGAGATGATGCATATGAAAGTGAAAAGGATAGAACTGATTTTGAAACAGAGAATGTAGATGAAAGGGTGCGTGATGAAAGTGAGAAACATGAAATTACGAACGCTAAAAACAACAAGAAGAGTGATAACATCGAGAATGTTGAGGATATAGTGGGACGATATGAATATGAGATTGAGGAATCAGTAGTTGACTTTGTTGATGAGACACCTATTGAGCGACATACAATTCCAGAGACTTCGGATGATGAGGAAGATGAGTTGGTTGTGAGAGATAGAAGAATGAGAGCTAAAAGAGATGATAAGCTAGCTTTGGGAACAGCTTTTTATACAGTTTATGAGTTCCAAGAGGCTGTGTTAGAGTATGCTTTGAGCAAAGCAAGAAACATTAAACGAGATAGGTGGGATAAGATGAAGATTTCCTATAGGTGTGGCATGGGTAAGAAATGTAAATGGCGGGTTTATTGCTCATATGATAAGTCTAGCCAGAAGTGGTTGTTGAAGACTAAGTATGGGTACCATAGTTGCACTCCGAATGGGAAATGCAAGCTTTTGAAGGCTCCAGTAATTGCGAGGCTTTTCTTGGACAAACTGAGACAAAATGACGATCTAATGCCTCAAGAAATTCAAGATCTTATCAAGGAGAAATGGAAAATAGTTAGTACAAGGAATCAATGCCAAAATGGGAGGCTTTTAGCTCTAAAATAGCTTGAGCAGGAGTATGCCGAACAGTTTGCTCATCCCCGCGGTTATGCCCACGAGATAGTCACTTCAAACCCAAGATTAACAGCCATAGTTGACACTTACCGCAACGCATCTGGAGAAGATGTGTTTAATCGATTTTATGTTTGTTTTGCAAATCTCCGAGACACTTGGAGAGGATCTTGTAGGGCAATCATCGGGCTTGATGGCACTTTTTTGAAGGTTGTTGTTAAAGGGATATTGCTTACTGCGGTTGGACATGATGCAAACAATCAAATTTATCCAATAGCTTGGGCTGTGGTACAAGCTGAGAACACAGATAATTGGTTATGGTTCATTAAGCAAATCAAGATTGATTTACTTCTTCAAGATGGCGATGGGTTTGTCCTTATATCAGATAGATCAAAGGTATGCATTAACTAGTTTCATGGCTTGTATCTTTACAATATATGCAATAACTTATTGCTTTAGACAGGGTATAATGACTTTGGGTTGGGGGGGGGGGGGGGGGGGGGGGGGTTATAAAGAGGTAAATAGTTTGGGTGTAAATAGATAGGGTATAATGACTTTGGTGGGGGGGGGTAAACAGTCAACCCTATATTTTTTGTAAGTTGTTTGACGGTTTATGTAGATAGAGTTATTGTTCATGAAGTCAATCAAAGAAATGATATTAGATCACTTTTCACAATTTCTTTTGGTTAGTCAATCTTTTTGATGTTTCTTACTAAACCCTTGAACTTATTCTCTTTTCTTGGTCTAGCTTCATTTAATTAATTTAATTTGTGTGTCTTCTTCGGTGTAATATGTCACTAATGATTGTAGGAGAAACATTTTTAGCTAACGATTTCTTCAATAAATCTTCATCTTCTAACTTGATTTTTGTCTCTTAACAAGAAGGTTAATATCTTCGAAAGTTTAGATTGGTCTAAACGACGAAAGCACCTTTCTGTTTATGTATGACATCAAGATTTAACTCATGAATTTAATGTCTGTAATCATCATCGATGTACCAGATGAAAATGACACTTACAAAAAAGCTTAATTTACTTGGAATTATTAGTAACATTTGTGCAGACTGAGAGGAAATTGCTAATAATGACCTAAAACTTGATTTGAAATGCAAAAGTAAACCCCTTATCTCATGTTTGGCAAAAGTAACCCAAATGAGTAGTGAAATTACAAATACAACTTTAATGAGCAAACAAAAAAACGGAATGCATAATGACCTTTTTAGCCTTTTGACGTCTACACCGGAAGTCTACACAGTAGACATCAAATGATGCCTACTTTAAGACTGGAAAAGAAGTCTACATCGTAATTAAATCTTATATTTAAATTTATAAATTGAAAAAAAATATTTTTGTAAAACTTTTTTGATCATAATTAAACTATAACAAATTGTGAAGTATGAAAAATAAAATTTCACAAAATTGAAACAAATTAAAACAAAAAGACAAATAACATTGAAAATGAATGAATGAGTGAGTTACATGTTCTACACTAAAGTATACATGGATATCATATATTCTACTCCATCAAAATTCTGTTAGCTATTGATATGATTGGTAGTTATTGTAACTTGATACATATAAGTTATATGAGTTTATGATTGTGATGGGTTTATATTTTGGGATTCATATATATAGTTTATGGTTTAGAGTAAACAACTTAATAGAAGTTGTAAAGTAGGATATATATAGTTTATGGTTTAGAGTAAACAACTTAATAGAAGTTGTAAAGTAGGATTTTGATTTATGGTTTATAATTGCTACATTTAAAATGTAAAACTTGCATAAAAGAGTTAAATTGTGTATATATTAGATGTTTAAATGTTTGATACAAGTTTTTATTTAAGGAATTGAGTAATCTATTTGAAAATTACCAATTTAGGGTTTCGGATTGTAGACTTCATTTACAGTCTACTTGAATATGCAGATTTCATTTACAGTCTACTTTAATATGTAGACTTCATATGCAGTCTACATAGAGTTTAGGGTTTTGTTTTAGAGTATAGGGTTTTGGAATGTAGACTTCATACGCAGTCTACATTAACCGGAAATTTTAACCTAACCAGAATTTGTTGTCTCCATATATAAACGAAAATTATTACCTAACCCTAATTTCCTTTAAGAAAATCTGCCAACTCTCTCTCTCTCAACAACGGCGATTTTTTTTCTTCTCCCCTTCAGATATTCCTCTCCTTCAGATCTTCTTCTTTAATCAAAGGTATAATCGGCCATGGCGAAACCAAGTCGTCGTCGTTCTACTTCCATGTCTGGGTCTTCGTCTAGGTCTAGTTCCAGATCGAGTCCGTGGATGTTGCGCCCCAGGGGTTAGCCGCCGACATCTCTTTCTCTCATTCTCGTAGTCCATAGTCCGTCTCTTTACTAATCTCTCTCTTTCTTTAGCAGATTGTACAACTCATCGCTTCATCAGATCTCGTCCATCTACGTCGACTAGCCGCTTATTCTTAAGTAAGGTTGAATATGAGTTCTCCATAATATGTGGTGATATCCTTAAGCTTTTTAGAACTTAAATCGATCAGAGTTAGATCTCTGCTTTTTAGTGTCCGATTAACCGGAGTTAGATCTCATTTTTTCCTTATGGAGTTCTATTTCTGACTTCGATTTGTGTCTCTCGAAGAAGTTATAACCCTTTTTCGTTTCTGCTGTGTTCCAGATCTGAAGACAATGCAAGGCTAGGCAAAGTAAGCTAAATGTCTTCAAATCCTTGTAAAGTTCAATTTTTATTTTTGGTTTGAATATATTCGTTTCTTGTCATTTGTTCTACAAATTCTAATTCTGATATAGCTTTGTAGGTGGCTTTGATTCCATATAATCGAACATTGACCATAAATCATGCTTTAAGGTGTATGACTTAGTTTGGGTGATCCAAAGATGTTCATTTTCCTCGGATTTTCACAGGTAATAATGAGTTGTTGTTTGTTTTTTCTTTTTGATAATTGAGTTTTGTTAATGATTGTCCTAAGAGAATCAATGGACCTAATAAAGCTTGTGTAGCTAGATTCCTTGGAAGATTCTCTTTTCATCCACTTAAGGAGAATCCTCTCTTTGGTCCTTCTTCTTCAACGTAAGTTTTGAGATTTTGATTCTATTGTTTAGTCGAATTCAAGGTTTTTAGCTTATGGGTTTATCAAAAGTTTCGATTTTTATCTCTAATGATTGAAATTTGAGCTCAAGCTTGTGTCGGTTGCTCATAAAGTTTTCATTTTTTTTTCTACTGTGATTAAGAATTAGCTTTCATTTCGAATTGATTTGTTTAATTGAAGCTTGAGATTCCAGAATTTGGGAATCCAAATGACTCGAATTCAAGTTTAATCTTCTGGGTACCTTTAAAGTCTCAATTTTTTGTTTTCGAATTCGGAATTGAATTTGATTTGTTACTGCATTGGAAAATGAGCTCAAATTATTGTGGGGTTTCTCAAAGTTTCTATTTTTGTTCTGTAATTATGCATTTAGCCATAACAATGATTAGTTGGTTAATAAACCCTATTCAAGCCTTCTCTGTTCACAACATTTTGTATTGTAGACTTCTTTTTTCTAGATTGTGAATTTCATTGGGAATTTTGTTTTAGGAATGATTCTAGTGATGGATTTGTGTGATTCCTCGTTTGCGGTTTGCTCGGTGTTTTGATTCGGTTTTCATTTGGATTCTTGTTTCAGATTGGAGAAAATGGGAGCATTGGAATGGAAGAAAGTAGTACATGAACATCAAGGATGGAGACTAATCTCTTGTATGTGGTTACACGCTGGTTTCATTCATCTACTTACAAATATGTTTAGTTTGATCTTTATCGGTATTCGCCTTGAGCAGCAATTTGGCTTCAGTAAGTCTTGACTCTCATAAGTTTTCGACTTCTTTTCTTTATCAAATCGCCAAGTGAATTATTTGATCGTTAATGCGGGTCACGCTTTTGCCTCCATTGTCTTTATGTTGAATTTCTTACTCAATTTCACCTCCAAATCTTGATTTTTTTTTTATTGATTGACAAGAGGGAAGTCTTGATCTCGTTTGATTGATGTTCTGAGGTAAGTGTTTAATACGCATCACTCTCGATCCGTCTCGTTTACTTTTTTTTCTTTTGTATTTGCTTACTCTTTATATTTATCTCTGGAATCTATTGTCTTTTGTTGATATAATGTTTTGAAAATTTGATAAGTGGTTTAGCTTTCATCGAATATAACTGTTTTCTTAAGATTTTGGTCTACATTTTAATCAATTTGCATTTTCGTACAGTCTTTTTGCAAGCATATAAAGAGTTCGCTTGTTCATTAATTTTGATTTTCGTTTGTTGCAATGGCTAGTTAAAATTGACCCTTTAGTTCATTCATATCTTATACCTTTTTGATTCATAGCTCAAAGTGATTTTCACTGGATTTTCTTCATGAATCGTTCTTTGTTAAATAGATCTTATATCTTTTTCATTAATTTCATGATGCTTTAAACATGAAACTATTGAATTTAGAAGCTCTTGTTTTTGGATTCCATTTCCAGATTATCGTCTTGGTCATTGCTTGGGTTTATAATGAAACCATTTTTGTTCATGAATGATGATTTAACACATGAAACTATCGAATTTAGAAGCTCTGAAGTTCGAGAAGTTTGGTCCTGATAGGAAGCAAGTAAATAGTCTATGAACATGTCAAAGCTTTCATCATCTTCTTGGATTTCAAGAATGGGATATTTTTTCTTTGTTTTTGCAGATTAGTGTGTACCGAAGAGAGATTGTACCAGAGAATCATAATAGTTACATAGCAAGAAAGAGAGAATCTTTCAGATTGCAAAGGGAGAAGAAGGCGAGACACGAGAATTACACTTACACAATTGCTACCCCTCGTTCTAGCTTCTGGCTCAGTCGACGATGCCGAAACCAATCCCGAGTGCTAAAGTTCAGATGTGAATCTTTCTGTTTAGTCTTTTTGTTCATGAAAATGTTCCTTTTTGCTAATTTATGAGAAGCTTTGATTCAAAGTTTTAAGAGTTATATGTAAACAATCCAAACCTCACTTTTGCCAGTTTGAATTCAAGCCCTCGAATTTTAGCCACGATTGTAGTCGAATGGGTTATTATCTATTTCTCTTGCAAGCTAACAGATAACTCTTCCTCTTTACGCTCTATTTTAGAAATTACTAAATAAGATTCGAACGTGTTGTTGGATGTGCTCATATTTCTCTCTCCCATAATACACATACTTTTTTTCTTATAAATTTCTTTTTATTTAGGTTTTGTCTCTTTTCTTATGAATCTTCAAGTTTTGATGGAGGGTAAAAAGCCTGGATATGAGACTAAAGACGGATTTGTCTTTGATGGAGCATTATGAACGCCATTGTCCTCCTTCCGAAAGACTATTTTCTCGAGAAAGATTTTTACTAGTCTAAAACCGAAGTCTACTTCATAATAAATTAATGTGATTGTCAAACTTAAAGAATAAGTTACAATAGCATAATAGTTTAATACTCACATATACTCCTAGGATAGAGATACTTGTCCCTGGTTCGAATTGAAGTAGAAACCAAAAAAAAATTTTGAATACCAATTTTGAACTACCTTATATAACCTAGGTTTGAACACAAGTTCGAACAAGTTTTAAATTTTTTTTTTTTTTTTTTTTTTTGCACAACTTTAAAACAAAGTTGAACATGATAACAACTTCAGTTTGGACATGATAATAACCTCTTAAATCGAACAACGTTATGCAGACTTCAAATGCAGTCTACGCAATATGAGCTAACTAGTCACCAAATCAAGAAAATAAGTTTGCTTCACAAATATTTGTCTTAAACATGACCAACTCTTACAAGGGGTAGATATTCAACTACCAAACACGTGAGAACAATTAAATAAAAAAAAATACATGGTAGATATGTCAAAAAATGCATTTTAAAAACCTATCACATTTGTAGACTACATTTGAAGTCTACTCAATATGAGCTAACTAGTCACCAAATCAAGAAAATATGTTTGCCCCACAAATATTTGTCTTAAACATGAACAACTCTTACAGAGGGTAGATATACCACTAACAAACATGTGAGAACAAAAAAAAAAATACATTGTAAATATGTCAAAAAATGCATTTTAAAAAACTGCCACATTTTGTAGACTTCAAATGCAGTCTACTCTAAGTAGACTTCAAATGCAGTCTACTCAATATGAGCTAACTAGTCATCAAATCAAGAAATAAGTTTGTCTCACAAATATTTATCTTAAACATGACCAACTCTTACAAAGGAGTAGATATACAACTAACAAACATGTGAGAACAAAAAAAATCAAAAAAATACATTGTAAATATGTCAAAAAATACATTTTAAAAAACTATCACATATGTAGGCTCCAACTGAAGACTATTAATGCAGTCTACATAGAGTAGACTTCAAATGCAGTCTTCAAATGCAGTCTACAATGGGTTATTTTTGCAATTAAGGCATATCGGTATGCAGACTGCAAATGAAGTCTACAAGTGTTGTAGACTTTATTTGCAGTATACAAAGGTTACTTTTGCATTTGACCAAAAAGTTGACTTTTTGGTGTAGACTTCATTTGCAGTGTACATAAAAGTGCAGGTTACTTTTGCATTTGATCAAATAATTCCACTGTTCATATGTATACTTCATTTGCAGTCTACATAAGAAAGTTTACTTCATTTGTAGACTACATAAGGAAGGTAGACTTCATTTGTAGTCTACGCAAAAAAAAAAAGGTTACTTTTGGATTTGACTTTTGTTGACTTTTCAAAGTAGACTGCAAATGAAGTCTACATAAAATATAGGGTTAGTTTTGCATTTGACCAAAAAATCTGTACTTTTTTTTGTAGACTTCATTTCCAGTCTACTTTTAAAAGTAGACTGGAAATGAAGTCTACAAAAGATATGTACTTTCCGGTCAATTTTTCGAAAGATTGGTCAAACACAAAACTAACCTCATTTTTCAGAGTAGACTGCAAAAGAAGTATACAAAAAAAAGTTCAAATCCAAAAGTGACCTGTTTGTAGACTGCAGACTTCAAATGCAGTCTACTTTTTACGGTCAATGGTTTGGTTAAATGCAAAAGTGACCTGATTTTTCCGCTGCCTGCACACGAAGTCTACAATATTTTTTATTGTTGTCAAAGAAGAATGTGTAGACTTAAAATGCAGTCTACTTTATCTTTTTTACAAATAACAGTCAAATGCAAATCTAACTCTAAGTTGACTTGTAGACTTCAAATGCAGTCTATATATACGAACCAGATCTGAAATTTTCAAAAATAAAAAATCGTTACTTGTTTCACTCGTTCGACTTCGTATTCACGTTCTTAAACCACCGAAACTATCAATTTCACCGAAAACAACCCCAACCGTTTTATTTGGAAGAATTACGGGAAAACATGAAGTTATGAGTGAAAATTTTGGAAGAACGAAAATTAGAGAGTTTTAGATGAAATTGGAAAGAAAATTAATGATGTCTAAGTTATGAGCTCACTTATTATGCATTTACGTAACAAAAAATCAGTTGGTGTAGCATTTAGAGCTTCAATTTGGTTGTTCATGGTGGTTGAAAAAATTGAAGAAGCTGACATTTTCGTAAATAAGTTGATGTTTTTTGGTGTTTTAGTCTTTTGATAAGTTTCTGATTTTGAAAAAAAATAAAAATAAAGAAAAGATAATGACATTTTCGTGAATATGAGAAGAAGAGAAGGAGAGATTTGTGAGAAAGTAGTGAATAGTAAAAAGGAGGAAAAAGTAAGTTAGTTTTGCGTTTGACCAAAAGAAATGAGTTAGTTGTGAAATGATCTCATAGACTGACTTGTTTAGTGTACAAATCAGTCCAAATATCTATAAAAATAGTATTTTCGACCATGAAAATTACACTCGAGAGTAGAGGCGTTAACGTAACTATGATCAATATTAAGAAACATAATACTTTAATTCGTGTTTACAGAACTCATATTACTATAATATAGAGATACCAAAAGCAGGTGTATATACAAATTCTTAGTTTTATATCTTTTTTTTTCATTTACTGAATTCTCATTTATGTTACATATTTTAAAATTCTTTACATATATGCAACTCTAAATTTAAACCACTCCACAAAAAAAAAATTTGATTTACCAAATCTCAAGGTTTTTAAAGTCATTAAATTAGTATTATTTAATACCAAAAAGTAAAAACCAATGGAAAAAACGGGCGCGTATGCTTTACCATCATATGTTTTTTTTGTAACGTCTGATTTGATTAAGATTAATGTGATTGTACAATAATATTCATGAAGAAGATGAGTAATGTTGATAGGAACAAAGGAAAAAATTGAAAAGAAAATTGTGGTGTGATCCAATTCTTAGAGAGATGATCCGCTGGTTTGTTATTTTCCTCCTCGTCCATTGTAACTTGACAGTAGAGAATTTGTTCTTCCATGTTCGAGCTTCCCGTATCCAGTTCAAAGCGCCAAAGTTTATTTCACTTCCATCAAGTAGGTTTCCAATGCTACGATTATCTCCTTCAAACACAATCTTGGTATATCCTTTGCTCCACGACTTTGCATAGCAAAGATCAAAGCTTGTATTTCACTTTCTAACACATTTCTTGTCTTAAAACCAATAGCATGCCCCCACACCTTTGTAAATGCCAAATTCATCTCTGAAAACCCATCCAGCTTTTGAAGGTTCATTGATGTCCGAGAAAGATCCGTCATAATTGCACTCCATTCTTCTTCTGGCTTCTCCCATCTAGTTACTTTATTTGGCAATGTTCTCATAGAATGGGAGATGTTTGTTGAGAGAAGTGTGGTATAATGCAAACTATTCAGCCATTCTCTTGTATCGTTCTTTGCATAGTTGAGAGTCATGGACCAAAGAAACGCTTTTTGTTGTAAGACCAATAGATTTTGAATTTTCCATATCCTCCAAATGATCCAAAATGGTAAATGTTGATTAACTTGGGGACAAGGCGCCGAGTACATGTGTAGGATCTCTTGGAATTTAGTACAAAAGATGCATTCGAATCAAATAGGACCGCTGTAGGAAGCCCAGAACCCCGCCAAGCTGCTCTTGCCACTAGTAAAAAAAAGGGGTATACCCACGAAAAACCCACGAATTGTTTCGTGGGTATAGCCCAAAAGCCACGAATACCCACGAAAACCCGTTGTGAACAGTAAACACCTATGGTAGCCTTGGGATATCGGTAAAAAAGAAAAAACAAAAAAAAAAGATCATTTCTTCTTCGGAGACTCTCGACTTTCTCTCACACAAACCCTAAACACTTCTTATATTTTCCCCAATTCCTCTCTCTGGAAGAAGGAAAAAAATCTAATTTCGCACTCTTAAATCCCCCCGTTTCTCTGCCTCTTCGTCGCTTTGTTTCCTTCCGATTAACCCCTAAGAAGCTTCCTCCTCCTCTTTGTCTCGCGGTGGCACATCGTCCGTCTTCCCCGAGTGTTTGAGCCATGTCGGAGCTTGTTAAGGACAAACCCAAACTTCCTGTCACCTTCCTCTTCCGCTGTTATACCTACTCATCCTCCTCAGGCTTGTCTCTAATTATGCGAATTTGGTTTCTTCTTTGATGGGTTGTTTGTAATTCGAAATTAGGGTTTTTTCTGAAATTCCGACTGGTGAGTACTAAATCCATGTGTTCTGCAATGTTTGTTTTATGATTTTTGCAGATGGGTCTTTACTAAGTGGAAATCTTCCTCCTGGTTTTGACCCAAGTACGTGTAGTGTGTGAGTGTTTTTGATTGGATGATTCCATATAATTTAAAGTTGCTTAGATCTACTATCTCTATCTCTCTCATAGTTTTTGCGACGAATTCCTTCTCTCTCTCTAGTGTTCTCTAGCGTTCATACTTGTTAATAGTTTTTCCAAGTCCATATATATATGTCATTGATTTACTTCTTGCTTCGTTCGCTGCAGCAAGGTTAGTGCAGAAATCTTTTCTAGAAGGTGCTCCTCTATCAGATGATATAGAGAAGAAGCAACCGCAGGGAAAGAAACGGCATTTGATGGTTGTGGGATTAATACAGCCGAAAGAGCAGAGATCCTATTCGAGCAATTTGATGCCTCAAGGTTTTAATTATCATTTGATTGTCTCAGTCTCTTCTGTATTCTTAACAATATGTTATTCTTGATTAAATGTGTTCCTTGATAGTTTTATCTATTTAAAATTGTGATTTTTAGGTGAAAAAAGGAGGAGACTTGAAGAAGAAAAGGGGATTATTATTCGGCTGAGGATAGGAAGCATATAGATTTCATGGGACTGGTATAGTTTTGATTTAAGCTCTCGATTTACAGTTCTGAAAAAGTTAATTTGGTTTTGTTGTTTATGTTTACTCACTTCTGTATCAGTTTCTATGTAGATGGAGTTGGAAGAATCGGGAAGTATACTTGTTATCACTACAGAGATCAACTTCTGTCCCTGTCGCTCTTACAAGTAAGTATCTCTCGAATTCTTTTGACTTGTAGCTTTTAGTCATAATCTTGCTTACAATTGTTTATATCTGCATTGTTTATGACTTTGTGATATTCCTAATATCAACATATGCATCTTGTAAATGTTGTGGTGTGGATCCACAATATTTGTTTCAAAGAGTAGAATATTAGAGTGGGATAGGATTTATGTTTCATATTTTTTCTATATTTTCCTTTTCCCAACTTCTTAATGGTGCTTGATTCATTTGAGGTCCTTGTCTTTTGCAGGAGATCTATGATGGATTAGACTTCTCTTCTGATGAAGATGGACGATACTCCTTGTGGATATTCATTGTGTAATTTTTAACCCATGGACGAGAGCTTGTTGCTGGGAGCAGTGATAATTCCATTTATGTTTATGAGCACATCGAGCTAATAGATAGGTTGAACTTGTGTAATGTACATTTTTTTTGTATCAGAGGTTTTATGTATGATGGTTTTGTATAATAATAATAAATATGGTAATTTTAACCAAAAAGCCTAAATATTGTAGTTTCAATATAATTAACAAATTAATAAAAAGCCTAAATACAGATTACTTGTAATTACCCACGAAATTTTTAGTGGGTGTTCGTGGGAACGGCTTATTTTGCCAAGATACCCACGAATTTTCCTACCCACGAATATTTTTCGTGGCTTTTCGCGGGTAAACCCATGAAATCCTTCCTTGTTACCCACGAAATTTTCGTGGGTATTTGGTTTTTTTTTACTAGTGTGCATATTGGCAATAAAAAAAGAGATGATAACATGTTTCATCTTCTCGCCAACATCTTCGACAAAGAGATTGTTGACTAATATGCCGGTGTCGTAAGTTGCTTCCGGTTGATAAAGCATCAGAAAGCATTCTCCACATGAAGTGCTTGAGCTTCGGAGCCACTTTGAGTTGCCAAATCGCTTGTTTAAGCTGAGTGTTCCCTCTTGGTGGTACATGACCCTGTGTCGTCGGTAAATGAGTGGACAACCAATAACCGGATTTAACAGTATAAATACCATCTTTGTTATAGTGCCACCCCTAGAAATCTGTACTCGCTTTTGAACTGATTCGGATAGCCAAAACTTGTGGAACATCATCTTCATGAACTAGTTCTTCTACTAGAGTGGTATTACAACCTGATTTAGTTGTATTCAACTAGTCGCTAACCTTGTAATGAGAAAATGTGTCTTCTTCCGGTCTTGGAGGGCGTGGCGGATGATCAGGAAGCCAAGGGTCTATCCAAGCACTAATCAGTTCTCCACTTCCAATTTCAAATCGCATACCTTTCCGAAACAAATCTCTTTCATGTAAAAATGATTTCCAAATAAAAGACACTTTCTTTTGTAGATTAGCATTCAAGATATTAGTATCATGAAAGTATATATTCTTGAGAACTCTAGCCATTAAGCAATTCGGATGTTGTAGAATTCTCCATACTTGTTTCGCTAGGAATGCGGAATTAAAATTTATCAAATCCCGGAATCCTAATCCACCTTCTCGTTTCGGAATGCTCAACCGATCCCAAAGATACAAATGGAGATTTCGATTATCTGCACTTGAATTCCACCAAAATTTAGCCAAAACCCCATTGATTTCTTCACAAATTTCCTTCGTCAACTTGAAAAGAGTAATAAAATTTTAGTTATGACCAAAAAATAAAAATAAATGCTTCGAAGAGTGTTCTGTTTAATTTACGAACAATTCTTGGGTTCACCCCCTAGGGGTGAACCATCTCATTCACCCCCTTTTGATTAACCAATCAAATTTTAGTTGTGGGTCCACCAATCTTAATAAATTATTTTTATAAAAATAAAAATTGAAATAAATGTGGAATCTTTAATAAAAACGAATTTAACATAAATAAATAATAATTATCTTATTAAACATAGATTTTAAACCCCAAATCCAAACCCTAAACCCCAAAAATATACCCTAATTTGAGAATAGTTAACCCAAATTCAAACCCTAAACACCAAAACTATATTCTAATTTGGGAATAGTTAACCCAAAATAAATCTTAAACCCAAACTCAAATTCTAAACCCCAAAACTATACCCTAATTTGGGAATAGTTAACCCAAACTAAAACTCTAAGCCCCAAAACTATACCCTAATTTGGAATAGTTAACCCAAAATAAATCCTAACTCAAAGTCAAACCCTAAACCCCAAAGCTAAAACCTAATTTAGGAATAGTTGACCTAAAATAAATCCTAAATCCCAAACTCAAACCCTAAACCCTAAAACTGTACCCTAATTTAGGAATAGTTAACCCAAACCCAAAAAATGTAAGTACAAAAAGTAATTTTCAATGGATTTGTATTTAAAAATTTTAGATTTAGGTTAATTATTCCCAAATTAGGGTATAGTTTTGGGGTTTAGGGTTTGAGTTTGGGTTTAGAATTTATTTGGGTTAATTATTCTCAAATTAGGGTATAGTTTGGGGTTTAGGGTTTGAGTTTGGAGTTTTAGAATTTATTTCAATTTTTTCAAACGAATTAATGTTATTTTTTAGTTAAATTATATTAGTTATTTTTTTGTTAAATTATGTGGCCTCCACATCTTTGTTTTGATTAGTTAGTAAAGTAGGGGTGAATGAGATGGTTCACCCCTAGGGGATGAACCCAAGAATTGTTCTTTAAAGATAGTATTTAAATAAGCAGTAAATCACGGAGGCAAGATATTATCTTTTTCCTTAATTCAATAAATCGACTGTATTTGTGCTTGCAGTAACGTTGATTTTTGAATCCCAGGATACAACTGATTCGAACTATAACTCGAGCACCCGATGTATAGAATTCAGCGAACTAGAACTACGTTATACTCTCGAAACTATAAACTAAAAAACTATGAGAAAGAAGATTTTAGAACTAAGAGTTTTATGTGTTATTGAGCGTCCCCAATAATGAGAGCGAGACCATTTATTTATAGTCTCATGATGAATATTCTGGAGTATTCCACAAGTTTCGAACAAAATAAAATTTCCAAATACGGAAAAAGAAAATTTTCAGAATATTCATTTAACTAATTTAGGCTTTTTCTTATAACCCTAATAATTTCTCATTCACTTTTTATTTTATTTGCCTAACTTAATATAGCCCATTAGCTCATAAAAAGTCTACAAATAAAAGTTCCAACAATACATGAAGCCCAACTTGGTCCAAGAGTCACAAGAACTCACATTCTCCACCTTTACTCTTTGACCAAACATCAACATCTTCTTGCTTCTCTTTCTTCCGACTCTCTAGTGAAAATTTCGACAAGTCTCCGGCAACACCGCCGCTTTTCTCCGCCGCCGTCAGTTCCTCGACGCCGTCGTCATCAAAATCTCAGATAACATAGCTTAGAGAACATCTCCTTATCTTCAAGCGAATCCCTTTCCTCAAACATTTGATTTTGAGGATAAATATGAAATTTCGATCTCCATGTTCTTAGCTTCTTTGATGAATCCAGCGATGCTCTTCAGTCTTCAAGACTTTCCGGTGATAGCTTCTTCCGCAGCACCTTCACGCATCTTCCAAAATCAGACCCATAAGCTTAGCTTAGGTAATCCCCTTTGCTCTTGCTTCTTTTCGATTAACCTAAAATCAATCATCTTTTGCCTCTAGAAAGCTTAAGATTATAGAAATTCTCACTGTTTTTTGTTTGACTTTCAAGCCATTGATGTATAGAGCTCCTTGCTACATCCGTGACTGTTGAAATCAGTTTATGACAATCCACTTATTGTTAGAATTGGGTCGGGCTTGGTTCAATTCTAGTGGTGCAGGCATTAATTGGAGATAACCGGAGTGGTTATTGGATCTGGTTAATCAGGGTGTATCCGGCTTCTAATATATATATGAGGAAGAAGGGAGTTCGTCAACCCTAACCCTAAAAGAGAGCACTAGAACGGCAAGAGAGATTGAAGAGAAGAATAGATCTAGTAGAGTTCTTAATACATCGTTGAGTTCTCTTGTAACTAGGTCTTTGTAATCTCTTGTTCTTAGTGAAATCTTTACTTGTGCCGTCAAGCCCCAGACGTAGCGACCTCCCATCGAGGCGTGAACTGGGTAACAATCTCTGTGTGCAAATCTCTATCTCTATCTTTGCATATCTATCGTTCTAGATCTTTATGGATTCGTTCGTGAAGCAAACTTGCTTGATAAACACACAAAAACATATAGATTCAAAAGGTTATCGATTAAAAGCATAACAATGACATATTTAGGTAATCAACTTTCTGATTTTGTAATATATCCAATAATGATTTTCCAGCTTCTATCAAAGCTTTTCTCTTCTACAAAACTCCAAACTAGTATTCCTGGATTTTTGCAGACTTCATAGATGAGACCCATCTATAATCATCATACTCTAAAGCTAATCTTCTTTAGCTAAAATTCATCTCTTTAAGCTTTAACAAACTCCCGTCGAACCATCAATTTATTTTTCCCGAAACTGATATTTTTCTTTTGGTCTTTCCACGACAACTTTGTCACATGCGACCATAGAGACTTCTCTCTACTGGAGAACCTTGAGGATATCCAGACATGTTTCAAACTTCTGTCCAAGTACACACTTAGTTAGAAAATCGACAGGATTGACTAATGTATGAATTTTGTGAACCATAACATCACCAGCTTCAATAACGTCTCGTATAAAGTGTAGTCTAGTGTCTATATGCTTAGTTCTTTCATGGAATCCTCCATTTTTAGCCAAATGTATAGCACTTTGTGAAACTGAATACACTTTAACATCTTCCTGCTCAAATCCTAACTCACTTACAAAACCATTTAACCACAAAGCTTCTTTGAAAGCTTCTGCTAAGGCCATGTATTCGGATTCTGTAGTTGATAAGGCAATAATATGTTTGAGTCTTGATCTCCAGCTTATCGTATTCCCGCCTACTTGAAAAATGTATCCTGTAACCGATCTTCTTCTGTCAAGATCAGTTGCATAATCTGCATCACAAAATCCTTGTACCTTAAAATCTTGACCTTTAGTAAACGTTAGACTGATATCCAAGGCTCCTTTTAGATATCTAAATATCCACTTAACAACCTACCAATGTTGTCTTCCGAGTTTGCTCATAAATCTACTAACCAATCCCACTGCAAAACCTAAATCCGGTCTCGAACCGACCATGGCGTACATTAGGCTTCCGACCGCAGATGCATAAGGAACTTCATCCATTAAATTTCTTTCTATGAGCTCTTCTTCCTCTGTTAAGCTTCTTAACTTAAATTGTGATCCGATAGGAGTAACCACAGGTTTACTTTCAAACATGTTGAAAGATCTTAGTACTTCCTGTAAGTACTTTCCTTGTGACAATTTAAGTGTCTCTACCTTCCTATCTCTTGATCCTTCATCTCAAACTCATTCTTCAAACTGCCTTTTAATCTCTTGATCTCCTTATAATCTTTTGAGGTTATCAACATGCCATCGACATAAATAAGGAGATACACCATATTAGATAAATTCGATCCTTTTAAATAGACCTTTCGACTTGTGAAAACCATTATGCTACTAATCTAGCTTTATATCTAGGCTTCTCAACTCCGAGTATTCCTTCTTTCAATTTAAATACCCACTTGCAGCCGATTACTTTCTTGTTTTACGGTTTGTCCACCAATATCCAAGTCTTATTTTTGATAAGTGAGTCCATCTCTTCCTCCGAGGCTCCTGTCCAGAATTCTTTATTTTTGCTTCTCATAGCTTCTTTGTAGGACTTTGGTTCAACCATGTTAATATCCTCTGGACTAGCTAAAGCATAAGCTACACAATCAAAGTCATCATACTTAGAAGGTTTCTTAATCACTCTTTTGACTTTGTCTCTTGCAAACACGTAATCTTGTAAATCTTGATGCTCTCTTGGCTCTTCTAAGATTTCTTCTTCACCTCCTGAACTTGAAGAATCACTTTTCGAGTTTTCTGATGTTGGAGAAACTCCACCTTGAACTGAATCTTCTGTTCTTGTAGCTTCATTAAAAGGTCTTTGAATCAGTACCGGATTGAAAGTCAGTCTCTTAGACTTCTTCTTTTTCGCACTAATTCCTTTTATGTCTTTAAACATCTCTTCTTCATGAAATATCACGTTACTGCTAATAGTAGATCTCAAATCATTCGGTAGCCAAACTCGATATCCTTTTGTTCCTTGCGGATAACCCATAAATATGCCTTTTACTGCTCTCGAACTTGTTTTGGCTTGAGTAACATGAACATATGCTGTGCAGCCAAAACTCTTTCGATGACTCAAATCTGGTTTTCTGTTGGACCAAATTTCTTTTGGCAATTTAAAATTAATAGCTGAGCTTGGTGATCTATTAATCAAATAAACATCCGTTGATGCAACCTCTACCCAAAACTTTTGTTCTTAACCAGCCTCGGTTAACATACACAAAATTTTATCCATAATAGTTTGATTCATGCGTTCTGATACACCATTCTGTTGAGGAGTGTAGACACGAGTCGTGTGCCTTTTGATTCCAGCTTCTTTGCACAACGTATCAAACTGCGTGTTGCAAAATTCTAACCCATTGCCGGTTCTTAAGCATTTCACCTTCTTTCCAGTCTCTGTCTCCACACTTGCTTTCCATTCTTTAAAGACTTCATTCTTTGTCCTCAAGAAATAGATCCATACTTTCCTTGAAAAATCATCAATGAAAGTAATAAAGTATTGATGCTCTGCAAGACTTGGAACTACTGACGGTGATCCCTATAAATCCGAATGTATGTAATCTAGAACCTCTTTAGATGCATGTTTACCCTTTGGAAAGCTTAACTTGTGTGCTTTTCGCAAAACACAATTCTCACAGAATTCCAAAGTCTTGACGTCTTTTTCGGTAAGATATCCTTCCTTGACCAGAATTTTCATGCACTTTAGACTCATGTGCCCAAGTCTAGAATGCCACCTCTTAGTAAGATCAGTATCAGGCCTAGTTATAGCAGCTTCACCATTCACCATAGTTCCTTGTAAGTAATATAAGCCATCACAATACTTACCCGAAATAACCTTCTGGTTTTCTTTGTAAAATTGAACTTTGAAGTCTCTGCCTTCATACCTGCATCCTTCCTTCTCTACCTGACCGTAGGGAATAAGGTTTCTACCCATTGTTGGCATGTACCTTACATTAGTGAGAATTAGGGGTGGACATTTTAACCGAACCGAACCGAACCGATCCGACCCAACCGAACTCAAACCGACCCAACCCGAACCAAAGTCTACACACAAACCGTTTGGATGAGTTTTCCCTAAACCCAAATGGTTCGGTTTGAACCGAACCGAACCAAAAACCCAATATGTTTATTTCACTTATTAGTTAATTATGTTTAATAGTAATATAGAAACAATACGCATGATTTATATTGATCTTTTTAGTATAATTTATGTATTAAAAGCTAACCTACATTCTCCTTTATATAAAAAGGAGTGGAATAGAGGCTTCTAAGGAGTGCCACATCACCTATTTAATCAGGGATTTAATCCACCCTGACATCTCATCCTCGCTTCATTCAGAAATCAAAACATAATTGGGCCAAATAATTATAACTAAAGCCCAATCCAAAGATTTCTTCCTCCACATCCACAACTCTCGCCTGTTACAATTCATCCCCTCTCTTCTTCGACAAATTGCCTTCAATGCCTATATTTATACTATCATCTTCTTCTCATGTAACCTAAAATTACTACCACCTTTTAATCAAAATGACGATTCCTATTATGCACCTATAATAAATCAAAGACTGTTACCACTTCCATCATCTTAATGGTCCTCTTCTTTCTTCCAATTCAAAGCGTTTTAATGATTCTCTCTCGCAATCTTATAAAACGAAATTCTATTACTGATGATCTAAGTAATTTGGATTCTACTGATTCAGCAATTGTTTGCGAATTGGTTTAGTTTTGCTTTTTGGTATTTTTATGTTGATTTATGCAGCAAAATAGCTTTGGAAATTGCTAAATCACGCCTCAATATACTGAAGAACAAAAGAGAGCTTCAGATCAAACAATTGAGAAAATAATTAGCTCACTACAACTAGAATTTGGGTAAGCAATCGGATGATGATTCATGTTTCGATCAAAAAATGTGAATTTGGAAACGTGGGAAATTTTTATGTTACGAAACAGAAAAGTTGAGTTTTCACTCATGTTGTTGATGAAATTTGGAATGTGGTTATGTTTATCTCGCAGTTGGAACATTTTGTCAAGGAAGAGATGATTGCAGCTGCTTACGAACTCATTGGAATACATAGTGAACTTTTTGTTGTTTGTTTGGTGAATTTGAGGTGGGAGTCTAAGCTAGCACAATTAGATTTGTTAGGGTTCGAGAGGAAGCAGAGACTTCTAGGGATAGCTAAGGTTGCGAGAGATGAATAAGAGCTTTGTTATTGCTTTCAATGTGTTTGAGTACAAAGTTGTGAATGCCTTCTCAAGGGCTTTTACATCAATTATATATACTATTTCTAAGGCGGCTAAGCTTCCTAAGTCTTCGCGGATTCCTTCCTTGCCTAGGTCGGTTGCGTCAAAGTGGGCTTCGCGTCTGGACCGGGCTTCGGACTTCCCTCACGTCAATTGGCCGGAGACTGCATCGAACTGAGAATAAGATCAACGACTGAGGTGAGCGTGTGTTCGGCCCATGGTGGCGAGCCCGTGGTCGCGCGAGGGCGAAGCCGTGGTCGCACGAGGGTGAAGCCGTGGTCGACACTGTCTGGTCCCAGTCCATTCCTGCTTCGCCCAGGTTCGTTCCGCTACCACATGCTTTGCTTCGCAGGAAGACTTAGGTGCCGTTACGCCTTCTTCGCCGAGAGTCCGGAGGGTCATTTCTTCAATCGGCTTGTCTTTGGACGTTAATGTTGAGCGGGTGAAAACCGACCCCAACAGTAGCTGCTTATTCACAAGTTTCGTTTGATCATTTATGATTGATTTGGATTAAGTGACTTGTAGTTCGTGATTCTTGGTATAAAATTTGGTATGGGAAGATGCTTAGAAGGGGATCTTTTTGGGAATCTGGTGTATTCTTTCTCCTCTTTTATTTGTCTTCTCATGGAAACCTTTTTGTGAACTTTATTGGCAGATCTTACATTTCGGGGATAAAGTTATACTTGAAGATCTGATAGAAAGGTATGGGGGTATGAAATTTAGTTTACTTTTAGCTTTTTTCCAGTCATGTATTAACTCTGATTCATGTCATGAATGATCCTTTAGTAGTGAATTAGGATAAAGTGTAGTTGAATATATATATATATATATATATATATATATATATATATATATATATATCATATTCAAAGTATTATCTTAAGTTTTCAATATTAATGAAAAAGAATAACTATATTCCTTCTCCTTTTACTAAGAAAAATAAATATTTGTGTGCATCTACAGCATCTGGAGTTTTATAGCATCCCAGTTTCTAGGTATGCTTGTGTCAATAGAACGCTTCTGGAAGCCACTTGTGGAAAAGCCTGTCAATGGTTAGATTCTCTTTTTAGCTATTGCTCTATTCTTTCTAAATTGGAATGGCCGCTTTATTATTCCACCATCCATAAGCTCAACTCTAACCTTGACACTACAAGAAAACAGGGGGTATTCCGACGGCCAAACCCGTCGGAATACCGTCGGAAAAAGGACCTAAAACGACGGACTTCCGACGGCACTGTTTCGTCGTTTCTATCTCGTCGGAAAATAATTCCGTCGGAACTTCGTCGACCACATGCGACGGAACCCCGACGTTTAAACGTCGGAGTTCGATTGAGAGACGGAATTCCGACGGTTTCGGTTTTCCGGCGATAACCGACAGAATTCCGACGGTAATCGCAATTTTAAAAAAAAAATTAAATTAATAAATTAAATAAAATAAAACATTTAAAAATGTATTAAAAATTAAAAATAAAAACTAATTACATTAAAAATGTTTCAAAAGTATATTAATGTTTTACAATAAAATTAAAAACTGTAAAAGGCCTATTCCGGCCTACGGGTTCTCAGGAAGTCGTTCATCTGCTGTTCCAACGCTCGAAATCGTGCCTCGGCCTCCTCCTTATCCTTCTCCCTCGCTTCCTCCGCTGCCTGAAGCCTTTCGGTCAGCGCTCGGTTTTCTGCCTCCAATCTGCTACCACCGCGATGTCGAACCGACGTAACGGACGAGCAACTGTCTTCAGGAAGGCCGAATACACGGCCTCTGGTCTTGGGAGTCGCCTACGATAAAAAAAATTTTAATCTTAGAACTTAGTTGTATTAAAAGTTAATTTCAAATATGTTTAAAAGTGACACGGTTACTAACCTGGTAGGTCAACTCGTTGATCTTCTCGGTTGGAACTTCGGTGGGCGCTGGAGTTCCATCCTCGATCGGTTGCGATTGGAGGTACTGCTCCCCGAGCCTCTCCACGGTTTCCACGATTTCACGAGCAATCGGATCTTGAATTTCACCGGTCTTCTTGTTGGTGTGGGTAGCTTTGAGCAAAGAAAGATTCGAAGGAAACACACCGGTCTCCTGAAACTGTTAACATATAAAATTATGTTAGCGAATTATAAAAATTTATGAATTATTTAAATATTTACCATTTTGTCTGCAAGTGAAGCCTTGCTTCTTGCTCCGAGGTTGTGGGTCGCGGGTCCCTTCCCCTTCCGGTCGCTGTTGCGGTTATTAGAGTTTCTCTCTGAGGCCGCCCGAGTTGCCTCCTTTTCCCAATGTGCAATTAGTCCATCCCAACACTCGTCTTTATGTTTCATAACCCGAGGCCGCTTCCCGGATTTGTACCACTCATCTTTCCACTCGTTCATCTTCAACGAGTACTTCCTCGAAGCCTTCTCGTCGAATCCCTTTCGGACCAACGTAGTGAGCTGTGGGTCCCACGTAAAGGTTTGCTGCAAAATAACCACATTCAGGCATTAGTAATTAAAATGTGAGACATGTAGAAAATATATTTTAAATTTATAAAATAAAAACATACCGCAAATTGTCGGAACCAAGTGTCCCGGTCCTCCACTGGCATATCGTTGTATGTGGGATATGGTTTAGTTACCAAGCAGTTCATCATGTCGTTGATAGAACATGTAATCCCGTTTCCCTAGTATTGGAATCTATTAAAATATTTAGTTAAATATTTTACAAAAAATAATTTAATCCAGTACATATTTAAATAAGACTTACCAGGTCGTGTTAGGTGGCCTGTCTGGATCTAGACGAGTCAACCTATCACGTCCGGGTTGCGACACAAACTGCTCGATGGTCATGGATGTGGGAGCTGAGAAGGCTGTAGGCGGGGGCTGAGACATGTGTGGGGTATCTAGGTCTGGAGTATGCGTCTCACTCGCACTCCGACCTCCCCTACTGGAAGACCCACCTCCTCTAGACTGATGGAATAGCGAATAGTCCCTACGATTTTCAAAATTCTAAGAGTTTGATATTTTGGTATTTATGGTATATGAAATGTATAGGAAATCGAGATTTTTAGATTTTGCGATTAAGTTAATTGGAAATTTCGGATTTAGGGATATAAGGATATTGGGAAATTCTAACATTAATTTGACAAATTAGTTTAAATTGTGAAACAATTTTATATTTGAAGGATTTAACGAATCTAAAATTTTAATTTTTTTAAAGTTTGAATTGTTAAAATTTTTTATTAACATTTATTTGACAAAATTTAACAAATTGCTAAAAATGTTATAATTTGAAGGATTTAACGGTTTAAATTTTTTTTTGAATTGTTAAAAATAGTTAACATTAGTTTGACAAATTTTATTAGAGTTACAAAAATTATAAATTTGAAGGATTTAAAGGTAAAAATTGTTTAACTTATAAAATTTTAAATTTAAAGTATTTAAAGTTTAAAATTTTATTATTTTTAAATAGGTTTAAAATTTTTAAGGTTTAAATTGTTTTATTAATGTTAAAAAACTTTAAAATTTAAAGGATTTTAAGGTTTAAATTGTTAAAGTTATAAATTTAAAAATTTATAAAATTTTTAATTTAAATGATTTAAAGGATTTAAAGTTTTAAAATTTAATTATTAAGGATTTAAAACTTTAAATTCTTTAAATTTAAAATTTTATAAATTATAAAGTTTATTATTTGTAAATAGGTTTTGAAATTTATCATGAACATAATTTCTTAACATTCTACAAACCTTATTTCTTAACATTTTATTAATCCTCAAGCACAATTTCGGATTTCTTAACATTCTAAAATCCACATAAACCCTAAAATTATAAATTTCTAAAAACCTCAAGAACAATTTCCGAAAAATTCTAGTAAATTATGTAAAACTTACATAATTTTTGATTTGATTGAAGATTGTGAGGATTGACCACGGAGGAGAATTTGTGGGAGAAACGGCTCGGAATCGCCGGAGAAACGGAGGAGAATTTGTGGAGAAAAATTTTGTTTTTGAGATCTGTCTTCGGGGAAGACGAAGACTGTGGATTTAATAGACTGTCCGACGGCATTCCGACGGAACTCATACGGACTCTAAAATTCCGACGGTCATTCCGACGGAGTTCCCGCTTTGACGATGATCACGAAGTTGTTTGGCGGCAAGTTAAATTACGTTTAGCGTCGGTATTCCGTCGTAATTTAAGACGGAATTCCGACGGAGATTAATTTAAAAGATTAAATTGTACAATTATTAAATATTTTTCAGACGAAATAAATTGTTTTTATCCCGAATTTTTAGAGTTTGAGATTTCAGGATTGATGGAAAAGGGAATTTATAGGAATTTGATATTTCAAGATTTTGTGATTTATTTATTTCGCAATTTCGGATTTAGGGATATATATAAGGATATTGGGAATTAGGGGTTTTTGGAATATATAAATTAAAGGAATTTAATTTTCAGACATTTTTTTTTGTACGGACATATGGATTAATGAGAATTTAAGATTATGTGGTTTTGTGATTTATAGACTTTGTGAATTCCGACGGATTTCCCGGTTTGACGATGATCACGAAGTTATTTAGTTTTCTTTAAACATAGTATAAGGTTATAACCAACTACTATTTTTCAAATTGATGATGTTATTTTTGAAACATTAATTATCATATAATTTACAAAAATCTTATAATTATTTTTAAAAACCTTATAATCAACTTTAAAACCATATCATATACTTTAAAATCATAAAAAACCCAAACCCGTCGGAATTCCGTCTTAACTTTAAGACGGAATTCCGACGGATGTTGTTTTTTTTACTCAAGTAAATTTGTATGGACAAATTAAATTAATAAAAAACATTAAGATGAAATTCCGACGGGTTTGGGTTTTTTAATAATTTTCTTTGTCGATACAAATTTAATTAAATAAAAACCCAAACCGTCGGAATTCCGTCTTAACATTAAGACGGAATTCCGATGGTTTGGGTTCTAATTTATTTAATTTGTCGATGCAAATTTAATTTATTAAAGAAAAAAAAATCCGTCGGAATTCCGTCTTAACATTAAGATTTTGGGTTTTTTAAGATTTTAATTTGTGTTTCATATGGTTTGAAAGTTGATTATAAGGTTTTTAAAAATAATTATAAGATTTTTGTACATTATATGAATATATTGTTGCGGTTGCGGCTTCGAAACGTGCACTGAACATTGGATTGTGTAAACACATTGCATTGAGACTAGTATAAGTTTGATAGTATACCTGCCTTTTTACTAACTATCCTTTCCATATCAAAGTTTTTGTTTTATTTTTTTTCCCTATTGGCTATCCGGTTAGCCCCGGATGGTTTAGCATGTAGTCAACGGTACGAACTTTTTATATATTTTAGTTTCATATTTTTTTAATGATTTGCGTACCAATTTGGCTTCGAAACGTATTACACATATATAACACCAATATTTCACAATCCCTAATAGGAAATAAAACACATCACAACATTATAAAATCGTACAATAGATACTTGGACATTATTTAATATTAATGAAACATAAAGCTGTTATCATTAAATTATTCTTAATCATGGACGAGTTGGATGTTTAGTCTTCATCGGAGTCTGGAACTGTTTCATATTCGTACCCAGTAGTTCCTCCACCTTCCTTCTCGATGGTAGATACTTGCATTGGTTGGTATTCAGCAATCATCGAATTAGCACCGATTATCTGTTTCAAAAATGAATTTACTTAAGCATTCGCATAAATATTTATAAACATATGGTGTATATACCTTAACAATGTTCTGCTCTGTGATGTTCAGGTACTTTGGGTTCCTATCAAAACGGCAAACGGTAACATTCTTCAGGATGACCACCGCACCTACACCAGTGGTGAGTCGGTACTCGTCCTTCTTAAAGATGTTATGGTGCATGGTTCCCTCGATTTTTCCTGAAGGATCTTTTAAGGTTACTAGCAGATCTCCCTGCTCATTGGGCGTTAAACTAGAGAGCATAGCCACAATCTGATAATGAAATAGAATATACTTGTCAGATAAATTGTATGTCTAAATGTTAATAAAATATGTTCCCAAAACGTAAACCTTTTTGACTTAAAGAAATTGTGAATGCGGGGATTGAATTTCTGCAACCTGGGTCCAGAATGGTGTGCTCCTTTTGTTATAAGAACCTACATGTATGAATGATAGATTTAGTATTTGTCAGCTACAATCATTATGTAAAAGTAAAACCGGTAATTATATATATATATATACCTTCACGGATTATGTAATCGATAGTAGAAGTCCACGAACGACTACTAAAATCCTGGTCCACCTGTGGTGCCTCATTAATGGCCTCACGAATAAAATCTTGTGTTGGGCGTGGTTGAGAACTTTCACCTCGCATCACCTTTGCATCATGAGACCTCTTTCGAAACAGGCCTCGCCGTACAACTTGGGCAGGTCCCGGTATTACGGGCGTTTGGTTCTGGGATTGTTGAGTTGGATGGAGTGAAATAGTCGGTTCAGCATAAGTAACATTTAAGTTATCGTAAGGAGGGCTTGAAGGAAAAAGATTTGTGGCAGGAGGGTTATGACCGGGGGCTCGGTTTTGCATATAGTAATTCCACAAATCTCTGTTTGCCATTACGTAATTGAATTTTTCTGTGTTATGAATTTTTGTTGTAATTTTTTTATGCAGGCATGACAAAATGTGCAAACTTATGTAGAACGAATATCCATCGGATTTCCGTCGGTAAACCGTCCAAACACTCTGACATAAGACCCCACCAATCCCTTTGGCCACTGCAGACGATTTATTAACCTCTCAAACATTGCCGACATCGGAAACCGTCTGCAAACCGTCGGAAATCCGTTATATAATTCTTACGACATAGCTCCGTTGGAAATCCGTCGGTACAGCTGACCAATCACACTTTGTCGACATCGGATTCTGTCTGAATGAAGTCTGAAAACCGTCACTACTTCCTACGGATTTAGTGCGTCGGAAATCCGTCCATACTCACTGACCAATCATACTTTGCCGACATCGTGCTGTCTGAATTTCGTCGGTATTCCAACGGATGTCATAACATCTGACATATCACCCCACCAATCCCATCGGCCACTGCAGACACTTTATTAACCACTGAAACTCTCCCGACATCGGATTCCGTCTGAATTACGTCGGAAATCCGTCCATACCCACTGACCAATCATACTTTGCCGACATCGTCCTGTCTAAATTCCGTCGGTATTCTGGCGGAAACAGCGACGGTATACCGACGGAATACTGATGGTTTAGACATATAACATCTTATATAAATACTCCCTATGGAGTGTTTTATATTCTACACCTTCAAATTACAAAAAATGTCTTCTACCTCTCCTAATGAAGACTCAAACACAAAAGCCGTGGCTAATTTTTTCCATGTTCCAAAATACTCGTGGGAAACCGAATCTCATTGCGATGAATTCACCCAAGAAATTCCCACTTACTCGTGGGAATTTGATACGTCCTCACCAATCTATAATGCAGATTCTACATCGACAGTAGTGCCTGACAACCAGTGCTTGGCAAACATCCACCACATTTACGATAGGCAGCCAGAATGTCTTGATCACAAGCGGGTTATCAAAGCCGACCAACCATGTCAATTGATGGAAAAGTCAGATATTTACGGTGCAAGTACTTCAAACGAATGTAAGAATGAGTACTATGGTTATGAATTCGCCCAAAGCCCTGAAAAGCCAAACTTAAATTTAGATGTTGATGCAATCAAAAGTGAATTGTGCGACGGATTTGAAGATTCTCCAGGAAAGGATCATTACTATGATTTCGAATTCGCCCAAAGCCCAGACAAGGAATACATAAATCTAGATGTTGATGCAATCAAAAGCAAATTGTGCGACGGATTTGTAGATTCTCCCCAAAAGAAAAAAAGGGAAAGAACATCACCAAATGGTTCTAACAAATGGTAAGTTCGGAGTGGAAAGCGACATTTGATAGTAAAATGAGAAGTTTATTATGTACTTGTACCATAACCGTTGTGTGTTAAATATTTGCAAGTCTGTAATGTACCTGTTTAATAATGTGTTTTTAATTTTATGTTTCTGTAAATGTAAGCTTTTATTGGAGTTGTAATGCCAATATTTATCGTTAATTTGTCATCGAACATGATTATATATATACTATTAAATAATATGATATACAAGATTTGGGATAATGAAAGGAAAAATATTATAGTGAACACATAAATGTGAGAGAACAACATGAATAAGCAAGCATTTATTGACAACTAATTATTATTCGGAATCTCCGGATGAACCGTCACTAGGGATGGAGTCTGAATCGTAATCAAATTCTCCACGTATTTCCTCCTCGTCCGAATGCACTAGATCATCCCCGACATGTGTCACATCAACGACAAGGTCAATGTTATCCATCTCCTCAACAGGTGACATTTGTACACTTCTCGATGGTTGTAAAGCATCATGTTCTGGAACTCCATAGATTTTGCCTCTCGGGTTTATTTGAGTTACTGTGATCCACGGATCTGTACGGTAGGCAACTCGAGGATATGGAATGTAGCAAACCTATTATTAATTAGTGGATATTGTTAATATACATGAACAAGAAACCTTAAGTATGAGTACGTAGGTAAACATATTAGTGTATTGATACCTAGTCAGCTTGAGACGCAAGGATAAATGGATCGTAATACTGTAGTTTTCGGCTTGAATTTATCGAAATAACACCAACAGGGTCAACTCGAACCCCTCAACCATCGGATGGGTCATACCAATCGCACATAAACACAATGCACCTCAAGTTCAACATTCCTGGATACTTGATTTCCAAGATTTCTTTTAAAATCCCATAGTACATGGTATCACCGGATTGCGCCGAAATACCATAGTCTGAAGTTGACCTTTGACGTCCTTCCTCACGGATCCTGAACGAATATCCCCTAGTGCAAAATTTGGGATATGAAGTCGCGGTGCTGCGTAAACCATGAGCAACCTCCACTAACCATGACGGGAGTGAGTGACCACTTGCTATACTTTCGGAAACCTAAAAATGATATACGTAAGATATAAGTAACATATGAACGTGAAAACATATATGGAAAAGTAAGAGTAAGTAATTATATTAAACTTACATAACATTTTAACCACCCCGGGAATTATTCATCTTTCAATACAGCAAGTTCGGCATCTGTCTTACCATAATGGTAATCACGTGCGAGAGACATGTAGATCCTGTAACATAACAGTCGTTAGTTGATGAAGGCAAATAATTCCATAAATTTAGTTTAATAACTGATATACCTTTCGTACTCCAACATTTCGTCACAGTTTCTGAGGATATACGTATGCAAATGTGTGACCTCTTCTGCTGATAGTATGCGTTTCTTTCATTTTCCACTTGGTCGACCAACTTGGGCAAACAACTCAGGAACAACCACAACATAGAATGCTTTCTCACCTCTATCATCATGTCGTGCAGGACGTCTCGCCTTAGTACGAACTTCCGATGGAAAGTAAGATTCGGCAAAGTGTGAGACTTCCTCGTTTAGGCTTTGTGCGACAATAGATCCTTCAACCTTGCTCAAATTTTTAACCTTTTTCTTCAGGTGGAACATGTAACGCTCGAACGGATACATCCATCGGTACTGAACAGGGCCTCCTAAGGCTGTTTCTCGTGGGAGGTAAATAGGAAGATGTTTCATAACGTCAAAAAAAGAAGGTGGAAATATCTTCTCAAGATTACAAAGGAGAACCGGGATATTGGCCTCCAAGTTACGTATCCCGTGGACGGTAAGCGTTCTTGAACATAAATCTCGAAAGAATGCACCAACTCCTATAAACGAAAATTAAATAAGTTAGTACATATATAGTAATATTATGGTAGTAAGAAACTAATGGGAGTAAGAAATATACATCCTATTGCTTGGTGGATAGGTTCTGGAAGAAGATATGCAAATACAAATGGAAGAAGACGCTGCATCACGACATGACAATCATCACTCTTCATTCCTATAAACTTCCCTTTCGTCGAATCCACACAATTACGTAGGTTAGATTCATAGCCGTCTGGAAATTTTACAAATGTTTTGAACCATTCAAAAAAAACTTTTTTCTGACGAGCGTCTAACCGGTACGCAGGCATCGGCAATTTACCGGCCGAAACATGAAGAGATGGCCTCGTACAAATCAATGGCAAGTCAAATCTAGACTTCCAGTTGTCTTTGGTCTTTCCTGGGACGTTTAATATGGTGTTCATGATGTTGTCGAAGAAATTCTTTTCAACGTGCATGACGTCTAGATTATCCCGAAGTAGATGGTCTTTCCAGTAAGGCAAATCCCAGAAAATACTTTTCTTGTGCCAATTGTGATATTCCCCACAACCGTCGACGGGGTGATGACCATTACCCCCACATTCTAGAGTGCACTAGTACTACCATATTCATAATTCCTTTCTCCATGTAAATACCAAACCTTATATCCCGGCCTAAAACCATATCTATATAAGTGAGTCCAAACATTATGAACGACAACACTAATTCTATTACAGCAATTAGAACAAGGACATTTGATATCCTGACCTTTTTTGGCTGCTTCTACATTACTGGGTAAATTCATGAACTCCCATAATCCTTGAGCGTACTCGTCCCTTAATAAGTCTGAGCCCTCATTCGTCATTGGCTCGTCCATCCATGCCCGAAAATATGAACTCATTTTTATAGTTTTTTTTTCTCTCGAAATTTTGTTATGATGAAATGAAGCATTCTGCAAACTTATGTAGAATGGATTTCCGTCGGAAATCCGTCGGAATGCCATCAATACCTCTGACATAACACCCCACCCATCCCATCGGCCACCGCAGACGATATGGCAACCACTCAAACTTTGCCGACATCGGAAACCGTCGGAAATCCGTTCTTAATTCCGACAGATTTTGTCCGTCGGAAACACGTCCGATCAATCAAACGTTGCCGACATCGGAAAGTCCGAATTCCGTCGGTAATCTGTCGCAATGCCGTCGGAAACTGACGATAGATCATTGCCGTCTGTATTCCGTCGGTATTTTCCGACGGAATTCCAACGGAATGGTCGACCTCGTGGATATCCGTCGGAATGCCGTCGGAATAATTTGACAGATTTCCGACGCAACGATTTTGGTCGGTAGTTCGTCGGAAAGCCGTCGGATGTGGCAGACGGAATTCCGATGGAAAAAAAATTCCGTCGGAAAACTGCCTGTTTTCTTGTAGTGTGAAACATAATCTTAGAAATTAATTATCTCCTAACAATCGACATTCTTTAAGCATGTGAAGAAGATGACCGTAGTATAATGATTTACTACCCTAACTCGGCAAATGGAGGCATGAAGGAATTATTTCACAAGGTACTGTTTATCCTCATATTGTGTAATGATTTGTGGCACATTCCTTTGATTAACTCCTTTTCTGCCTAATGTATCTTTGTTTGTCCCCAAATTACTTCAGATTGGGAACTCAAGCGAACTTCATCGTGATGGCAGAAGAGTAAGAAGAGAGGGTTCTTACTCTTCATGACGTGGTCAGGGAGAAAGATCAAGACTTGATTCAAGGTTTAACAGTTGAGGATCTCCTTTGTCCGATTTCTCTAGAGATTATGATTGATCATGTAGTTATAGAAAGGTCACAAGGTTTCTCACTTCAGAATTGACAATGGCGGTGAAGAGCCAATTTCCATAGCCCTGAGAGAGATTCGTGTGCTGACAAAGACGAGTAGTTTAAATAGGCTTTTTTGTTGATGGTGGTGTGAATCTGCTTTTATGATTTCTGTGCTCCAAAGAATCTAATATTCAAGAGAACTCAATGGCAGAAACTTTTTAATTACTTCAAACACGAAGCCGGAAAAGTTGACATTGCCGGAGCAGATGGGTTACGGAGCATCGTAGAGATTTTCAATGAAGAAGCAAAAATAAAGACGATTCTATATGCTCTGCTTCTGCTCTATTTTACCTCTCTTCCGTTGAAGATTACAGTAGATTGATCGGAGGAAATGGACACGCAAAAATATATTTAAAAACTTCTAGGGCCACATAGTTTAGAGTTTTATGCTCAGCAAAAACCGTTCTCAAGTCCCAATGAAACTCATGACCCTTCATCAAGTCATCAAGTCTCCCTCCAACACAAGGTTCGTTACGTAAAACAAATACTACTATTTCACTTTGACAATCAAAGCCATTATCATATATTTATATTTATAGATAGACAAAAGACAAGTTCAGAGTAGAGTAGCTTTTATTATATCATCTCCCCAAACTTGGTTCTTATGAGTGATTGTTAGTTTATAATATTTTCCCAGTTCAGAAAAGAGGAAGGTTACATCTGCTATATTTGTTTGTTGTAGCTCAAACGATATTCCCCCAATTTTAATTACAATTCATCTTCCTACTATCTCACTAAGAATCTTTTGTTGCAGAAAAAAGTTTCTTACAATTTTCGTGTGCGGCTTGATTTTGCACACATGTTGGCAACCAAAATCGGCACATGTATATATATATTTTTTTTTTTATTTTTTATTTTTTTTTTGAGTTATACATCCCTCTATTTGAATGGTTTATATGGAAGGTATAAAAATACAAATAAAATTATACAAAAGATAAAATATGAAATTTTAATTTTTAAAAATTCAGTATGTAATAAAAAAAATGTGTGGTAATTACTAAATTTCAAACATTCATTAAATGAAAAATTTTGTGAAAAAATGAAATATGCATAAACGTTTAAATCATACCGAAAGAGCTATGAAATCGGATATGAAAATGAAACCAAATATCTATTTGAGCCTATTTAAACTTTTAGTTTATAACCACAAATAATACACTTTTTTAATGACAACAAACAAATACACATCGTCATAAAATCAATATTTTTTACAAACACAATAAAACAATGGATAAGGACAACATAAACAATAGAAAAAATATTCAAAACAAATATATAACACATAAACATATGTTACAAATAATACCAAAACTTTTGAACAAAATATTTTAAAAAAATTATCACCGAACCCACGCGTAGCGTGGGAAACCCCTAGTACGTATTAAAGCTAACATACAATATGTATGATTTATGTTGATTTTTTTTAGATACAATACAATACTAATGATTTATGTTTAAATAAAACCGAACCAAACTTAACCCAAACCGAACTATACCGAACCGAATTAATATTCGAGTATATGGCTAACTTCTTCTCCAAGTCAATCCAGGTCGGCATAATATCTTCGAGCCGGACTTCTTTCAATGATATTTGGGCTGTAGATAAAAACCATTCGGGTTTTCTTCTTCTTCTCTTCAACCAAATCTCTTTCCAGACAAACCTAATCTCTACATTTGGCCTTTTCAACTCAAAGTTACAGAAACTTGAAACGATTTATCTCCTGGTTACACCATTAATGCAAACGCTCGAATTCAATACTGCAGCAGTAATGGCTCAATGATTGCCACCATCACTCCATCCCATATATATCGAGTAAACAAATTTCTTTTCTTCATTTTTCATTCTCCTTACACCTTCCCACATAATCACACTGAGTTTATGAGTTTCTTTACCCGCAATTCCGAAAAACATACTAAATTATTAGTTTGGAAAGTTTCCTTTGTAAGCTAAGTGGTCAAACCGATTCTTTGTACAGGAGATGGCGACAGTAAGAGATTGGAGAAGAAGCGAGCGATTCACTCCGCTCCGGCGAAAGAGAAAGATGTCAAAATCGCCAAAGACGTACAGCTTCGCCGGGTGGCTACACCTTTGAAGTACTGTCACTGTGTTCTTCAACTGTTTCCGTCAAGAAGAAGAAGGTCTGTTCAGTAACAAAATGGTTAGACTCAAATTGAAAATACATATATATATATATATATATACTCAAATCCCGAGCCTTCTTCTCCTTCCGTTATTTTTCAAAGTTTAGATGGTCATTTAAATCGGCTAAACAAACAAAGAAAAAATCAAATGTCCTAATGCCACGTAAAGGACTCTCAATCTAAGACAAAGTTCCAAACATAAAGGTATGTTTACTCAATAATGACATATTGTTTGACAGCTATGTGTTAAAATGTAATTTATATATCATATATCATACGACCTCAATGACTCACAAACAAGTAGGGGGTTAAGATTTGAGGGCAAAGTAGATATAAAAAGTATGGAAAAGCTTAAGAACAGAATTAGGGTTTCAAAGAAGTATTATTGCTCAAGAGAGTTGCGGATTTTCCTTTAAAGTCGTACAAATTACATATTTATATCATCTCTAAGTCGTTCGACTAAACCCTAGAATTATATGGAAAATATCCTTATACTCGAATATTTACTTAATATTCGAATATATCGCTAACTTCTTCCCCAAGTCAATCCAGGTCGGCATAATATCTTCGAGCCGGACTTCTTTCAATGATATTTGGGCTGTAGATGATAGCCCAATATCATCTTCTCATCTTCAGTCGGGTTAATTCTATCTCAAGCTCGGCCTTCTAAGCTTGACGTGAGAGGTGGGACAAAGCGTTTAAAGGAAGCTGATTTGACTTTAGATTTGATTGATGCGTTTGCGCTGTTTCCACGTGGCGTTGGTTCTGAGGTTGACAATGAATGGACGCGGTATTCTTTCAGGAATAACCGCTTCGTGCATTTAGTTCTTCAAGACTTATCTTTTCGAATAAATGCTCACATCTTCTCGCGTGGTTTTTATAACCGTCGTTTCTGGCGAATTAGAAAAGAGGACGCTTTAGTTTCCTTTTTACCTTTTTGTTGAGTTTTGGCGATAAATATCATGTCTCTAGTTCTTTCTTCTCCATCTTTGACCATGGAGAAAGGCGATCGTTCTTTCTTCACGGAAAAGAGAAGTTTTGCTTTCTTCCGTGAAAAAACCTAACTTCTTCTGGAATTCTTCTTAAGATCCTTCTTTGACCATGGAGAAAGGCGATCGTCATTCAGTTTAGTATAGGAAGTCCGATATTAATCTAGTTCAGGTTTTGGCTGATCATATAGCGAAGTCGCCTGATCTTCCAGATATTCCTTTTTCCATATCCGATCCTTTTACCTATCCGTCTTTGATCAAATCAATTTCCAAAACGTCGGAGGATACCTTCGATCAGGAAGACATGACGCTTCCGTCTTAGTATAAAATGGTTGTGGATAACTTTATGGAGGTATGTCGATTTCTTTCTTCATCCTTTGGTTTTTTTTTAAAAACTCTTGATATTGCTTTGATGCCTTGTTTCTTTGTTGGATTCGCAGTTGATTGACTCGGTCAACAAACTCGTGTCCTCGTACGAAACATCGTCAGGCGAATTGGTAGCTTCTAGATGGAATCCTAAACCGTTCTGAAGAGTTCGGCTGACGAAGTTGCTCGGCTGAGCCTGGCTTTGGCTAAGTCCAATAAATGCCTCATGATAGAATGCGAACACATCGCGTCGCTAAAGGGATGCCTGGCTTTGGCTGGGAAGGAGCAGGAGAAGCTTCAATCTTCAAGCGAATCATGGAAGGATTCGTTCAAGAGAGCGGAAAAGGCCATGTACGAACAGTCGCGGTCTTTTGAGAAACTTAGGGCCGAGATTACAAACTGGATCGGCTAGCGAGACCGGCATGACTACTTCGTCACTTGTTCGAGTGAAGCTAACGGTGCGCTCGAGGCTCTCAAGGAGATGGAGCAGTTTGGGGTTGATATTCCTAACGAAGTTCGATCTCGTTACGCACGTCATCGGGATATGAATCACAAATATGCAGGAATTCGAATGGCCAACGCCGAGCTCACTTTCTTCGATATCACCTCACTAGACGAGGTGAGAAAGGGAAGAACTGAGGAAGAAGCCATGGTAAGGAGGAGGAAGTATATCTCTTAGGTGGACAAGGGGAGACGAGCTTCCAGTTATTGCTGCAATTGCGTTACAGCCCGTCTTCTTGAGAAAGAGTTTTTACAAAGATTTTACTTTGCTTAGAGTTTTTCTTATTTTAGAACGTCTTTGTTCTTTGCGAGAATTTTATGTAGTATGATGATTTGAATAAATGAATCAATACTTTTTAACATTTGTATTCCTCCTTGCTGCCTAAAGCTGAGATTATTCCCTTTCATTTTGGTCTTAATTGTTTTGAATGTCTCCTTATGAGTGCGTAGAAATGTACGGTCTTACCTCGTCATTTTATCTAGTCGTTGAAAAGAATGCAGACTGGTCGTCATATGATTACTTTAACGAACAGGGATCGGTGCGGCACTGAGGCCGGCTTGATTTTGTGGGTGCGAAACCACTATACTTATGAGAAGCATGTAATTTTGATCGAGTGTCTGGCCAAGACACCGATGTGAATGTGACGACTTGATTGTGTCAGCTTTTTTTTAGCTTTGCTTTTCTTTTGTTTATTCAGACTGTCAATTTTTGTACAGTGGACCAAAAGAGTCTTAGCAGATGTGATGATTATATTAATAATCAAATCGTTTTAGATTTGACTTTTGTTTAGAGTGTGATCGGACGATTTTCCTTTGAAAAATAGTAAAAGATTTTATTGAGCTGGTTTTGCGATTGTGCATCCGAGGCCGATCTGGAGATAATTGGATATTCTTTCTAAGCACAAAAGATTTCTCTTTTGAAATAATATTTTTATTATTTGGTTGTTGTGACTGTACTCTGTAAACAAAGCCGATCTGACGATACTCGAGGATTTTTCCTAAGCATAAAGGAGTTCTCTTTTGAAATAATATTTATTATTCGATTTTTGCGACTGTGCTCTGTAAACAAAGCCGATCTGACGATACTCGAGGATTTTTCCTAAGCATAAAAGAGTTCTCTTGAAAAAATATTACATATTCGATTTTTGCGACTGTGCTCTCTAAACAAAGCTGCCTACATATCTTTTGGAAGGAATCAAGTCACTCGTAGTTCATACATTAGTATGGTTTTTTTTAACGAACTCCGGCCTTTAGAAGTAGAATCGCTTCAAGTATCTTGCGTTCCAAGAATTGTTTATCTCCTTGTAATCCATCTCGAGGAGTTCGTATACTCCTGGTTTTACGACCTTTAATACTAAGTAGGGTCTTTCCCACCTTTCTCCCAGTTTTCCGGCGTTGAGTTCCTTTTTAGTTGGGAAGGTCTTTTGCAGTACGAGGTCTCCTACTTCGAAGAAACGATGTCTAACCTTCTTGTTATAGTACTTGGCTACCAGTCACTACAAGAAAACAGATGATTAGTGACTACTGTTTGTGACTGTTTAGTTAGTCACAAATTTTTGCAACTGCTTTGATACTGTCATGTGAAAAATTTGCGACTACGCTGAAAATAGTCTTAAAACATTCGCACATTTGTGACCGGCGAACATAGTCGAAAAAGAGTCACACATTAGCAACTGGTTTGAAACTGTTTTTTTGAAAGTTTTCAGTTAGTCGCAGAGTAGTCGCAAATTTGGAACTAATTGGCGACGACACACATCGTAACAAATTTGCAACTATTTCGTTACCACCACTGCAGTCACAGATTAGCGACTACCCGAATAAAGTCACAAAAGAGTCACAACGTTTTATGTTGGCACAATAGGACAAAATAAAATGTTTAGGGTTTAGGGTATAGATTTGTGACTAACAAATTAGTGTCACAAAACAGTCACTAATCTGTCACATATTTGAGACTGTTGTGCTACTCTATTTTTAGTGATTAAGTGTAGTCGCAATTTTGGGACTGCATTGCTACTGATTTATGACTAATCCGTCTGGTTTTTGAAAATTCATCAAAAGATGATTATAAATTGATTAGTTTTAAGTTTTTATAGAGATTAAACTGCTAGTTATGCTAATATATTGTCTACTAGTGAACTTTTTTTATCTAACAAATTTTATAATCTTTAACTTTTCTCATCTTTACATCTTACCTAATAATTGCCATTATATTACATATATGTTTCCAATCTAATTATTGTTGAAGTGTTTAGTTTTTCAAATTTTACTTAATCAGTATTATTCAACATTGTATAATGAAACATAGACTTAAGAAATATAATAAGAGAGTGAGAGCGATATTAGGGCTTTGAGTGAGAGAGATATTAGGGCTTTGAGTGCTGATGACCAAGAGGTGACAATGATGGACATCGGTGAAGGTGGCCGGCCACCGGGACCTCCGGATAAGTCTGGGTCATGGGCAAAGTTGGTTGCAGGGATGAATGGAGGAGGGATGCCGATTCCGGAAGAGGTCGTAGATGATGCGTTTGTCTCGTCACATTTGTCTTTGGATTTCCCGGATGGTGAGGATGGGTAACCGGTAATAACTATTGGAGACGTAGTGTTGGAGGCTATGAATGGCTTGTATAAAAAGTGCATGATTGTGAAAGTGCTTGGACGACATATTGCCCTCCCTGTGTTGAACAAGAGGTTGAAGGAATTATGGAAGCCTAGTGGGGCTATGTTTGTCATGGATCTGCAAATGCAATTTTTCTTCATAAGGTTTGAGAAAGAGGAAGAGTACTTAGCAGCACTTGACGGAGACCATGGAGAATCTTTGGCAGCTATCCCATGGTGAAAGCTTGGTCCCCGGAGTTTAACCCAATGAAAGATAAGGTTGAAACTACACCGGTGTGGGTTCGGTTAATGAATATCCAGGTAAAATTTTATCACAAAACGATTTTGCTGGGGATTGCTAAGGGATTGGGGAAACCAGTCAAAATAGATATGACCACGCTGCAGTTTGAAAGGGCTAGATTCGCGAGAGTTTGCGTGGAGGTGAATCTCAAGAAACCCCTGAAAGGTACGGTGTTGATTAACGGTGAGCGATACTTCGTGGCATATGAGGGCATGACGAATATCTGTGCTTTGTGTGGGATATATGGATATTGATTCATAATTGTCCAAAGGGAGTTCATGAGAAGGAGACGGTTGTTGAGATGCAGAATATTAATGTTGAGACGGCTGATCATGGGGCTAATTCGTGGGATGGTTTCACGGTGGTTAGACAAAAACAGAGGAAATCGGTAAAGCAGCAAGGTAGAGCAGGACCCACGGCGGGGAATGGGCGAGGAGAGAGAAGGGATGGAGGGCGTAATTCACGGGGAGATGAATCTACGAATATTGTCATAGCTAACAAATTAGGAAGATTGATTCGTTATTCGTTGAAGAAATTTAACACGAATGTGTTAGTAATTTTTGAAACTCATGTTGGCGGTGATCGTGCGAGGACGATTGGTCATGGCTTAGGGTTTGAGAATTCTTACCGCTTTGATGCGGTTGGCCAAAGTGGTGGTTTGTGGTTACTTTGGAGAACCGGTATTGGTGGTGTAACGGTGGTGGCCACTTCTGATCAATTTATTTACGCAAAAATTGATAGTGAGGGTGAGAGTATTCATCTCATTGTTGTATATGCGGCACCTTCGGTTAGTCAGAGAAGTGGTTTATGGGACCAGTTAAGCGGGATAATTCGCGGCATCACGGGTCCAATTGTGATTGGTGGTGATTTTAACACCATTGTTAGAGTGGATGAACGCCCAGGTGGTAATGGGAGGCTCTCAGCTGATTCAGTTGCTTTTGGGCAATGGATCAACGAAATGGCGCTTATTGATTTGGGTTTCCGGGGGAAAGCATTTACTTGGAGGAGAGGTAGAGTAGAGAAGAATTTTGTGGCGAAAAGACTTGATCGGGTTCTTTGTTGTGCTGAAACGAGGTTGCAATGGCAAGATGCATCGGTTACCCATCTCCTGTTTTTATCCTCGGATCATACCCCCCTTTATGTCCAGCTTGCACCGGCAGTTCGAGGTGATCCTAAGCGGCGGCCTTTTCGATTTGAAGCGGCTTGGTTGAAGCATGTAGCTTTTAAAGAGTTTTTGACTAATTCTTGGAAAGGAGACATTAGTACTCTTGATGTGGTTGCTGCCTTACGTGTAACTTTACGCAAATGGAACCGTGAGGTGTTTGGAGACGTCCAAAGGCGTAAGGAGAAATTGGTTCAAGACATTAAGGAGGTTCAGGATATTGTTGATACGTCCCCGTCGGATGCTTTGCTGGCTCAAGAAGAGTCCCTAACAAAAGAGTTGGATGTGGTATTGGAGCAAGAGGAGATAATTTGGTTTCAAAAATCTAGGGAGAAGTGGATTCCGTTAGGTGATCGAAACACGAGATTTTTTCATACGTCTACGATTATAAGAAGAAGAAAAAATCGGATAGACATGTTAAAAAGTGAGGATGGGAGGTGAATTTCTAATGTCCAGGAGCTAGAGAATTTAGCTATTGAGTATTATAAACGGTTATACTCCTTAGAGGATGTGGCAGAGGAAGTGGATAAGCTTCCACGGGAAGGTTTTGTCCGTCTTTCTCATATGGATCAGGCTCAGTTAAGTAGAGAGTTTACCGAGCTGGAAGTGGAGCAAGCTATTCGGTTTATGGGTAAGTTTAAAGCCCCGGGTCCTGATGGCTATCAACCGGTGTTTTATCAACATTGTTGGGAAACGGTTGGAGATTCGGTGAGTAGATTTGTGCTGGAGTTTTTCCATACAGGGTGTTTGCCGCCAAGCACGAATGACGTCCTCATTGTTTTGCTTGAGAAAGTTGTTAAACCGGAGAAAATTACTCAATTGTGTCCAATCAGTCTATGTAATGTGTTGTTTAAGACAATTACGAAGATGATGGTGGTTCGGTTAAAGAGTGTAATTACCAAGTTGATTGGGCTGGCTCAGGCGAGCTTAATACCGATGCGACTAAGTACGGATAACATTGTTATCGTTCAAGAAGCGGTGCATTCTATGCGAAGGAAAAAAGGGCGTAAAGGTTGGATGATGTTAAAGCTGGACTTGGAGAAAGCGTATGATAGAATTAGATGAGATTTTCTCGAGGATACTCTTATAGCAGCAGGGTTATCAGAGTCTTGGATTCGTTTGATCACGACTTGTGTCTCGGGTCAGTTTATGTGTGTTCTTTAGAATGGTGAAAAAAACAGAGGCTTTTAGACCTTTGCGAGGACTTCGGCAGGGTAATCCAATTTCTCCATACCTTTTTGTTCTTTGTATGGAAAGGTTGTGTCACTTGATTGACAAGTCGCGAGTTGATAAGAAATGGCAACTGATTCGGTTATCACGGGGTGTTCCAGAGTTGTCTCATGTTTGCTTTGCAGACGACCTAATTTTGTTTGCGGAGGCCTCTGTTTTGCAGATTCAGGTTATTCGTAATGTGTTGGAGACTTTTTGTTCAGCATCGGGTCAGAAGGTTAGCTTAGAGAAATCGAAAATTTTCTTCTCTACTAACGTCACCAGAGAATTGGAGAACCAGATCAGTGAGGTTTGTGGTATAAAGTCGACACGTGAGTTAGGCAAATATTTGGGAATGCCGGTGTTGCAAAAATGGATGAATAAGGAAACATTTAGCACGGTCCGTGAAATAGTCTCTTCCTGTCTCGCAGGCTGGAAACGCCATGTATTGAGTCTTGCGGGAAAGATCACGCTGACAAAGGCTGTATTGTCTTCTATTCCTGTTTATTCAATGAGCTTGATCATCTTGGCTAAATCGACTCTTTCTAGCTTGGATAAACTATCCCATTCTTTTCTCTGGGGAAGTACCGCTGAGAAACGTAAGCAGCACTTAGTGGCTTGGAAGAAGGTGTGTCTGCCTAAAGGTGAAGGAGGTTTGAGAATTAGATCGTCTCTGGAGATGAATAAAGCACTTATAGCTAAGGTGGGATGGCGGCTTTTGAATGACCAGCATAGTCTTTGGGCTTCGGTGGTGCGGCATAAGTATAAGGTTGGTGATGTCCATGACCGAGAATGGCTTGAGGTTAAGAACAATTAGTCCGTGGTGTGGAAGAGTATAGTGATTGGTTTGCGGGAAGTAATTATGCCAGGTCTTAGTTGGGCAATTGGGGATGGTAGTTGTATACGGTTTTGGACTGATAATTGGATCGCAGGACAGCCGCTTGTGGATGGAGTGCAAGGGGTGTTACCGGCAGGATATAAGTATTTGTTGGTTAGAGACTTATGGCGTAACGGCACGGGATAGTGTTTTGAGCAGATCATGCCGTATGTCTTGGATACTACGAGATTAGAGTTGATGTCGGTGGTGGTAGATTGTGTTACAGGCGTGAGAGATCGTATGTCTTGGGGGGCCAATTCGGATGGTAGGTTTTCTGTAAAATCTGCATATGTGTTACTTACTACGGATACAAGTCCTCGACCTTAGATGGCAGCTTTCTTTGGCTGGGTTTGGAGGGTGAGTGTACCGGAGAGGATCTGTGTGTTTCTCTGGTTAGTTGGCCAGCAAGTGATTATGTCGAATGTGGAAAGAAAGCGTCGACATTTGTGTGACTCGGATGTGTGCACGGTGTGTAACGGTAACTTTGAGACGACTCTGCATATTCTTAGGGATTGTCCAGCAATGTATGGTATTTGGCAATGGATTGTTCCTAATCAGAGGAGGCGTTGTTTTTTCTCTTCTTCGTTGTTTGAATGGATCTACGAGAATCTTGGTGCGGAGTTTAGAGTGGATAGTATCACTTTGTCTATAATGTTTGCATTAGCCGTATGGTGGGGTTAGAAGTGGAGGTGTGGGAATGTTTTTGGGGACAATAAAAGATGTCCGGATCATGTGCGCTTTATTAGGGATCTTGCGAAAGAAGTGGTTATGGCTAATGATGCGGTAAAGGGTTCAGGCCCTACGCGGGAGCGTGTGGAGAGGCAGATAGGTTGGGTTGCTCCGACTGGGGATTGGCTTAAGCTAAACACGGATGGAGCTTCTCGTAGTAATCCAGGTTTGGCTACGGCTGGGGGAGTATTACGTGATGGATATGGGCGGTGGTGCGGGAGTTTTGCTCTTAATATTGGTCGATGCACTGCACCTTTGGCTGAATTGTGGGGCGTCTATTATGGATTGGTTATTGCTTGGGAGAGGAGTTACTCGATGGTTGAGCTGGAAGTGGATTTTGAGTTAGTGGTGGGATTTCTTAATACAGGGATACGTGATTGGCATCCGCTGTCATTCCTGGTACGCTTGTGCCATGGCTATATTGCAAATGACTGGTTAGTCCGGATTACGCATGTGTATAGGGAGGCCAATTGTCTTGCTGATGGGTTGGCGAACTATGATTTTTGATTACCGTTTGGTTTTCATTTGCTGGGGAATGTTCCGCCTGATTTAGTTTCGAGTATGGTAGCGGATGAGCTCGGGTCTACAAGACCGAGGCGAGTCTATATGTAATTGTCTTTTCTTTTAATATAAACTGGGGAGTCTTGGCTTCCCGGTGATTCATCAAAATATATATATATATATATATATATGTATATAATAGGAATTATTGATTAAGCATGTATAGCAATTTTAGGGATCTAAATATTTAGGATTTAGGATATAGATTTGTGACTAACAAATTAGTGTCACAAAACAGTCACTAATCTGTGACTATTTTATTCTATCATCACATATATGTGACTATTTTTTGACTTTTCTTAACAGATTTAGGAGGGATTATTCAATTGTGTATTTTAATGGAGTTTTAAATCAGAATAAAATTTGTGTTATTCAACTGTGTATTCCATTGTATTCCATAGAAATACACCAAAAACAAGTGTTATTCAATTTATCCTTGATTCTAGAAGATTTTGATTATAATACATTTTAGTGCATTTTTTCTTCCAAAATCTGAACAACACAAATACGGTATTTTTGCTTCTTCTTTTGATGAATTCAGACAAAACATGATAATCCCTCTTCTTCTTCGATTCCCTTGAGCCAATTGATTTTTTTCTTCTTCGATTCCAATTCAAGTAATTGATTCATCTTTTCGTCCCCAATCGTGATTCCTTCGCTAATTGCTCCGTCGTGAAATTTGATTATTCTTTGTGAATCGGATCGAAGAAGAGATATTGGGTCTGCCAATGGCTCCCGATCAGCGAGAAGGTTCAGAGATCAAAGTGATAAATCCGGCGACGAATAATGTGCCCGTACAACCATCTCCGGCGACTAATCGGTGGAGGCAACAGACTTCTTTCGAGGAGTTTCGACCTTTCAAGCTTTGGTTTCCATGGATGGTTCCAGCTATCATGGTGGCTTCGATGTTTAATCAACAATTGACCTAAAAACTCTGCTAATTGCTCTGCTAGGTTTCTAGATAGATTCACATTTCAACATATGAAAGAAAATCTGACACGTCCCGACCCCGATACTCTTGAGCCATAGGTCTCGCGCCCTAACTTGTACAACAAGTAATAAACCTGCACACACTAAAAATGGGAAAAAGAGGGTTGAGCAACTCCCGGAAGAATTACTCAGTGAGGATGTTACCCACAACAACTTTAATACTCGATAAACAATAAAAAATCACATACACTAAACCAGAAAAATCATCACACAACCTATTACTAATAATCATAACACTTCATAAATTATCTTAGCTTTCTACATTCTTTTCTTTTCCTTTTCACATACTTTACTTTTACTTATACGTTCTTTACTTTTACTTTTAAAGCCTTATAAACGGGATCGTCATGTCACACGCTCTTAGCTCGAGCCTTATAAGCGGGATCGTCTTGTCACACGCTCTCAGCCATTAGAACTACAACGGGCTAACATACACGATCGCCCGTAGTTCCAACAAACAAAATTCTGCAACGGGCTAACGTACGCGATCGTCCGCAGAACTAACTACATTCTACAATCTCAAACAATCGTTTTCAATCCTTTAACATTCTTTCTTTACCATATAACTTTATCACATAATTTCCATAACATCAATCAAACGAACAATCAACAAACATCAATCAATTCATTCTTAGACTTAGCATATAAAACCAACAATCATCAAACAGTCAATTCCTAGACTTAGCATATATAACCACCTATTGCTATCTAATATTAAAGTAGCATAGATCCCACCCTCACCTTAGCCACAAAGCTTCCTCTGTCACTGACTTCGGTAACGGTCTTTGCTCGTATGGATTTCCAATCTCCAACTCCAATTATCCTTTGACACCATCTCATCTTAAGAGTCCATAAGGTTCCTGCAATTTCCAGCTCATTCCGAGCTCATATTGCCAACCAAATAATACAATTCATCAAACTTGGTCGATAATATAGTAGCATATAGTAGACAAACTAACCGTTCATTTGTCAATCCAACCGTTGATTTAGTAGTTCATACTGCCATGAACATATCCACAAAATTACAGAACAATCGGACTTGATATGATCGTCCAAACGGTCCACCAAAGTGACTGCGTCGAAACTGTGTCTGCACATAATCGAATCACGCTGATTCTTGCGCAACAAGCCAAGCTTACTACGACCAAGGAACAATTCCGATGAGGATGATTATAAATCCCAAGGCTTACCTAACATGTCCTCTGTCAATCACAACCATCGTCATGACCATAGGTTCACCGATAAAACTGCTATCGTCCTCCAAATACAGCATCTTGAAACAGGAACATAAGCATAAAATTCTGGGTTCAGAAACAGAGATTTTTTCCCAAATTTGAGACTAAATTCCGGATGGATCATACCTCGGATTAGAGATCGGAAAAGTGATCCTGAACTAGAGGATGTGATCTTTTCAAAGACATCCATATCGTGCTCTAGTTCCTCCAGACTTAGCCGGAAAACGACTGCAAACTAGCCTAGTTGCATATTCACTCTGCACAAATCAGTCTCAGTTACACACCAATAACTTCCAAACCATAGCTCCGATTGACAAACTTCTTTCGGATATTACTAGATCAGAGAGTTGGCTACTTACCCATAGAATTTCATTTGATTACGATCCGATTTGACCGTCCGTTTCGCTCATTCGCCAGAACAGGTCAGATTCGTCACCTTTAGCTTATTCTTTGTCTAATCTCTGATCTTCTTCTCCTCTCCTTCATTTCTCCTCTTATCCTTCTTTCTTTGACTCACAAATCCTCTGCTTCCTCTCTCGTCTCTTACTCACGACAAAGAGATTCCTCTCCTCTAGGGCTTTGACTAATTTTGGTTTAATCCCCAATTAACCATGTTTTTAGGTTTATGGGCTTTTTGGCCTTAGAGGCTAAACATATTTAGCGATCCACTTCCATTAAATTTATATTTAAATGGATTTTTCCTTTTGCATTCATTTGCATTTTTCATCCGAAAATATCTCTACGCAAAATTTTAAATTCTCTGGACACGGGGTCCTTCTTCTTCGACGTCTGTAACTACTTCTTCTTCTTCGACGTCTGTAACTTCTTCTTCTTCTTCTTTGACCTGGTAGATTTGCTTTTGTCAATTCGATTTTTTATTTCTGATTATTTGATTATTGGATTTATTAATGGTGATGGGTTCATATCATTTGGTGAATATAAAATGGCAAAAATTTATGCACAAATGTGAGATAGTGTTTCTTTTAGTTGTTTACAAAAAATGGACACTTTTGGTTTTGATGTTGCAGTTATACAATTATGTGTTGTTTTGTATATTAGATTGGAGAAGATGGGGGCTTTAGATGTATCAAGGGTGGTTCATAAGCACCAGGTGGGGCGTTTGTTTACTTGTATATGGCTACATGTCGGGGGTTTTCATGTCCTTGCTAACATGTTGAATCTTTGGCATTCGGCTCGAGCAAGAATTTGGATTTGGTATGCAAAATTACTGGATCATGAGTTGATTCATCTACTAATAGAAATTCCACCTTTCGATGAGTGATGTGTCTAAAGAGCTTTATTTGGTTCTCTCCATTTGTAGTTTGCAGCTCTTTTGACTCTCATCTTGCCATTAATTTAGCAGTAGGTATTCTTCCACATGTAGACAACTTTGCCCATCTCGGAGGATTCACTTCCGGATTTCTTCTAGGTTTTGTTATCTTGTTCCGTCGTCAGTATGGATATCATACTTCAATATTAGAACTTGTTACAGAATTTTTGTAATTTTTGCTACAAGACAATTTTTTGCCATGGAGTAGACTGTGTTTGTTCCTCATCATGGTCTTTCAATGGTTCTTACATTTATGAATGTAACTTTTGTGCTTTTTCAAGGAATGGATTTGAATTTAATAAATAATGCAATAACTTCTGAACACTAGTTTTTGACTTTTTCTTTTAAAAGATCCCTACAAAATAGATGGGTGTTATTATACGTGTGTAGAAATTCCAATATAATTCAACAATATCTAATAAAATACTTTAAAATACAAGTATAATAAAATACATCAGAATCTAATGTGGGGAATTTATCAAAATCCAATAAAATACTCTAAAATATTTAATTCCCAAATCAATTTTACAAACCTAGATTTTTTCTTTCTCTGTAGATCTCATACCGATTCGACTGAATCTCTCTCTCTCTCTCTCTCTCTCTCTCTCTCTCTCTCTCATTCATGTGATTGGTTCATCTCTCGGTCTCTCTTTCGAGTTGGGTCTGAACCTTCACCTCTCTTTCTTTATTTCTCTCAAGTCCTTCCTAAAATCGATAAACACATAGGTAATCTACTAGAGGTCGAGTGGCTAAGTCTCTCGGTGCGAGTAGACCAACCGGCGAAGTTGGTTCATCCTTTGGCTGAAATTTTGACCCAATTCCGGATAAGGAGATGCAGCGCATCTTTAGTCAAGTGGTTAAGTCGTGGAGTTATTGTTCCTAGTTTTTGGGGATGTTGAGAGTTTATTTTATCTTTTGTTTAGATTAGATCTTTTAGTTCAGTTATTCTATTTTGTGTATAAATAGAGAATATCTTGTAAAGAAGTGGGGACGTTGAATGATAATCAAAGCTTTCTAAGCACTTATTTTCCTTTCACTCAATTGCTTCATTGAGCTTTTGTTTTTGAGAGAAGAGTTCTTTATCGGGTGTTCGCTGAATCAACGACACAAGTTCCTTTGTTACGTTGCGCTACACCAGTTTGGTATCAGAGACAAATATCCTGCTTCAATTTTTTTTTTACTATCAATCATGCCACCAAGACGTCATCTCAACCATCAAGCGGCGAGGGAACCGGTGAATGATTGGAGTGAATTGAGGCAAACCTTATTGGCAATGCAAGAGAACATCCAAGCTACCATTCATGAATCAATTTAAGAGGTAGTAGAGTTATTCCAACTACCGGACCAACTACGTCGTAGGTCGCGACATGGTTCTGATGTGGAGTCAGAGGATGATGTTAATCCTTTCGCCGAGTACAGATCACGTCGTGGTGACGAAGGAAGTAATGTGTACCAGAAGGGGGACAATCGTCATTGGGAATACAGGTTCAAGGTGGAGTTACCCGAGTTTCATGGAGGTGTGAGAGGAGAGGAGCTTCTCGATTGGCTTGTTGCTGTGGAAGAAGCCATGGAATTTAAGCGTGTGACAGAGGACCGTAAAGTTGCTTTGGTGGCTACAAAATTTCGTGGTAAAGCAGCATCATGGTGGCTGCAAATCAAAGCAACACGAGCACGAACTGGCAAGGAGAAGATCAAATCGTAGGAAAAGTTGCAGAGGTTGTTGAAAGCCATTTTCTTACCATATAACCTTGATCGCACAATGTTCACTCGTCTTCAAAATTTGCATCAAGGATCTCGTACCGTGGATGATTATGCTGAAGAATTTTCGTTGCTCCTCACACGCAACGATATTTTTGACAACGAGATGCTGCTAGTTTCGCGTTTCATTGGAGGATTAAGACCTTAAATTCAGAACGCGATGTCGCAATTTGATCCTGTGACAGTTGCTGAGGCACACAGACGTGTTGTGGCATTTGAGCAACAATTCAAAAATGGTTCTATGATTTGGAACTCAAGCGGCAGTAACAGAATGTTGAGTGGTTCAGGAACAGAGCTTGCTGCGATTCAAGCTGAAGGGAAGGAGGTCGCAGACAATAGCGCAAAGAAGAATTTGCAGAGTAACGGTGGAGTTGATGATCCAGCACTGCGACGGTCGACGAGACCCAATGTCTTGCGTTGTTATTCTTGCGGTGAAGCGGGTCATCGCCAAACAGCATACCCAAATCAAACACGACAGGGATTGTTAACCGATGATGTGAGGTGGGATACAAACGATTTATTTGAACAAGACGGTGATGATGCGGTTGATGCTACTTTTCCAGATGATCACAACCATGGCAATCAAGGAACCTTGTTGATGTTACAACATGTGTGTTTATCTCCAATAACGATTGAAGAACCATGGTTACGAACACATCTTTCAATCCACTTGTACGGTTAAAGGCAAGGTGTGTCGTTTTGTGATTGATTCGGGGAGTTCGAGTAATGTGATTTCTGAGGAGGCATTCAAAAAGTTAGGACTGACTCGAGAAGAACATCCATCGCCCTATAAGCTCGCTTGGTTGAAAACAGATACCGAAATTCGTGTTACACATCGTTGCTTAGTGTCTTTATGGATTGGAGCTTTTTATAAGGATAAGTTCTATTGTGATATCGCACCAGTGGATGTGAGTCATATTATGTTGGGACGGCCGTGGCAATATGATCAGAATGTTCTTTATGATGGTCGTCGAAACACTCATTCATTTGTGTACGACAATCGACGAATTGTTCTCTTTCCTACTTCATCACGTCCTGAGGCACTACCTGTGGCATGTTATGAGGCAGAGAAATTTCCTGAAGCACTGCATTCTTTAAGTGAGTCCTTGAATCTGTTTAGTTCGCGATCTGACATTGAGGATGAGTTTAAGAAGGTGACAATGAAGTATCAAAAGGCAGTAGAGAAGCACAGACATGAGCTTCTACTCAAATCAGGTCCTGTCAAGATTCAGAGGCGAATCTTCTCTTACCCCCGGAGACCTGATGCAGCGCATCTTTAGTCAAGTGGTTAAGTCGTGGAGTTGTTGCTCCTAATTTTTGGGGATGTTGAGATTTTATTTTATCTTTTGTTTAGATTAGATCTTTTAGTTCAGTTATTCAATTTTGTGTATAAATAGAGAATATCTTTTAAAGAAGTGGGGACGTTGAATGATAATCAAAGCTTTCTAAGCACTTATTTTCCTTTCACTCAATTGCTTCATTGAGCTTTTGTTTTTGAGAGAAGAGTTCTTTGTCGGGTATTCGCGGAATCAACGACACAAGTTCTTTTGTTATGTTGCGCAACACCAGAACCTATCTCAGGCGGAGGTGTTCCGGCCGACAAAGAAGCCCTTAAAGTTCTCATCTTTATATACCGGATCTACCTTCTCAGGTCCACCTTCAAGATTGGACGGCTTCTTGTGATGTATTGAGCCTGAGAAAGATGTGTTGGAGCAGTTTGGTTAGGCGGAAAATAACCCCTATGAATGCTTATGGTTACTAGCTTGGACTCGTATCTTTCATTCTGGTGTTGAAGGTGAGTTTCTCTCCTTTTGATGATTTTTTTTGTATTTCTTTTTCTCAGTTTCAATTTTTGGGTTTGGAATTTTCGGCTCGAAACTACTACTTGTTTGATAAACGTATTTGGCAGATTGATTTGATTGTTTATAGGTTGTTCAACTTTTGCATATTGATAGCAAATCGTTCATTGAGCAGAAACCAATGCTTTTTGGGCATTTGTGTAAGTGTTGTAGAATGTCTCTATAATTAGTTGTTTGGTTAATGGAGAAACTGATTAGATGTTCTTTTGATTCGATGATCAATAGAGTAACCAAAGGAACTAGTTTTATGATGGACTCATTGTTGGTAATCTAATGTTTGTAGTTCATGTGGTTGATTATGCGTTTGGGGCGCATGAATCTTCGAGCACATGTATCTTTGAAGTGGAGTACATGTAGCTTCAATAGGTCATTGCAAAGAAATTAGAAATTTGTGAGTTTACAAAAAAAAATGGTTGCAAAATCACTTAGATCTTCTGTTAAATTACAGTATTCTTGCTAAATGCTTATGTAGTGTGATAAAAGTGCAGAAACTGTGTTTTTTAGAATGTGTTTTATGCAATTTGTTTCCAAAAGGTAAAATAAATCTCTTTTAGTAATCTTTATTCATGACTTTTTCCATTGATTCTTCGTAATTGCTCTTAATGCACAGTGCGAGCTTTCCAGAAAAGAAAAGAGTTGAGGAAGATAAAACCTCAAATAGTTCTTTTGAAGCTTCTCAACGAATCAAACTGGTGTGTACAAATCATCTTTTCTACTCTTTTTACATGTGAAAGTTGTGATAAAGTGTATTGGTATTTGGTAAAAGAAGAGCCTAAGACGTTAAGACATGATTCTTGCCTTCTTAGATTTATCTCTCTGTTTCTTTGACTAATAAGTATCTTTTTCTCTCTTTTTTCACTTCCCAAGCTGTTTTTTTTTCTTTTAACATCTTTTTTGTGAAAAGCCTTTACACAAATGTTGTAACATCCCGAAACCAAAATGGAGATTTTGGTCAGGGGTGTCGATCGACACCAATATTTGTGATAGGTTTCAGTTCGATTTAAATCGCCCGGTTTGCGAGTCGGTTTAGAGAGAAACCTAGGGCTCGAGTATATAAACCTTTTTGCCGAGTGTGGCCGTGTTTCAGAGAAGGAGAATAAGTTTTAAAGGTTTTTGGTGAGGATTTCGGTGATTCGAGGAGCGTTTGTGATCCGTTTTTCATCGTTCTTTGCGTGATAGTCTCGTGTGGTTGTTTGGTCGGGTTGTGGTGTTATCTCAGTGAATTCCAGCGAAGATCGTGTGGTTTCGTCGCTGATTCGTCGCTGTTTTCCTCGTTCTTCGTGTTCTTCGCATTTATTTACTTTTCCTCCGCGTAATCGAGGTAACAGAAATGCGTGATCGCGGAATCAAGGCCGGCGAAGGGGATGATAGGATGTTTATTTATTTCTGTTAGTGTAGTGAAACCTGGTGTTTAGGTTGCTAGATTTTAATATTGTTTCTTGAATTTGGAATTATTGGAATTGCATTGATGGTTTATTGATTCAATATTTTATGGATTTGGTTTATGAGAATTTCCGCGATTGTTAAAAAAAAAAAATTAGGTGTTACATTTTGGTATCAGAGCCTAGACGTTTTTAGGACATTGAAATTGGATGAATTGAAACTATGTGTTTTAATTGTTTATTGGTGGTTAGACAGTTAGTAGTCTTAGATAATCCTCTTCGGCCTTTAAAGTGATTATGCGGTAAGTTGTGTTTTATTTGTTTGTGACTTCTTGTTTGCTCATGTTTCCTGTCATGTGTGGTAGATGGATACTGGAGCAAGAGGTCGTGGCAGAGGCCATGGTAGAGGCCGTGGTCGTGGTCATGGCTTAGTGCCAGAGTCGTCTAGCAGCGGGGCTGCATCCCAGATACATCAGGTGGAGACCACGAGTGAGACCAGTGCCAGTGTGGCTGTCAGTACCGGGAGATACGCCGGGAGGGGTACACGTGGTGGTGTTGTTGGTGCCGGGAGAGGTGCCGGGAGAGGTGTTGGTGATGGAGTGGGCCCAGGTAGGGGTGCTGCTCCAGCTCAGGGTTGAGATGATGTCATCGTGGGACTTCTGACGCAGCTGTTGGAGCGGCTTCCGGTGGCGGCTCCGGTACCGGCTCCAGTAGTACCTCTGGTGGTGGAGGGACAGCAGAGAGCTGCAGAGGTTGAGCAGCTGAGAGCTGTGGTTGCTGAGCATCCTCCCTATCTCTTGATGATGGGACAGATGCAGAAGATTGGTACGCCTTTCTTCACTGGCATGTGTGGACAAGAGGGGGCCGATGAGTAGCGCTTGAGAGTGGAGCACAATTTTCGGTCGATCCGATGTCCTGCAGAGTATCGTGTAGAGTTGGCCGTGCATTATCTGAGCGAGGATGCGCATAGCTGGTGGAGATCGATGAAGTCCAGGAGAGCTGTTTGGACATGGGATGAGTTTGTGGGCGAGTTCAAAGCAAAGTTCTTTCCTCGAGAGGCTTTGGACCGCCTGCAAATGAGGTTTATGGAGCTGTCTCAGGGAGCGAGTTCAGTTCAGGATTATGATACCGAGTTCAGCAGACTTCAGGTTTATGCTAGCAAGGGCATGACTGATGAGCGGATACTTATGCAGAGGTTCTTGCAGGGGCTTCGGTGTACGCCTCGAGGGAGGAGTTGGTGGAGCTTGCTGCTTCGATTAAGGAGGATCAGCGTGAGCAGACTGGTCCAGTGGTTGTTCCATCAGTCGCGGTTCCATCTATAGCAGCTCCTGCTGTTCAACCGAGGAGACAGCAGCAGCAGCAGCAGCATTCTCGGAGTTCTGGTTCTGGCAAAGGCGGTAAGCCTGCGCAGGGTTAGAAGAGGAGATTCGACGAGGTTTCTGGAGGAGGCCAGAGCGGTCATGCTTGTTATGGATGCGGGAGTACTGAGCATCGAGTGGCTAGTTGTCCCAAAAGAGAGAGGCATCTCGGGCTGCCAAGGTATGTTTCCATTGCCGAGAGCCAGAGTATATCCGACCGATGTGTCCTAAGTTGCAGCAGATGGTTGTGGCAGCAGGTGGCTCAGTTGGCAGCAGTGCAGCCGTTGGGCCAGATTGGGCCGGCACCGCGGGTTTATGGTCCTGCAGAGGCGGGACAGCCGAGCAATGCGCATATCACAGGTAAAATTTTAGACTCTAACTTTGTTAATTCTTAGTGGTAGAATTTGTGTTATGTCTTTTATTTTGCCTGTGGTAGTCGTTAGGGTTCTCAACGCATGTGAATTGTGTATTGACCTTATTAGTGGGAGGGTTTGAGTCCCACGTTCTTTTTGATTCTGGATCATCGAACTGCTTCATTACTCCAGAGCATGCCGAGCGCAGTGTCATTTAGAGCAGTGTGGGTGAGCTTTTGGGTCTGGTTAAAGTGGCTGGAAGGGGATTCCTGGCTACTTCTGGCCGAGCTAGAGCAATGGATGTTCAGATTATCGGTCAGTTGATGCTAGCAGATTTGGTGATTAGTCCGTAGGAACTTTACGACGTGATTATTGGGATGGATTGGTTGTCGTTTCATAAGGTTCATCTGGATTGTTTCAGAGGGAGAGTAGCTTTTGAGCGAGATGCGGGGAAGTTAGTGTTTCAGGGCGTGAGTCCTACTTCCGGAAGTCTGGTAATCTCGGCTATTCAGGCTGAGCAAATGATAGCGCGGGGTTGCGAGGCTTACTTGGCAGTAATTTCGATGCCAGAGTCTGGGGGTGAGGTTGCTATCGGGGAGATCCGAGTTGTTCGGGATTTTGTGGATGTTTTTCAGTCGCTGCAGGGATTACCACCGTCTCGGTCAGATCCTTTCACGATTGAGTTAGAGCCCGGGAGAGCTCTGATTTCTAAGGCTCCTCACAGGATGGCTCCAGCAGAGTTAGCAGAACTAAAGAAGCAGTTGGAAGATCTATTGAGTAAGGGTTTTGTGCGACCAAGTGTGTCACCATGGGGAGCGCCGGTTTTGTTTGTAAAGAAGAAAGATGGGAGTATGCGTTTGTGTATTGACTATCGGGGTCTGAACCATGTTACTGTGAAGAACAAGTACCCTCTCCCGAGGATTGATGAGCTTTTGGATCAGTTGAGAGGGTGCTACTTGGTTCTCCAAGACAGAATTGGCGTCAGGTTATCATCAGATCATGATAGATGAGGCAGATGTTCGTAAGACAGCGTTCAGGACGACATACGGGCATTTTGAGTTCGTGGTCATGCCTTTTGGTTTGATAAATGCGCCGGCAGCTTTCATGAGATTAATAAACGACATATTCATGGAGTATTTGGACGTGTTCGTTATCATCTTTATTGATGACATCTTGGTTTATTTGAGGAGTCCCGAGGAGCACAAGACTCATCTGAAGTTGGTTTTGGAGAAGCTTCGAGAGCAGAAGTTGTATGCCAAGTTGAGTAAGTGCAGTTTTGGCAGAGACAGATGGGATTCCTTGGACATATTGTATCTTCAGCGGGTGTTTCAGTGGATCCGGCGAAGATAGAGGCTATCAGGGATTGGCCTAGACCGTGTAATGCTACCGAGATCAGGAGTTTCTTGGGTTTGGCAGGTTATTACCGGAGGTTCGTCAAGGGTTTTGCGAGTATGGCTCAGCCGATGATGAAGCTGACTCGTAAGGATGTTCCGTTTATTTGGTCGCCAGAGTGCGATGAGAGCTTTACAAGGCTCAAGAAGATGTTGACTAGTACGCCGGTATTGGCATTAACCGAGTTGGGGAAGCCTTATACCGTGTACACAGATGCTTCTGGAATTGGTCTGGGGTGTGTTTTGATGCAGGAGGGCAAGGTCATTGCGTATGCTTCGAGGCAGTCGCAGGGTAGTGAGCGTAATCACCCTATGCATGATCTTTAGTTGGGAGCTATAGTTTTTGCTGTGAAGATTTAGAGATCGTACATTTATGGTGGGAGGGTGCAGATCTATACGAATCATAAGAATCTACAACATATCTTCACTCAGCCATTCCTGAATATGAGGCAGAGGCGCTGGATTGAGTTTTTGGTGAATTATGAGCTGGAGATCCTTTACCATCCGGGTAAGGCTAATCAGGTGGTTGATGCTCTGAGTCGGAGGAGGGTTGATTTGATTTGGGAGCAGGAGGTGGAGGCCTTAGTGGGCGATATTAGTACCATGCGGTTGTGTGCTATTTCGCAGGAGCCTTTGGGATTAGAGGCGGTGGATCAAGCAGATCTTTTGAGTAGGATCCGAGTAGCTCAGGAGAGCGATCAGGTTTTGGTTGAGGCGTCGAGGGCCGTTGGATCTGAGTATATTGTCTCTTCGAATGAGACTATTTTTGTTCGCGGGTGGGTTTGTGTGCCCAAGGACGAGATATTGCGGCAGGAGATTCTGCGAGAGGCTCATGCGAGCAAGTTTTCTATTCATCTGGTTGTGCTTAAGATGTACCATGATCTTAAGCGGTATTATCATTGGGTCAGGATAAAGAGAGATGTAGCTGACTGGGTCGCGAAGCATCAGGTTCCGGGAGGGAAGTTGCAAAATTTACCCATTCCTGAGTGGAAGTGGGATATGATCACTATGGATTTTGTGGTCGGTTTACCTACTTCGAGGACCTATGATAGCGATTTGGGTTATTATGGATCGGTTGACTAAGTCTGCACATTTTCTAGCCGTTAAGAAGACCGATGGAGCTGTGGTTTTGGCACATAAATTTGTGCGAGAGATTGTGAGGCTGCATGGTGCGCCAGCCTGTATTGTGTCAGACCGAGATTCTAAGTTTACGTATGAGTTTTGAGGAACTTTTCAGACAGAGATGGGCACGAGTGTGCATATGAGTACAACGTATCATCCGCAGACTGATGGTCAGTCAGAGAGGACTATTCAGACCTTAGAGGATCTGCTCAGGATGTGCGTATTGGATTGGGGTGGTCACTGGTTTGATCATCTGTGCCTGGCTGAGTTTGCGTATAACAACAGTTTTCAGGCGAGTATTGGCATGACTCCTTATTAGGCGCTTTATGAGAGGCCGTGCAGGACACCTTTTATGCTGGACCCAAGTGGGGGAGATAAGCATTCTGGGTGCTAGTTTCATTCAGGAAACGACAGAGAAATTCTGTGTTTTAAAACTGAACATGAAGGAAGCTCAGGACCCAAGTGCTGATAAGCGGCAGAGAGAGCTTGAGTTTACAGTGGGAGATCGTGTGTATCTCAAAATGGCTATGTTGGGGGGTCCTAACAGATCCTTAGCAGAAAACAAGCTGAGCCCACGTTCTATGGGACCGTTCCCGGTGGTGGAGCTAGTTGGACCGGTGGCGTATCGGTTAGAGTTACCTCCGATCATGAAGGCATTCCACAAAGTGTTTCATGTGTCTATGTTGAAGAAGTGCTTCCATGAGTCAGAGGAGTTGGTGGCTAAGATCCCGGAGGATCTGCAGCCAGATTTGACAGTTCCGGCAGTTCCTGTGAGGATTCTCGAGAGGAGAGAGAAGGTTCTGCGCTGGATGAAGATACCGTTGCTAAGAGTCTTGTGGGACTTTAGTGGTACAGAGGATGAGACGTGGGAGCCAGAGGCAAAGATGAAGTTGAAGTTGAGGAAGTGGTTTGACAAGCATGTCGTAGCTTGAGCTTACTTGTATCTTTGCGGTTCCAGATTTGTTATAGCGTGGTTATTGTTGTTTTGGTTCATGTATTATTCGTTTGGGTTGTAATAATATACATTTTCGGAATTTATAAGATGGAGTTTCCTTATCTATTTTCCATGTCCTTATGAGATGTGTGGTTCTTGTAAGCATGTTGTTGATTGACTAGTTGGTTCGTGTTCTCAATGATATTTTGGGTGGGAAATATCGAGATAGGCCAAGTGGGGCAGATCTAATCATGGATGTTTAGTAAACATTTTTCTTTTGAATTTAATACTCTAGGGATAGTGGTATTCCCAAATAACTCATTACAATTTAGAAGACGGTGGGTCTTCGGCGGTCTACTTGTGACTGGTGGGTCACAGCTTAGTACTGGATGTTACTTACCGAGGACAAGTGGGTCATGGTATAATATCGTGGGATGCAGACTTATCTGGGACAAGTGGGTCTCAGGATAAGTATCAGGAGATGGTGGGTCTCTTGAAGGGAGTGAGTTCCCTGCATTCTTTTATGGAGTTAGTGGTCTCCAGAGGCTTGATTGAGACGAGTGGGTCTCAGTATGAGTCTAGAGGGAAATGGGTTCCCGATATACCATTGGTGGTTGGTATATTTGTTGTTAAGGGATGCGTCCCGAGAGCAAGGTAATGAGTTAGGAGTAATAAATGTCTAGAGAACGTGGGTATTAACATAAGAATTAGATGGGAGTTTAGGGATCAGGTGAGGATCTCTGATGTGATGACCAAGTGGGGTCAAACTTTTGGTCTTGGATAGACGGTTTGCAGGATTCGAGGTCGAATCCAAATTAGGGCGGGAGAGTTGTAACATCCCGAAAACAAAATGGGGATTTTGGTCAGGGGTGTCGATCGACACCAGGGTTGGATGTCGATCGACACCAATGTTTGTGATCGGTTTCGGTTTGATTTAAATTATCCAGTTTGCGAGTCGGTTTAAGGAGAAACCTAGGGCTCGAGTATATAAACCTTTTTGCCGAGTGTGGCCGTGTTTCAGAGAAGGAGAACCAGTTTTAAAGGTTTTTGGTGAGGATTTCAGTGATTCGAGGAGCGTTTGTGATCCGTTCTTCATCGTTCTTAGTGTGATAGTCTCGTGTGGTTGTTTGGTCGGGTTGTGGTGTTATCTCGGTGAATTCCAGCGAAGATCGTGTGGTTTCGTCGCTGATTCATCGCTGTTTCCCTCGTTCTTCGTGTTCTTCGCGTTTATTCACTTTTCCTCCGCGTAATCGAGGTAACAGAAATGCATGATCGCGGAATCAAAGCCGGCGAAGGGGATGATAGGATGTTTATTTATTTCTGTTAGTGTAGTGAAACCTGGTGTTTAGGTTACTAGATTTTTAATATTGTTTCTGGAATTTGGAATTATTGGAATTGCATTGATGGTTTATTGATTCAATATTTGGTTTATGAGAATTTCCGCGATTGTTAAAAAAAAAAGTTGAGTGTTACAAATGTTTTTCTATACTTCTTTGTATCCTTCTTATTTGTCTTATGTTTTTGAACGAATTCCCTTTCTGGTATCAAGTTGTTAGAGACTAATCTCTCTCATATATACAATAGAGTCCAAAGCTGTTTATTTATCTTATAAAACTTCTTTTGTGACTGATTACTGTTTATGTATCTACTTGTCTGATTTTGGTTTAGGACATGGATCATCCAAATGAAACAACCAGAACCAAGCATAAGCAATCTCTTTCAAACACCGAACTTCATTGAAGCAAGAGGTAATGTGTAACGTATTTTAAACTTGATTCATGTCTTTGCTTGGTTAATTAGCAATTACCTTATCCTTGTATTGGAATCACAGATTAATCAGCTCGAGACTAAATTTGAAGATAATTGATTAGATGTTTTACATTTAGGAAACTGTTTCTTATGACAAAAGCATACAGTAGTGCGAAAGAAGTCCTGATCAGGAAAATCTCCCACTTTTGAGTGAGTATCCTATTCCCAGCATTTATGACGTGGTAAGTGTGCTTTTAGTTTTGCTTGAGTGATTTTACTGTATATACATAAGTTTTAGCTGCATAAGCGTATTTATTTGAAGTACTTTGCATCATTGAATCTGTTTGCACCACTCTTATTATCATTGTATCATTTTAAGTTGATTACTTTACATATGTTGTATTCTGGTGAATTCTTAAGTTGTAGATACGAGTTACTATGTTAGATACTTGGAAAAGTCTCAATGTTTGTCTCAGTCTCTGCTTTAGATAATGGTTTTGAAACTAGTCTTTGTTTTGTTTATTTGTTTATAGATTTTTTTTTCTATTAAGATCCTACAAATGGTTAGGAACTTGACTTTGAAAATGTATATGAACACTAGATTCCGTGTGATTATGTTGCCATTAGCATAAACCTTTTAGTTATGATCAAATATTTTTGTCTAGAATAGGTTTCAAATGATGATGAAAGAGTAGAGTCTTTCAAATGTGGTTGCATTTCAAATTAGTAACCAAAACAGGATCAAGCTTATCTAATTCCTTTGAATTGAAGGAGCAGGTGGTGATATTCTATTGTTTTGATATGGTATAAGATATGTTTTTGTATTTTTGATTTGTGAAGTTAATTTAAAACTTGGATTGATGCTATGTAAGATATGGATGGATCTTTCTATTTTTGCTTGAATAACTGCTTAGTTTGCTTATAATTTTAAGACTTCCACTTCTTCTTTCTATTTTTGCTTCTGAAAATAAACACAAATATTAATATGTTTTTGGGATTCAATTATTAAAATTTTCTTTCTAATTTCATATAATAAGGTTTTTGAAACAGTTGTATAAGGTTTTTAAAAACTTTACAAACCTTATAAAAATCTTATAAACCTTTTAAAAACCTTTTAAAAACCTTATAAATTATTTAACTGTTTAGTTTTTAATGACATGTAAAACAGTTTTATAAAACTGTTTAAAAACTTTATAAAAACGGGAAAACCCTAAAAATAACCAAAACCCAGATTTGACCCAAAAAAACAATCAAAACCCAGATCTAAACAAAAATCGAATCAGAAGCTCAAATTTATAACCCAAATCGAATAAAAAGCTTAGATTCGTGACCAAAATCCAATCAAAAACTCAAATTTGTAACTAAAATCGAATTTAAAAAAATAAAAATCATGGATTGAACTCCTCCTCCTCCTCCTCCTGTTGGTAAAACTTTTGATAAAGTTTTCGTGATTGATATAATCTAAAGCATTACAAATTAAAAAGTAGAATAAAGATTATAAAGATTTTCACCTATCTAACCCCATATCTCTAGAAAAAAAAGAAGCAACAGACAAACGAAGTACGAAAATGGATCAGATAACTAGGAAGAGATCCGTCACAATCAATCATTAATGGCTAGTACGCGGAAAGTTGTCGTTTATACAATTTCTTAACTTATGGGCTCGGGCTTCGGAACTCCAAATGGGACCAAGTAATAGAACCATTCGCTACATGGAAAATATAGCAAGTCTTCATTGCTATATTTATTCATTATCCAAGACTTGCTATAGCAATGAAGACTTCGTTCTATTGAATTTTAGGAGTTCATTTTTTCCAAATTGATTTAATTAGGTTCTTGATCATGTTTTTATATGTTTTACTAGGTGTTTCTCCGCATTACACGCGGGATTTGTGGTGAATTTCCGATTTTATTTCTTAATTTCTTTTTGTTATTTGTACATATGTGTTGTAGGTTAATTACTTTGGAAATTTGTTATATCTTCAATTTTGGTTGATTTATTTTGTTTTTGTTTTGTTTTGGAGCCATGTTTTTTTCCAAATTTTTTATTGTTGTATGTTTCCGAGAAAAGAAATAGGTTATCATTACTCTCACTATATTATGTTATGGTATAAAGAAATTATTTTTGATTTTGCTATTCATGTTTGATTTTGTGTTTAATTATGCATGTAAAAAATAGTAGTTGATGACAATTTTATTTCAAAAATTATTTTGCAATGAGAATGAAACTAAGAAAGAGAATGTGGGAGACCACAAATTAGGAAATGTATAGCTTTAGAACCCATCTAGATTGAAAAATAATCACACTTTAAAAACACAATTGTTCGATACTTTTTGTCCTTGTGCCCCTATTAGTTTATGTGTTTATGTGTTTATGTGTTCTTTAAAGATATGCTAAAACTTGTTGATTTACTCTCACCTTCCAGAAGATCCTATTCAAGACGAATGACGTAAGCAATGACGTCATCAACCACTCAAAATGTCGGCACCACAGGAAGATGACACGTCTCAACGAACAACTACTCAAACTATCGGCACCACAAGTGTATTACACATAGCAGATGCACCAAAGCCTCCTTTCCACAATCAATACCCACCTTTGGGTTCAGAAGGAGGACACAAGCATTTTTTCACACATCTCTGAACTATCTCTATAATCTCTCTAAAAAAATCTCAAAACTTTTTATTGTAATCTTTTTCAAGTTTTCAATCAAACTTTTGTAATTTTATAAATTTTAATAAAATTCCAACCTTATATTCATACACCGTGTAATGTATTTTAGTTTAAGATACAAAAAATAAGTTTTAAGATACAGAAACATGGAACTACTTCAAAGTGCATTTAGAACCCATCTAGGATGAAAAGTAACCACACTTTAAAAACACAATTGTTCCATACTTTCACTCCTCAATCTCCTATGAGTTTTTGTGTTTAGGTGTTCCGTAAAAATTTGCTAGAACTTGTTTAAAACTACTACTAAGTGCATTTAGAACCCATCTAGCATGAAAAATAACCACACATTAAAAACACAATTGTTCTATGGTCTCCTCCTCGGTGAAATATGCTATGTAAAAGACTGTTTGCATTGTAGCAAATTAGATGGGTAATAACCCATCTGATCCAAGACGATGACTCGGGACTGGAACATCACTACAGATGCAAGTAACTAACAACCTAACATATGGAATGATCGCAACATCCAAAAAGACATACACTAGCTTGTGCAGCGTGCCCGTGTTGCCTCTGTCAAGCCATAGAGTCATTATTGACCAATAGAGAATAATGGAGACAAACCTTACAACGAAAAGGTAAAAGTAGGCTCGAGACAAGATATTGGTCGCTCCTCCCTTCTGGTAATGTTCCATGATTATCCCTTTTGGTTCGCATGTGCGAGATCGATTGACGATTGTCCATCTCCTTTTTCTCTTCTTTCACCGGTGTATTGATCTATGGAATAGTATTTATGTTGGAGTATTATGGGAAAGCTTCATTGTATTGATCTATATAATATTATTTATACAAGTATGTACATTCTTATTCGCAGAGGAATAGGATTCGAGATAAGCTTCTGTATAAACTAGGAATCTATATATCATTATCTGAATATGATATGTATTATCTCAATAATCTGAAAACGAGTAAACGGTTTGGAAAAGAGAATGCATGTAGTTCACATATATATCGTATACATGTAAACCAAAAATATACGCATATTTTTCATATGTGGGTTACAAACTTAAACAGATTGCCTACTAAACAACGGCTTAATGTGTGGGGCGTTTCTAACACCACTGAGTGTTGTCTCTGTTCTACTAGACCTGAGACAAGGGATCACTTAATTCTGAACTGTCGATACTCCTCAACAATTTGGTTGCAGGTTTTCTCAAGGTTATCTCCTTCTCATCAGGTTTTTACTTGTTGGAATGAGCTTCTGTCTTGGATTAGGTCAGGCCCTAACAGAGACTCAACTCTCCTAAGGAAGCTTGTTGCGCAATCGGTAACATACCACATATGGAGGCAACGAAATAATGCTCTCCACAACCAAAATGCGATTCCTCCTATGCAAAACTTCCAGCTAATGAATAAGGAGATCAGGAACACTATTAACTCACGAAGACGAAGGAAGCGTTGGAGAAACCTTATGCATCTTTGGCTTCGATAACACCAAATTGATCCATCCTAAATCTACCCAAAATTATTGTAATCAAGTTTTAATTTTTTTTGCCTTGGTTGCTTTGTACCTAGGATTTATTCTGTAAATCCTAAACCTTTCATTTCTAATGATATTAACATTTTAGCAAAAAAAATATACGCATATTCAAAAGTAACGACTAACGAGGGTTTTGCTTGAAAGCAAAGTGGGGATTTCATTGAAAATTTAAACATTTTATTTTTATCTTTCGTGTAGTTCTTTAGTATCCAATTTACGTCGTTTTCTCCCAAGCAAACATCTCCAAAGGTCTTTCCAATATATTCGTAAAGGTAAACAATTTTATAACTCATTGCATACGTAGAAAAAGAAACTCCCCTACTTTGAATATTTTGAATACTTTATTGAAAACTGTTCATATGCCGATGTGAGATGAGAAGTAAATAAAATGGTACTCCCTCTGTTCCTAAAAACATGATGTTCTACTACTCTCACACTTATTAAGAAACAATTAAGATTTAATATTAAATACATTGATTCTCGCACAAAACCACTTTTCCATAACTATGAACCAATAGTATTCAAACCTTTTTATTTAATACACTTTAAATTTTAAGATTTATTAATATTAAATAATAAAAAAAGGTAGAACATCATATTTTATGGAACAACTTTAAAATCTAGAACATCATGTTTTTAGGAACAGACGGAGTATTACGTAGGCCTGGGCATTCGGGTTTCTTTCGGGTCGGGTTATTCGGTATACGAGATTTCGGGTTGATGAATATAAAAACCATTCGGGTTTTCTTCTTCTTCTCTTCAACCAAATACCTTTCCAGACAACCCTAATCTCCACATTTGGCCTTCTCAACTCACGGTTACAGAAACTTGAAACGATTTATCTCCTGGTTACACCATTAATGCAAACGCTCGAATTCAACACTGCAACAGTAATGGCTCAATGATTGCCACCATCACTCCATCCAATATATATCGAGTAAACAAATTTCTTTTCTTCATTTTTCGTTCTCCTTATACCTTCCCACATAATCACACTGAGTTTATGAGTTTCTTTACCCGCAATTCTGAAAAACATACTCAAATATTAGTTTGGAATGTTTCCTTTGTAAGCTAAGTGGTCAAACCGATTCTTTGTGCAGGAGGTGGCGACGGTAAGAAATTGGAGAAGAAGCGAGCGATTCACTCCGCTCCGACGAAAGAGAGAGATGTCAAAATCGCCAAAGACGTACAGCTTCGCCGGGTGGCTACACCTTTGAAGTACTGTCACTGTGTTCGTCAACTGTTTCCGTCAAGAAGAAGAAGGTCTGTTCAGTAACAAAATGGTTAGACTCATATTGAAAATACATATATATATACTCAAATCCCGAGCCTTCTTCTCCTTTCGTTATTTTTCAAAGTTTAGATGGTCATTTAAATCTGCTAAACAAACCAAGAAAAAATCAAATGTCCTAATGCCACGTAAAAGACTCTCAATCTAAGACAAAGTTCCAATCATGAAGGTATGTTTACTCTTTGGACATATTGTTTGGCAGCTATGTGTTAAAATGTAATTTATATATCATAAAGTAACCAACGAGCAACAACTCAAACAATGAAAAGTAAGGTTCAAAGATTGTTACAAATATCAAGGTAGGCCTGCTATTAAAAAGAAAATACTATTCAACAAGCAGAAGACACACAACGAGAGCAGCTGCCTCTTAACACAACAATAATAGATTCATAGATACAAAATAAGAGATAGCAAAAGAGTAGTAAGAATCATCTTAGAGAATCAGAAGTCCGGATTTATAGTAAAACTTAATCCACCAACTCTTTTTTCCGTTAAAGAACTTAATCCTTCAACTTAGTGAATGCATATATGTTTAATATTTGGAGAATTATAAAAATTTCCGTATATTTTTCCTTCTGAATGGTAGAATTGGTATAAGAGAAGCCGTTAGTCATTAGTTGTGCTACGAAAAAAATAGCCAAAAGAGAGTAACATAAACTGATAGAAAAATAAACTTTAACTTTAATGTTTTGTGTGTAAACCAAATAAATTTACGTTTTGGTATTATCAAATTCCAGATAGTGAAAGTATCAAAGTGTTTTGGAGAGAATTAAATATGCATAAATATATGCAGAAACTTGTGCTGAAATAATGTTAAGAATATTGGTGAAGAACTAGCTTAAGGATAATTACAAATATATGTCGTCAATAACTAAATTGTGTGAAATTTTTAGAAAAAGTAACTAAATTGTGTACTTATGTTGTATGATTAAAGTTTCAAATGAATTAGTTCTGACTTTAAACAGTTTCAAATGAATTAGTTATGACTTTAAACAACTCAAACACTTAAAGTTAAATAGATCAATATCTCTATTTTTATTGGATCCACAAATCCCAAACATTACCATGATACTATTTAAATCATAACAAAATAGTAAACAAATTATACGCGAGAAGTTGTAAACTCGAATACACTAGATATGTATATAAAATACATGAAAGTTGTGTGGAAAGGAACATAATGTTTCGAAAAGAAATTAAACAAAAAGAATCTTAAATTCATTTCACTAAGTTTAAGGTATTGACAATTTAAATTTAGGTATCGTGGAAAATCACCTAACGAGTATAAACTATAGAAGCCAATCCATTCAACAAATATACAAATAAAAATAGCTAAAATACCAAAGAAGCCAACAAAATTCTATAATCAATCCTATAAGAAACAACAAAATCTTTGAAAATATATACAACTATTTAACACTTCATCACTCAACCCACGCGTAGCGTGGGAAACCCCTAATAAATTAAATAATATTCCCATCGCAAGAGTTTTCATCTAGTTAACCATAAAATAAACTATATTCTTTTGATTGTGCAAGTTTTTTAAAAAACATATCTAATTAAGCGATGTCCTTAAAACCTGAGAAGTGAAAGCTAGCCCAATTGAAAATCTTTTAGCAAAAGAAAAACCAAAAAACAATGAGTGAAACTAGTTATGTCCCCGATGCATCTCGCGATCACGACCGCTCCTCCTTCAACACAAAGTTTTTTTTATTCATGGTCTGGCCTGGCCTTGTTCATCTGGCGAGCATAATGCTCATCTTCCTTCAACTCACGCTCCTTTTCCTTCAACTCAAAATGAGTTTGTTCCAGGTCCTTCTCGCTAATCGTCTTTAAGACTTTACATAGTAGCTCATGCAGTTCATTGATCTCAGGAATTGTTTCCAGGGTTGTACAAATAACCATCATATGTTTCCCATTTTCCTTGATGTTATCAAGGAGTTCTTTGGCCAACTTTAAAGCCTCGTAAAAGAACGCAAGGGGCCCAATACGGAACTCCTTGTATGCTTGACGACACCTAGCCAACTTTTTATACAAAGAAAAAGCCTCTAAGGCCTCGGAGGCCTTAGAGGGTGCTGCAGGAAGCACTTTAGGGACTCCCTCGGGGACTGTTACAGGAAGCCTGTCGGGAACAACTGCATGAACCACTCCAGGAACCTCGTCCTCGTCCTCGTCCCCTTTTTCGATAACCCTTATAATCCACTCAGACAGAGAACGAGATATATCTTCCATGGCTAGTAGCAGGACCGGCCCTCAGTTCTTATGGGCCAGAAGCAAAAATACGAAAATTGGCCGATTTATCACTAAACTAAAGAAATTTTTAAAATTTTATAATAAATTTGAAAGTCGATATGAAGGCCACAAGCATAAGCTTTGCCCGCTTGTCCTCAGGGTCGGCCCTGGCTAGTAGGAAACCTTCTAGAGAAGAGGAATTTCCTGGAAATAATGGTCCTCGCTGAAAATATAAGACAATAACAAGAATTTCAAAATAAAACTAGTAAAGTTAAAAAAAAGATATCAAACTAGTGAAAAAAAGGGTTTCAGTTGTCGATTAAAAACTTACATAGTCATAGCCATCAATGGCATGCTTAAGTATAGAAGCTGAACAGTCCCGGAAGTGCTGTAATTGGTCAATTAGCTTGTCTCTTAAACCATTGATGTATCGCTCAACCTCGTTGTCGTCCATTATTAAATGCTAAAAACAGAGAATCAACATCAAAGACGTAAACATGTAAGAAAATTGATGTATCAAAAGAAGGTAAACGAGTATATGTATGACATAAGTCAGAAATTCAACCACATTAGTTTATGCAATCTTGAAATAACCCTTATATGCAATGAGCGATTCAACCAATTGTTCCTTGGGAGAAAGAAGAGAAAAGTTAAAAAAAAAAAAAAAAAAAAACAGCAACGAAATTTTAGCCTCACAAATTTCGAAAAACAACATTCGGATTCAACAAGAATCGTACTCAATTCAAACTACTCAGATAAAATTCAATCAGGTAACCAATTCGATGATAACAATACGAATTCAATTTCGGTAAGAACTCAAGGAACGCTCCTTAATCAATTTTACACCAGGTAAGAGCAAAACTATCTAAAGAGAAAGAGATTGAAAAGTTTTCTTATCATTCCACAGATGAACGTACACATATTTATACAAGATTATACAATAATCTAGGAGGATCTCTAACTATACTCTACTTAGTTACAAGAGAAAAGAGAAAGTAGTTCCTATTTTACAGAGATTCGTAACAGAGAAAGAGAATTATATCTCTGTATTATTTAACCAAACATAACCTGCTCTAGTTTCCATTGAACCGTATCAAACCACACTCCAATACCCCCTCTCAAGTTGGAGCATACAAATTTTGTATGCCTAACTTGGAACGAAATGCAAGAAATCCATCACGACCAATAGGTTTCGTGAATATATCAACCAGTTGCGATTTTGTGTAAACATGTCGCAGAACAATATTCTTCTTTACCACTTCATCCCGTACATAGTGACAATCATTTTCCACATGTTTCGTCCTCTCGTGGAAAACTGGATTTGTCGCAATGTGTATCGCAGACTTGCTATCACAGGCAATGATCATAGAAGAAGCATGTAATACACCAAGAGTGTTCAACACACGTTTTATCCACATTAACTCTTAATTAAGATCAGCAATTGCTCGGTATTCCGCTTCAGCGGATGATCGGCTCACCGTATCTTGCTTCTTCGTTTTCCAAGAAATAGGTGATTCACCAAGTTGTACAAAATATCCAGTGACCGAACGACGCGTCAAGGGACAACTCGACCAATCGGAATCACACCATCTTGTAACTTGAAAATCTCCTTTAGACAGTAGTAAAATTCCATGACCGGGATCAAATTTTAGATACGCAAAGCTGCTTGCCAATAATCCTCTCTAGGTTGGTGCATAAATTGAGCTAGAACATGAACTGCGAAAGCCAAATCAGGACGCGTCATCGCCAAGTAAATCAATCTGCCAACAAGACGTCTGTTGGGGTCGGTTCTCACCTGCTCAACGTCAACATCCAAAGCCAAAGTAACTAAAGAAATGGCTCTCCGAATTTATAACAAACGCGGCGAGACAGCTCCTGGGTCTTCACGCGAAGCAAGTCTAGTAATCATGGAAGCTGTCTGGACAAGGTGAAGGGTCGTTCAAGACTTGACGAATGGAGGCGTGTTCGGCCTCACGGAGCCGACCGCGGCCTCGCCAGAGGCAAACGACCACGGGCTCGCTCCACTCAAGCTTGCGACCGCGCGATCGGCGCCCAAGCCCGCGACCATAGGCTCGGTCGGGACTCAAGGTCGCGACCACACACTCGCTCATCGCCGACCATGGGCTCGCCGAGCCTGGGCGACCATGGCCTCGCCCAAAGGCCGATCACATCCTCTCCAGTCGCGTCTTAAGCCCAATAATGTAAGGAGAACCCAGTCCAGACACGAGGCCCACATACCACAACTGACTCAAGCAATTCCGTGAAGACCTAGGAGATTTAGTCAGTTTAGGAAGCTATATATATGTCATTGTAAAAACCTAAAAGGGGATCCGCAACTTTTTCACATACACAAGCTTTGTACTCAACTCTTTGATAGCAATAACAACAGCTTTTTCTCAATCCATTGTGATCCCTAGTTAACATAGAAATCTCTAAATTCCCCTCACGAACTCTTACAAATCTAATTGTGTTGGTTTCGACCCCCACAATTTGGCACCGACTAAGGGGACAAGAGAATTTCTAACACACGAGAGCTAGGATTTCACAAGACCGTGAAGATGTCAGGAAGCAACAGTAGAAGCAGCGAAGGATCCTCGTCTCACAGAAACGACGAGGAGAGAGACGACTCCGTGGAGAACACCGCGCCTCATACCGCTAACAACCCCACGGATCTCACGGAGATCAAGCAGATGCTCAACACTCTCGTGAAGAAAGCTCAGGATCAGGAAAAGAACATGGAAGCCACGACGAACGAGCTGCAAGCACTACAGAGAAGGAAGCGCAAGAGGTCTCGCGTCCGTCCAACACGTCTCAGCTTTGCGACCCCTCGGACCAGTCGAAGGAACCAAAACGAGGAGCTGTCACCTCGGACCAATCGCACAGCTCAAGAGGACTTGCCTCCACCACCGCCTCATCGGGAAACCGATCCGACTCCTGAGCGCGTGATGGAAGAGTCAGACGAGGATCTACCCCCTCGAAGACGTCCCCGGGTCAACACAGAGGTCGACCACAATACGGCCGCTGAAGAAGGCGATGCGATCATAGCAGAGCTATACCGGAGAGAGACAGAGAGCGCAGGGCACCGCAGGGCTCCCGAGACGAAAGAGTCGCAGCACTGAAAACCCAGCTGGATCAAGTCGTCTCCGATCTGCGGACCACCAAGATTCAGATGTATCGCAGTACGGGAAGGGCTCCTGGGTTGCCTACGTGTTAGAGAAGGCACGTAACACCCCTTTTGCTAAAAACATCTCAGGGGCTAGAATCTCCGATCCGGGACGAATCAAACTCCCAAGCTACGAAGGGACCTCCGACCCTGCCGATCATCTAATGGAATTCGAAGTAGCACTAGGAAGAGCAAACTTCAGATAAGCCGAGAGAGACGTCGGCTACTGCAAGCTATTCGTGGAGAGTCTCAAGGGACCTGCACTCCAGTGGTTCTACAAGTTGGAAAAAAACTCCATTCATAATTTCCACCAGCTCTCTGAGATGTTTGTGCAGCACTAAAACATCTTCGCCGAGCGAAAGATCTACGACGCAGAGCTGTGGACTAACAAGCAAGAAGAGAACGAGAGTCTGCGGTCTTTCATGACCAGATTCAAGCACACCTTATCAAAGGTAGACGGAATAAGCAACACAACAACATTGGAGGCCTTAAGAGGAGCGGTTAAATGTTCATCTCTGTTTTTGCAAGAGCTTACTATCAACCCTCCAACGACGATTCAAGACGCTCTTCACCGTGCAGCTGACTTCGCCCGAAGCGAAGAGGAGCTCCGTGCCAAAAGAGGTGGGAAAACCAAGCAGGTGAGCGAACCCTCTCTGGTTCCAACCCCAGCTGCAGCAAAGAAAGGCTATCCTGCCTTCATCCAATACGAAGGAGGAGAAGGTGGAGCTCATAATTACCAAATAGACTCACTGGATATGGTAGAGGTCGCGGTCGCGGTAGCAGACGCGGCGGAGGGAGCCTCACATGGGTTAGAAACCCGAATGAGTACGACTAAAAGTTGTACTGTGAATTCCACAAGGCGACTGGGCATTCAACTGCGAGGTGCTGTGAGTTGGGACGGCAGCTGGCCGCTAGATTGGCTGAGAGCACCTTTAAAGGGAACATCAGCCTATCAGATTTCAAGCCAGAGGAGAAGGTTCAAGACACCACTGAGGTGCAGATGGAGAATCCCAGGCGACAGCACCATGGAGATAATCCCGAGAGCGGAAACCCCCAAGACACAATCAACATGATCATGGGAGAATCGCAGTATTGCGCTGACAATGTAACTGCGATCGAGGCTTACCAGAGGCGCGCCGAGGTCTGTGCCAACATCTCTGAACCTCCAAGGACAAAGCGTACTAGTGAGCCTATCATCTTTGATGAAGGAGATTCCGAAGGCATTGACCACCCGCACAACGATCTGCTGGTGATCAACTTGACCGTCTACGATTTCAATGTGGCTCGAGTTCTCATCGACACTGGAAGCTCAGTGGACGTTATCTTTAGAGAAACACTCAAGAAGATGAAGATTGACCTGTCACTCATCACAGGGCAGCCAAAGCCTGTAACGGGCTTCTAAGGTGAGACAACATGGACAAGGGGAATGATTCGCCTTCCAGTTCAAGCAGGAGGAGTCAAGAAGATGGTCAACTTCGCAGTGTCCGATCATCCCGCCATCTACAACCTAATCATGGGAACACCATGGTTCAATCAGATGCGAGCTGTACCACTTGTGCCTGAAGTTTCCAACCAGCAGCAGCGTGCAGACAATCTTTGGCAACCAGAAGGATTCACGCATGTGTTTCTTAGTAGAGCACAAGTTGCGCAACCGCGAAGGGAACGAAGGCTCCGACCCGGAAACACACAAAGAGAATAAAAACGTCTTAATCTCGCAAGGGCCGCAGAAGAAGGCAAGAGCTAACTCCAGTCAGTCGACGGACCTGACCAGCCTCTTGTGAGCAACACCAGTGCCCCACCGCACCTCTCCCGCCTTGCCGGGTCACTATTTCTAGTCTTCTCCACCAAATGAACTACGGGGCGACTTGATCCCTGCAAAGGGTACGTAAGCAGCTTGTCTTCGGATAGGTTCAGTTGCTCCCCTCCATCAAAAGGGGGGGGGGGGATTCCATTCCACTTTAGCCTCGTTCCAGACGAGCTCACTCGATCTCCTCTGCCTTCGTGGGGGGGGGGGGGGGGGGGGGGGGGGAGAGTGAGTGCTTCTCACTGTCTCTAAACGACTTCAGTTCCTTCCTTCGTCTAAACGGGGGGGGGAGTGGGGTACCCGTACGCCACTCCTTGACAAAATCATTGACAACGTCAACGTCAATCACAAACACTCGCCACAACACTCATCATGAGAACAGCTTGTCCTTTACGGACTGATCAAAGCTTTAATCGAGTAGAGTCGTTCCGTATTTATTGTTGTTGGCCACAACAATAATGCGGAAATACGAACACAATGACATCCACGACGGATACAGCGCGCTATATAAGTACCAGTGTTCAGTATTGGGTCATGCCAACTGATCACCAGTGTTCAGTATCGGGTCATGCCAACTGATCACTCAGAAACCCAACAAACGTCGTTGGTAAAATGCAGCTGCTAATGACCTCCGTTCGAATTATACCCTGAACGTGTCATTCAGAAACCCAGGATACACTCTGGTCAAATCTAAGGTGAACTTGTTCTCGGACAGACGTGTCTCGAGAACAGCATCATTCCACAAAGCCCAATAGCAACGTTGGCAGATAGAGAGCGTGAACGCATTCGCATTCTCTCTACTTAACAAAGCTTCATGCATGAGCAAACAAAGCTTTAATCATGAGCAAACAAAGCCCCATTCGGGAAGCCCAATATCTATATTGGCAAACACATGACAGAAACGCATAAACAGCTCAAAGAATTCCTAAGTATAGGAACAACATCAACAACATCTAAAGCAAGTGCCTGAAACTGAAACCATCAAGGTTCATCATGAACAAACGCTACAAAGTCATCCCGCATTCTCCACAATGCAGGGATCCAAAATAATAGCAAGGATACAAACTGTCCAATGCTACAACCGAAAATCACCGAGTCCAACAAGAGTTTTCAGAAACAAGAAGCTACAAATAAACTAAGTCATAAGCAAAGGAGAATGATCACTCATCAGTCACTCATCCTCATCAGCTACTTCAGCATCCTCTGCGATCTCTAAGGCTTGCCTCACGCTAGAGACAAACTCATCAAACACATCACGAGCATCATATATCGGGATCTTCCTCTCAACCAAAAGCCCTACTACGGTGTCCAAAGTCGGGCCATCAGGCTCACGAAGACGCTCGATGAGCTCCAGGCTCGCATCAATCTCAGCAAGGTCTAGCATGTTGTCCTTCGCTGTCCCCTCAATCCTGGCAAGCAACCTGGCAGCCTGCCCAGTTCGGCAAGCAAAGTCACGAGTCGCCTCCTCCTTGGCCTTAGAAACGACCTCCTCAATCTCGGAGTCTCTAAGATTCTCAGCCTCTACTAGCTTGCTCCTAAGCGAAGCAATCTCCTCCTTGTCCTTCACATGCCTTCAAGACGCCTTCGACAGCTTCCCGCTCAAATCATCTGACCTATTCTTCGCAGAGGCGACATCATCCTCAAGAACTTGGATCTTCTTAGCAAGCTCAGCGTTGGCCCTCCTGGCCTCGCTAAGCTCACGGTCACGAGAGCGAAAGTCCTCCTCAAAACGGAATGCCATATGATCCAGCTGAGTGGAGAGCTACATACACGAAGGAAAACCAAAGAAACGTTATCAAGACCAAGACAAAGTAAAGTAACGACAGCGAATGCAAGGAAATGAGAGAGATCAAACCTCAGCAACTGTGGCCTTCGCTAGTGCGAAAGACCGTCCGCCAGAGCCGGGAGTCGGGGAGCACGGTGCTGCAACGCCATCACTAGTCGGGTCGCTAACGAACGCCGGAGAGGAGCCCACCTTCTGCCGCTTCGGAGGCGCCCCGTCAGGAGTACCTCCCGCCTTGCCCTCCGATCTAAGGGCTCTCTTCTGCAACCGCTCACGCCGCCTAGCAATCTCATCAGGGGTGAGATCAGAAACCTGAGAACGCTGAGCTGGTGCAACAGAAGTCTTAGGCGCTGTGGTCGTCAGAGCATTCGTTTGCGAGCTTGCCCTCGCTGAGACTGCGGTGCTCGTCGACACTGCCTTCTCCCTCTCTGCTCGCTGGTAGGCCGAGACTCTGGGAGCACACCGTCCAAGAACCTTCCCTAGGAAGATCCTGGTGGAAAGCGCCTTCTGGATCCTCTGACGGGTGAACGACTTCACCCAGTCACCATCCCTAGAGGCGAGAGCGCTGTGGATGGCCACTGCGTCACTCCGGCTGACTGTCTGGAGTGATGGTCTCACTGCAAAAACAAAGCAATACAAAAATCAGTACATAAGGCATGAACACTATACAAAAGAAAATTTTCCTAAGTATAGACTTACCTCTCTTCCCCCAACTCGTCCTGACAAGGGGGATGTAGTCTGCCTCAATGGTCCTCTCCGAGATCTTGACGAAGAAGAATCGACACTCAAAAAGATTGTCCTTGCTTGGGAACCCATCGATGAGCGCACGACCCGGACCCGGAGAAACAAGATACCTAAGCTCATCTGTACGGCCCTTAGGCTTGAACTCTAGGAGGCTGGTCAGCTGCTCGGTGCTAATCTCTGCGTTGCACTCCCTGCTAAGAACATAGATACCAATGACGTGCCTCAGCCCTCTGGGGGGTATCTGAGCAAGGGAGATACTATTCGCATCTAAAAAGCGAAGGAGGAAGCCTGGCACCAGAAACCACAACAAGCAATGCTCGATGAAGTTCTCATACACGGTGAAGTACCCCGGGGGCGGAGCATTAGCTCGCTGTATGCAATCAGGAATGACCAACACGATCTCATCAGAAATCTCGCACTTCTCGCAGAGAAGCTGCAGTGACTCCTCGTCGCAGAAAGTGGATCCCGGAGGGTCCGATCGCGCCTTCTTCTTCCTAACCACTACAGGTCGGTCAACCTCATCTCCATCCTCAGCATCGGAGGGAAGTGACCTAAAGGAAGAAGAAGGATCTGACAAAGCGGCGTCGGCTGCTCCATCCGGGAGCCACGGATCCTCATCGTTAAGGGAGAAGGAGAGTCCAACTCCCCTATCACGGGCCATCGAATCATCATCACCGCTAGGTCTCCTCGCATCCTCAATATCCGCTAAGTCATCGAAAACACCATCATCGCTCTCATCGAACCCGCCGAAACTAACTCGCGGAACGGTGAGCTTATTGCGGAGACGAATCTCGGTGCTCGCATTATCAGGACATGCGACCACAGGGTCGGCTCGGCTTGATGATGCGATTCTAGGATCGGCCTGGCTGGATGCTTCGACCGTGGGATCGGTTTGGGTTGATGGTGCGACTACGAGCTCGGCACCACACAACATTGCGATCACGGGGTCAACTCGATGAGGAGACACGACCACGCCGTTGGACCAACGAAGAGGTGCGACCACGCCCTCGGTTCCACGCGAGAGCTTGGTCGCAGGATTGGTCTCGCGTATGGATGCGACCACGCCCCAGGTTTCGCATGACAACTCGGTCGCGGGTTCGGTTTCGCGTACGGGCGCGACCACGCTCTCGGTTTGACGAGAAAGCTCGACCGCGAGCTCAGTGTTGCGTGTTGACGCGACCGCGTGATCGACCATATCGATCGGCATGACCACGGTCTCGGTTCTAAGCGTCGCTTTGCCGCGATCAACCGAATCAAGGTTTTGTGTTTCCATAACCGCAATCAACCTATACACAAGTCAATAAAATAGATCACGAGTCAACATCTTTCTTCTCCACCAAGAACACATCTCAAGAACACATCCATCCCTAGAACAAATTTCAAAGGAGGATCTCGATAATTCTATCCCATCAACAGTTGAAACTCGAAAGTCAATGGCAATCAAGGATTTAAGGATTCTCCTAAGCAATCAACAATTCAACATAACAATGCTTGATTCTCCATGAAAGAGATCTAGATCTACAAGCTTGAATTTTCAATGAAGCTATGGGATTTGGAAGGACTTGTGCAAAGGGAAACAATGGAGGAACTTACCAAGTAAGAAGAGAAGTAACGAACTCACGGTCGGTAACAAGCGAGCACACGGTCGGTGTGATGGTGTCACGGCGGAAAGAAAGGAGGAGAAGAAGAGAAAAAAAAACTTTGGAGGAAAGAGAAAAGAAAGGAAGAAGGAGAAGGTAAAAAAATAAAAAATCAAAACCTTATCCTCTCTTTCCCTCATCATACGGGTCTCACCTCCGTTCAAAAACACAACACTCTACCCTCCGGAAATCACCTTGCTATAACCCGGAAACGTCATTGACATTAGTAATCGCAACGCGGAGTCTTAAAATCTCCAAAGGAAATGCGGAGTCTTAAAATCTTCGAGAAAGAAAAAAAAAATTTCTGCAAAAACGCAGCAGCTTTTACAAAGGAAGTACGAAGTCTAAAAATCTTCATAACGTTTACAGAGTCTTAAAACCTCTTGCGAAAAAGTCACTCTCTACTACTGTAAAATATACAAGCGCCTTGACTTTGAACGTTAATGCTGATATTCAACACATCTTTTAACACGGCATCATTAGCTCTAACACTACCGAGCTGGGGGCTAACTGTTGGGGTCGGTTCTCACCCGCTCAACGTCAACATCCAAAGCCAAAGTAACTAAAGAAATGGCTCTCCGAATTTATAACAAACGCGGCGAGACAGCTCCTGGGTCTTCACGCGAAGCAAGTCAAGTAATCATGGAAGCTGTCTGGACAAGGTGAAGGGTCGTTCAAGACTTGACGAATGGAGGCGTGTTCGGCCTCACGGAGCCGACCGCGGCCTCGCCAAAGGCAAGCGACCACGGGCTCGCTCCACTCAAGCCTGCGACCGCGCGATCGGCGCCCAAGCCCGCGACCATAGGCTCGGTCAGGACTCAAGGTCGCGACCACACACTCGCTCATCGCCGACCATGGGCTCGCCGAGCCTGGGCGACCATGGCCTCGCCCAAAGGCCGATCACATCCTCTCCAGTCGCGTCTTAAGCCCAATAATGTAAAGAGAACCCAGTCCAGACACGAGGCCCACATAGCACAACCGACTCAAGCAATTCCGTGAAGACCTAGGAGATTTAGTCAGTTTAGGAAGCTATATATATGTCATTGTAAAAACCTTAAAGGGGATCCGCAATTTTTTCACATACACAAGCTTTGTACTCAACTCTTTGGTAGCAATAACAACAGCTTTTTCTCAATCCATTGTGATCCCTAGTTAACATAGAAATCTCTAAATTCCCCTCACGAACTCTTACAAATCTAATTGTGTTGGTTTCGACCCCCACAACGTCTATACGGTTTTGGCTCCGTCAAAGCAAGAGAAGTAGATAGAGCCAAGTTATGGTTCTGTTCTAAGGGAAACGCAGCCGGTTTTGCACCCAATAATCCAGCCTCTGTGATTATATCTAAGGCGTACTTTCGTTGACAAAGATAAACTCCCGTATCATTCCTCGCTACTTCGATACCCAAGAAGTACTTTAATGCTCCCAAATCTTTCATTCGAAAACAAGACGCCAAATAATTTTTAAATGCTTGTGTTTCTCTAACACTGCTTCCCGTAATAATCAGATCATCCACGTATACTAGGATATGTATACGAAATCCATCTCGCTCTAATGTAAACAAGGAATAATCATCCAATGCCTGCCTAAATCCGTAGTCTATAAGAGAAGTCGAAAGCTTTTCAAACCAACAACGTGGGGCTTGTTTCAAGCCATAAAGGGATTTTCGTAATCGACATACCTTAGTCTTTTCTTTAGATTGAAAACCAGGAAGCATACGCATATACACTTCTTCATGTAAATCTCCATGAAGAAATACATTTTCGACGTCCATTTGATGTATAACCCAACCATTCTTAACCGCAACATCAATAAATAGACGTACCGTGCCCATCTTTGCAACCGGAGCGAAAGTCTCTCCGTAATCTACTCCTTCAATTTGATTATTTCCCAAAGCTACCAATCTCGCCTTATATCTCTCCACAGATCCATCTAAGTTAAACTTTACTGTATAAACCCATTGACTACCAATTGCCTTCTTCCCCGGAGGTAAATCCTCTATCGTCCATGTTTCGTTTTCTTCTAGTGCATCAACTTCAACACCCATCGCGTTTCGATATCTTTTATCTTTCATACCCTCTTTGAAAGATTTTGGAACTTCAGTTGAGAGAATCGAAGTAATATAAGCAATGTGTGTTGCTGAAAACCTTTTACAATCATCCTGATTCGAAATTGGATAGACAACTCCATGTTCTGAATCTATTTAAGATTTGCTAATTGTTGAATTCACAACAAAATTACAAAGAATTACCGGAGCCTGTCTTCTCCGGTGACCTCTGCCAAGAACTGGTTCTGGATTTTCAACCTCTGCATTTGACGATGGAACCTCTGGAATTTCAGGCGGCGCTGCAACAGTGGATTGAATTACATTTTCTTCAGGTTGGGCCATAGTCGTTTGTTGGGCCGTATTGATAGAAGAACCAGCTTCTAAATTGTGATTTTGTTGTACTCTAGGTCCAACACGTTGGACCAAATCCTCCTCAAGTATTAATCCATTAGAAATTGGAGCCCACAAAGCTTGTTTAGCTTCGTCATCATCAACAAAAATTGACTTATCAGCAGCAAACGAAAACTCTGATTCCGAGAATACAACATCTCTAGACACAAAGAAATATTTTGTCTCAAGATCATATAGCCTCCATCCTTTCTTCCCGTATGGATAACCCATAAAAACACTTCGTCTAGTTCACTTCGCAAATTTATAACCGCCACGCTTTTGATTATGTTCAAAACACAAGCTTCCAAACACACGTAAATTGTCATAAGATGGTGTCTTCTTATACAACATTTTATACGGTGTTGCATTTTACAGTACTGAGCTCGGCGTTCGTTTGATCAAATAACAAGCTGTCAATACACACTCCCCCCAAAACTCTATCGGCAAATTAGCTTGAAACTGCAAAGCCCTTGCAACATTTAGTATGTGTCGATGCTTCCTCTCGACTCTTCCGTTTTGCTGCGGAGTCCCGACACAAGACATTTCATGCATAATTCCATTCGTTTGAAAGAAATCGGTTAAGCACATGAACTCCGAACCATTATCACTCCGAACCGTTCGTACTTTTGTATCGAATTGTCTGTCTGTCAACGAGAAGAAATTTTTCAATTGAGCAGGAGCCTCTGTTTTGTCGTTCAATAGATACAACCATACTGCCCTCGAGTAATCATCAACTATCGTCAAAAAATATGTAGCTCCCGAATGTGAAGGAGTTCGATAAGGACCCCAAAGATCGACATGTATCAAATCGAGAATCTTAGACGTTTTATTCTCACTCATCGGAAAACAATCTCTTGTTTGCTTAGCGCGGAGACATATTTCACACGCTTTATTCGAAATTGTAGAAGAAATGGAAACGGAAATACACGGAAGCAATCCCACCACTTTTGCAGACGGATGACCCATACGATTGTGCCACAACTCAAACGACTCTTCCTCCTTTGTTGTTACTCTTGCTGCGATCTCCATACTGCAAAAGTGAAACGTTCCTCCAACACGCTTACCTGCTCCAATCACGATCCTCGAAACGCGGTCTTGAACGACAAGGAATTGATCAGCCATCTGAACCACACATCGATTTTCATCAATTAATTGTCCCATAGATATCAAATCCGACTTCAATTCCTCAACATAAAACACTGACTTCATCACCAAATCAGCACCTAGACGTACCGAACCTTCTTTTAGAGACACTTGTTCTCTTCCATCACCCATAATAATTAGAACCGGAGCAATATCTCGAACATTTGTTAACACATCAAATCTACCAGTCAAGTGATGAGATGCCCAGTATCCATTATCCAAGAGGGAAACAAAATCTTACCCGAAATTTTCTCGCTCTCCTTTTCCTTTCTAGCATTGAGAATGCTCTTAATCATTCTCCATTGTTGTTCGCTCAAACCACTCACACCATCACGATCAAGATCGGTGACCACATGATTTGCTTGTTCATGGGTCTGAGCTTCGAGATTAGGAACATACACCCGATTAGCATAGTTTGTACCCTTCAAGAGTGGATGAGAGATAACAACTCCAAGATTGTCCTCCGAGGTCATGTTGTAGGGTGAGATTGTTCTTCTCACTTCAATCGTGTTCATTATCGCAGTCGGGTTAGGGTTCACCGAGTTCGTCTTAGTCAGGTTCAGGTTCGTTGGGTTCGGATTCGAGTTCGTCGTGTTCGTGTTAGTCAGGTTCAAGTTCGTTGGGTTCGGGTTCGTCGTGTTCTTGTTCGATGTCGACATTCTTAAATTTTGATAGAAAAATATTCAGGCTCTGATACCATAAAGAGAAAGAGATTGAAAAGTTTTCTTATCATTCCACAGATGAACGTACACATATTTATACAAGATTATACAATAATCTAGGAGGATCTCTAACTATACTCCACTTAGTTACAAGAGAAAGTAGTTCCTATTTTACCGAGATTCGTAACAGAGAAAGAGAAATATATCTCTGTATTATTTAACCAAAGATAACCTGCTCTGGTTTCCATTGAACCATATCAAACCACACTCCAATACTATCGAACCAGTGAACAACAGACGGAGAAGAGAAATTGCATACCTAGTCGGGGACGAAGATCGGGAATCAGAGACGGTGAGGTTGCTAATTTCTGTTATTGATTCTAATCTTGTTAGGCCATGTTCAATGGTAACCCTCTTGGATCTTATGTGGTGTTCTTATAATATAAAATTATTAAAACACACACTATCTCTTCCTTTTACTCAATTTTATACCTTCTCTTTCATCGTTTTACTCAACTTTTATTAATTTTATATTTAAACACTCTCTTCCTTTTAAGAACACTCTCCAAAATATCTAATTTTAGACACTTTCTCTTCCTTTTACTCAACTTTTATTAATTTTATATTTAAGCACACTCACTATCTACTCTCTTTACTCAAATTTTATTAATTTTATATTTTAATATACCCCACAAAAACATTCTCTTTCTTCCTATTACAACCATTTTAATAATTTTATATTATAAAAACACCACATAAGACACTAGGAGGTTACCATTGAACATGTCTTACAAGTCTTTTATAAGTCTTTTATAGAGCCGGTATGGAAAAATTGTTAATGATTATCAGCTTAGCTTATTGGGCCTTAATGGGCCTGTTTAATGATTATCAGCCTTTGGCCCATTTCCATTAAACTCTCTAAGTTCGGTGAAGTAGAAAGGTTAAGAAACTAATATCAACCACTATACCACTAAATTTTCGTTTTTTCAATTCTTTTGGTTTTCACCTTTTCTTTATTTGAAACTTATTTTCTAGTATTTTATAATAATTCGTTTGTTATGACTTATGTATGTTGATTATGAATTTGTGATCACGTAGCATAGTTTTTAATCTTATGTCATGTGATTCAGATATTTTGATTAATGATGATAATTAAATAGGGAGATAGTGATCACTAATCAGCATCCATAGAGCATATTCCAAATTTTCAAACCAAACAGTTGGCAAGCCACTCTGTGTTTTTCAGTATTAAATCTGACCATAAACTTTTTTTGTTTTTTTTTGTTTAGTAACTTTGACTAAATCGGTAAAAATTGTCTTGGATTTACTAAACAAGAGGTGTATCCCACTGTTGTAATATTCTGGACAAAACAAAACAAAAACTTTTATATTTGGTTTAAGAACTTCAGTTAGAAAACGAATCAAAGTATCTGACTTCGAATTTAAACCCTATATTTTTCCAGTGTAAAGAATAACTACTATTATAATTGTAATGAACGGATGAGAAATCTGTGAATTTAAAGGCCTAGCTAAAAAAGCGATGATATATATTGAACTTGGACGTGTATCAAAATTATATGACAAGTCGTCCGTGACCTTTTCTTGGCATTTTCTAATTATTTCTCCATGATTTGCGATGTTTCACTTTCACTTGTATTTGCGCTTTTTCTCATGATTTTGTAAACTTTTGTCTTAGTTTGACAGATAATTGCACCCGATTATAGCCACAAACAACTGCGAATCAGTTACAACAACTTCATAGATTATATGAGGATTTATACATAGTCTTCTTAGCTATTTATCCCATGTAGATACCAATAAAGAAAATGTTATTAGTTTTCTTGAAAATAACCAGTTTGAGTCGTAACTGTAAGTACTATAGAAGAAGAGGAATTGTAATAGTAGTATAATCGTGACGGCCATTGACTCTGGGAGAAAGGGTCCAATTAAGAGAAAGAAGTGGGAATATGATTACATCGACAGGGCTTTACACTCGAACCATTCATTACGGCTTTAAGGTCATGTGCATTGCTAACCCTCTTCGGTCTTATGTTGTGTTCTTATAATATAAAATTATTAAAACACACACTCTCTCTTTCTTTTACTCAACTTTATACATTCTATTTCATCCTTTTACTCAACTTTTATTAATTTTATATTTAAATACTCTCTTTTCTTTTTAAAAACACTCTCCAAAATATCTAATTTTAGACACTCTCTATTCTTTTTAGACATTCTCTATTCTCTTTACTCAAATTTTATTAATTTTATATTTCAATATATCCTACAAAAACACTTTCTTTCTTCTTTTTACAACCATTTTAATAATTTTATATTATAAGAACACTACATTAGATCCCAAGGGTTAGACCAATGCACATACCCTAATTGGTGAGATATATTAGTGGAAATGATAAAGGTGAGAAAATGATTTCCACATTCATTTTAAAATTTAAGAGAAAATAGTGAAAACAATACTTTCTCTTTATTCCATGTAACAATCAAAATATCTTCTAAGGGACATTCGGAAAAACGGAAACCAAAAAGAATAGATTAATGTGGCCTCTGCGGAAAAATAACAAATGCGGTATATAGACCAAATTTTAAATTTATCATTGGTATTTGGATTTCGTCGAAGAGTTGTAAAACTGACCATGAATAGATTGATGTCACATGTGTTACCACGTATGATATTATCTTGAATTATAAAGAAATATTCCGTACATCATTGTAAAGATTAAAGAGTGACAAATCAAAAGCAGGACTAAATTACAATAAAATAAGAAACATAAGTGATATATAAAGAATCTACATAGGGGAACTAAACTGGAAGAAGGTGTTGGTCTTGTTCTTTTTGTACCCCACAGCCAGTAGCGGAGTAGATGACACATATGACAATGGGGAAGAAACATAGGCAAACAATAAGGGATATCCATGACTCCTTTGATACAACACCGAGAAAACCAAACAGCGCTCCTAGGGCAACTATGAACATAACTTGGTTTACGTTTAAATCCTTGGCAGGATTATTGAGTTGTACGATTGCAATCACTCACATTATAACCACAAGAGCCAGCACTGTCATCTCCTCCATGGTCTCCTTCTCCTTGATGAAATATGCTATGCAAAAGACTGTCTGCATTGTAGCAAAGTAGATGGGCAATCTCCCATCTGGTCCAAGACGATAACTCGGGACTGGAACACCACTACAGATACAAGTAACTAACAACCTAACATATGAAATGATCGTAACATCCAAAAAGACATACACTACCTTATGCAGTGTGCCCGTGTTGCCTCTGTCAACCCATAGAGTCATTATTGAACTATAGAGGATGGTGGTGACACATGTCACAGCGAAAAGGTAAAAGTAGGCTCGAGACAAGATACTGGTCACTCCTCCCTTCTGCCAATGTTCCATGATTATCCCTTTTGGGTCCGCACGTGCCAGATCGATTCTCCATCTCCTTTTCCTCTTCCTTAATTTGCCGGTGTATTGATCTATAGAATAGATAGTATTTATGTTGAAATATTATGGGAAAGCTTGATTGTTTTGATCTATAGAATAGTATTTATACAAGTATGTAAATTCTTATTCACATAGGAATAGGAATAGATAAGCTAAGTCTGTATAAACTAGGAATCTATATATCATTATCTTAATATGATATGTATTAATTATCTCAATAATTTGAAAACGAGTAGACAGTTTGGAAAAGAGAACGCATGTAGTTCACATATTTATATATCGTATACATGTAAACCATAAGGGAAATTAGCATCAATAATACTCATTGCACAAATAATTAAGTATTTAACATAACCTAAATTATAACTAAGTAAATAACATAAAGTATATGTAGAATGTCCATTTTAGCCTTATTCTATTTTTACAAAATAAATAGTTAACTTTGTTTTGAATTATCAATAGCTGGCTATTCGCAAATAAATGTTAAAAAAAAAACGGATAGCTGATTATGCATACATAAGTAATCAACTATAATCATAGTGAATTAATCACAAAATGAATTATATTAAAACTAGAATAGTAAACACTCGTTTACATAGACAATATTTTACGTAGTCAACTATGTTTAGATAAAATAGTTGGCTATTCGTAGATAAATGTTATAAAAAAAACGAATAGCTAACTATACATGCATAAATAGTCAACTATAATTATAGTGAATTAATTACAAAATGAACTATATTATAACTACAATAGTAGACACTTGTTTACATAGACAATATTTTTACGTAGTCAACTATGTTTTGAAATGATAGTTGGTTATTATATAATCATAGTGAATTAATCACAATAGCAAACACGCGTTTACATGGACAATGTTTTATATAGTCAATTATTTTAATCAATATATAGTCAACTATTTTTAATTTAAATAGCCAACTATCTATAATTAATTAATTCATTAAGGGTATTTTAGTCAATTTTTTTAAATGGGTGGTAGTCACCTAAATTCTATTTAGGTCATGCTATACTTTTAATTAGAGTTCTCAAAACTATTATACACCTAATTAACCCAAACCAAAAACTACCTGCGTATTCAAAAGTAACTACTAACGAGGGTTTTGCTTGAAAACAAAGTGGGGATTTCATTGCAAATTTAAACACTTTATTTTATTTTATCTTTCGTGTAGTTCTTTAGTATCCAATTTACGTCGTTTTCTCCCAAGCAAACATCTTCAAAGGTGTTTCCAAAATATTCGTAAATGTAAACAATTTTAAAACTCATCATACGTAGAAAAACTATTCATATCTTGACTTTATGAAAACTATTCATATGCCGCTGTAAGATGAGAAGTAAATAAAATGGTATTACCTAATTCTGAGAGGACACAAACACCTGATTTGATTTTCAGATGTAATAACAATTGTTGATTTCATTTTTCAAGTGCAAAATTTGTTATTGTATGATGGGAGTCAGTATATACATGATTTATATAACGTATGGATCGCAATTATCATTCCTTAACAAAATATAGATATAGTTTGTGGTTCATCCGTTCATGGTGGTTGGTCATGATGAGATTGGGACAATTCGGGGAAAAAAATAGCTAGGTAGGCTATGTCATAAGAACACTTACTTATAGTATTGTGGAATGAATGGGCATACATGCATGTATGAGACTAGACAAAATAATATCAAAGCCTTTATATTGTCAGATTCATCAAGACTAATATTGGACGAAAAGATCGGTTTATTTGTTTAGTGTTCATGCTTACAAATTGGTCGATAAAATATTACCAATAAAACCAATAGTATAAGAACAATAAATAGTGACAAAGGATATAACCACATAACATACATACAAGAGTAAAAAGGCATCAAAGAGAAATTAGAAAAAATGTTAAATCCAATATAATCTTCTATTGTACCACTAAAAAATCTTGGTTAAAAATGGAATCCAACGTGTATAGAAAAACAATAATACAAAAAAGGAATAAAATTCTAGAGGAAAAAAATAACTTACCACAAACGAAAAAAGAGGAAACGAAAGATACATTGAACCTAGACATATTATGTGCACCCATAACCCCAATGACCAAACGCCTATTAAAAGGATCATTCAAGAACCAAGAAAAAGAATAACACAATCAACTCAAAACCACACAAACAAAACAAAAAACTTCTTTAAACTCCTTAGCAAATCAATCCTCAAAAAATTTTTAGAAAAAGATTAATTATGGGGAAAGGAGGAAACTACGTGACGGTGTCGGCGACGGAGGTGGAGGAGCTACGGCGGAAGAACGGAGAGATGGAGAAAGCTGTTGAAGATATGAGGAATGAGATGATTCAGCTTTGGCGGAGGACTCAAGTGGCGGAGGAAGCCGAGGAGCGTCTCTGCTCTCAGCTCGCCGAGCTCGAAGCCGAGTCGTTAGATCAAGCGCGTGATTATCACTCTCGTATCATGTTCCTCATGAACGAGCTCTCTCGTCTCTCTTCTTCTTCCTCCTCCGATTCCATCTCTGTCTCGCCGTAGAGATAGATTATGTAGATTGGTCGATATAACAAAATTTGTAGATTTTGTTTTTTTGGGATACAAATTTTGTTTTTTTGGGAGATCTTGGAAATTTCTACTTGGAAATTATTATAGTATAAACGAATATTGATGTTGTTGGGGAAAAAAAAAAGTGACGAAAATCTTTGTAAATAAAAAGCAAAACGATATATTGAATTTTCTTTTGTTTATGTGTTTGTTTTCAAATGTGAAACCCATTTGTAAGATAATCTTGAGTTGTTTACGAATATATTGGCTCTGAATGGTAACCTCGTTTGGACGCAAATCCGTTTGCAACCGCCCCAATTATCAAACGAGCGTTTGTATTTTTTTTTTTAAATAAAATATTTTATTTTTTGTTTCCGTATATATTTAACTTTAATATAAATATATAAAAATCAAACTAAAAATTTTAAATTATTATTTTTATTTTAAATAATATATAATATTTTCAATCAAAAATTATTTATTATTTAACGGAGTGACCAATCTTTTTCTTTTATGGTTTTCTTGTGACTGCTTTCATTTTTGCGTCTATGAAAGGAGTTTTTTTGCTTCCGTTGACTTATGTGGCATTGCAACATTGGTTTTGGTCTTTGAAGAGTTTACTTTATTGCATCACTTTCCCTTTAAAACTACCCAATGACCTGATTTGACCATATTTAAGAGGTTTTTTTTTTGAAAGTTTATTAGAATAACCTTCAGAAGTTGGTTTTTGACTAAAATGATTCTCAAATTATTTAATTACGTTTTTTTGAATTTCGGATTGTTTTACCCATATTTCTTTGATAACAAAAAAACGTATTTACGAGACTGCCATTAATGAATCTGAAATTTTAGCCGGGAAAAGTTCCCGCCTAAAAAAATAAGTCTACCGTTCCGTCACGGTAGATTTATTTATGAACGGTAGACTTATTTTTTGAACGGTAGACTTATTTTTTGAACGGTAGATTTATTTACCAACGGTAGACTTATTGTATCCATTTAGTGGTAGATTTATTTCCGAATGGTAGACTTATTAGAGTGAATGGTAGATTTATTTTGGAGCAGTAGACTTATTAGGTGATTGGTAGATTAATTTTCTTAGAATGGTAGATTTATTTTCTTTGATGGTAGAGTTAATTTGGCGTGGTAGATTTAATTTCGTGATCGGTAGACTTGTTAATGTGGTGGTAGATTTATTATAGTTGATTATGGTGGTAGATTTGTTATAATGGTGGTAGAATTGTTTTGACTGGTGGATTTATTTTTCATGACGGTAGACTTATACAATCTTTTTCAGTTTACTAGATACACCGTACTAGAACCAGCGGTAGATTTGTTTTCTTTTTTAACGTTACGGTAGATTTGTTTTTCAGATGGTAGATTTGTTTTCTTTTTAACCTTGCGGTAGATTTGTTGATTGTGATGGTAGACTTATTATCTGAGGATGGTTATCTGACTTGTTATGGTAGACTTATTATCCGACGAAGCTTGTCATATAGTTGTGGTAGACTTGTTTTCTTTTTTAACGTTACGGTAGATTTGTTTTCGGATGATAGACTTATTTCCGATGGAGCTTGTTATATAGTTGTGGTAGACTTGTTTTCTTTTTTAACGTTAGAAGTCATATATTTTCAAGAGACAAAGAGTTCTAAATTATATGTAATTGTCATAACTAGATATGTAATCTTTTTCTTTCGTTCGTTTTGGTGACAAAACATTTGATTTGTTGTTATTAGTAGACCAATGATTTCTTGTTATTAAATTTGGATGCTTAGGTTAAGATGAGATGTTTTGCTAATCCTGTTTAACCAATTTGAACCGAATCGAAGACTGAATAAAGTTAAACGTTATAAAACGACGTTGGTTTGACTGTTACAAAATACATTACCGGAGGGAATCTCAAATTTTTTCGGACCAAATAATATCGAAACGTTTTGGACCAAATAAATCTACCATCAAAGAAAAACAAATCTACCATCAAAGAAAAAAAAATCTACCATCAAAGAAAAACAAATACATCATACTATTAAACAAAAAAAAAAATCTACCATTACAAATAATAAATCTACCATGACAGGACAAAGCCACGACCTCCGTCTCTTTCGCCACCACCTCCGAAGCCTCCACGTCCACCAGAATAAATCTACCATCAAAGAAAAACAAATATGCCATCAAAGTAAAATAAATCTACCATCAAAGAAAAACAAATCTACCATCAAAGAAAAACAAATCTATCATACAATTAAACAAAAAATAAATCTACCATTACAAACAATAAATCTACCATGACAGGACAAATCCACGACCTCCGTCTCTTTCGCCACCACCTCCGAAGCCTCCACATCCACCAGAATAAATCTACCATCAAAGAAAAATAAATCTACCATCAAAGAAAAATAAATCTACTATCAAAGAAAAATAAATTTACCATCAAAGAAAAATAAATCTACCATCAAAGAAAAACTATCATACCATTGACAGAGAATAAATCTACCATGACACCACCTCCGAAGCCTCCACGTCCACCAGAATAAATCTACCATCAAAGAAAAATAAATCTACCATCAAAGAAAAATAAATCTATCATCAAAGAAAAACCACTATACCATTGACAGAGAATAAATCTACCATGACACCACCTCCGAAGCCTCCACATCCACCAGAATAAATCTACCATCAAAGAAAAATAAATCTACCATCAAAGAAAAATAAATCTACCATCAAAGAATTGGAGATTAGGGATTCGGGATTTTTACAAAATCCTCTATACCACTGAAACAAAATCGGAATTGTCAATTACATGTTGTAGAATGCACGAAAACTTTCTAAAAATGCACAAGAACAAGAACAAACCCGGAAATCGAACAAGAAGAAATTACAAAATCGATTCGTATCTATATAATGAAAGAAAAAAAAGAGAAAGGAAGAAAAGAGAAGTTAAAAGAAGCCGAAACTTACCGTTGGAGTCGTCGGAGAAGAGAGATATCGCCGGGGAAGATGAAGAAAAGAGTCGCCGGAGAAGAAAGGAGTCGCCGGAGAAGATGAAGAGAGAATCGCGTTTTTGTGTCAACGACACAAAAAAAAAACGTGAAGTTGATTTTTGTTGAAAACCTAATTTTTTTTGTTTTCAATGGCATTCTTGTAGTTCTAAAAATACCACAAGGTTTAAAAGACTTTTGCCACTTTCCCATCTTATGAGAGTTATTCTAGTAATTATGGTACTTTTGAGAGTCATTCTAGTAATTATCTCTTTTTTTTTTGCATTTGAAATATTATATTACTATCAACTAATGAAAAATACAAGAACCACATAGTCCGATAGATATGCGGGAAACATGACCGAAAAGAATGCATCTTCCAAACACAAAAAACCCCAAAACGGGCAAACTTAGGAAACGAAACTAAAGTGGAATTTTCATCCTTATACCGAAACAAACAAACCATAAAAATCTTTGAGAATCGCTACTAATTCCTTCTTCGTATTTTTCGTTTGTAAAATGATTAGTTGTACGTAAATATTTAGTGCTTCAAGGGATTAGATGATTTTTCAAGGCTTTCGTTCAAAATCTCCGATTTAAAAAAAAAAAATGAGAAGTCTAATCCGAATTACATAAACTGTTGTTTTACCAAGTTCCTAAGTATATAATTGCACATACGATTAAAGAGAACAAATATATGCAATTCTTTTTTGAAATAATCTTAAATTAGAAAAAGAAGAAGCTTGAAGCATTTTTTCATATCTTGGAAGAAGACGTGTCTTTATTCAAGAGATTCGGCGACCTATGGGATGGTGGAGCTAACATATCTACTAGAAATAACCGGAAAGCTATACCCTAAAGAAATCCCATATATGATGATATATGGACTCCCATCACATGCCTTCGAGTTGTGAGTATGTGTTTATATTAATCGTTTTAGATGTCGATGTGATACCTAACATAATAAACAATCCATTTTTCTACATACAACCAAAGTATAATTTTATAAAGAGAACGTCATGAATATAAAGAAGCATATGCGATTTAGAAAACTGAATGATTCATTTTTAAATTCAAGACAGGAAGTTTTTTTCTTTGCTTTCTTTATCTTTGGAACAGAATGAGCACTCACGAGCTACCGACAATGCCATTTCATATGGTTTATTTCGTGAATTTTGCATATCATTCTACTATTATATATTTTGATTAAAATAGTCATTAAGCACAAGGAGCGTAGGGCCAGCTTATTTGCCTTTGGCGACAAATGTTGAGTTTTTTTTTTTAAATGGAATAACCAATTTCATTTTCAGTTTTTTTTTTTAACATCTGAATTTTATTATGAATAAGAGAGAACCAAATATAATGTCTTATGCCAACAACAAAATGAAGAATGAGCCAACGCAGCATCAAGATCCTAACGATAAGGATTGAAAGATATCACAAGGACTCCCGTACATTGCGATATAGTAACCACGACGGACCACCAAGAGCTAAATATGAGTGATAACAACCATCCCGGGTCACACTTTTGGAAATCGTCCAATCAATAACGTTCGCTGTTTACCAAGTAGTTGGTGGCCTAATGGTCTTGAGACTTGAAAAAGAGTCTTCAAGGTCATTAGTTCAACTCCACTTGGGAGGGGTATTATCAACGGCTGGACACCGAGGAGATTATGGATCAAAGATTTATCAAAAAAAAAAAAAACGTTCGCTGCCGGACATTCTTCATCAAAACCACAACTTGTTGCAATTTGCTGTAACAAAAAGTAAAGTATCTTTGCTAAGCTTGTGGTCTCGATATGGAGTCGAACACCATTTTCAGGTATACGAAGTTTTTTAATATTCAGTATACATGTAAGGTGTTTTCTTTTGTGTTTTGAAAACAAAAATCCAATAAAACTTTGCCAAATATTTGGAACTTGTTAATTAACAACACATGATTTCTCTAACTAAATTTTTAAATCACAAATTCAGATTACACTTCAAAGTCGGCACAATTAACGGAAAGTTTAGCTTACGCATGATACATGTGAAAATCTAACATGATAAATATGTAACGGAAGCAAACTAACTTTTATTTCATTTTAAAGAAAATCAAACATGATAAATTTGTAATGGAAGCAAACATAGCTCGTAATTGCTAACAATATCAGTCAAATGATAATACTTAAAGAGCATTAAGATCCTTATAACATCTTACAAAGACACAGATTCTGATGAAGCCACAGAGAGGTTCTCAAGTCTCAACCACGACTTCCTCGTTTGCCCTTTAGCTCAGGGTCCCTATACATACCAAAACCCAACACAACAATTCAGTGATTTCATTTCACAGATTCATGTCTCTGAAAATAAAGCGAGAAATTAAATTCAAACCTCTGGATGTGATCTAGAATCAGCAGCCTTGGTCCAGGCGGGATGCTCACGTCTCTTAGCGCACTGTACATACACAGAAGGGCATGAGATTTCGGTAAAGACGGGTAGTTTTACGTTATACAGATTATGAAACCTCAAGTACCTATCAGTGAGCAATGGCAAGGTGGGATCTGCTAACAATCCCTTCTTGAAATTCTTCTCATACTTCTCTAGACCAAGTTTCAACAGCATAGATCTCGCCCGAGCATAATACGGATCTTCAACGCTTGGTTTAGAGAACCTTTCTCCCAGCTGAACAAGACCGGAAAAAGAAAAGAAACAGAACAACAGTTTAATGAAGTATCTGCCTAAGTTTCAAAAACAGTCTAGTCTCCTATATGACCAGTCACCTTGAAAAACACTCCTTGAAAAAGAGCGAACCCAGCGGCAGTAGTGATTGCGTTACCAGGCTGTCCTTGTAACCCTGCACTCACCAGAGAATACGCGACTCCAGATCCTAACGCCGCAACCACACTGCACAGTCAAAATCGTTGTTACTCTCTTCGCCTATCAAGTTTCAACGAATACACAAGAAACAAATAAAAGCCACCAAGAATCTTCTTCACCCATCAAGAATTGTGTTTAAGTTGCTTCAAATTTACTCATTATAAGTGTCAAAACCTGAACAATGACCACTATTGACAACATAAACACTAGTTCAAACTTGTAGACAAGTAATTAGATTAACTATAACCTATCACTGCAATCAGATTAAGATCCAGCTTCAATATTCATGGATAAAAATTGAAACTTACGCTGATTCTAGATCATCTTTGCCTCTAATCCGCTTCATAATACAAGCTATACCAGCATTAACACCAGTTATAGCAGCAAAATTCCGAGCTTGAACCAATGGCCCACCAACAAGAGCCTACAAGATTCACACACAACTTCAAAAAACAGCAATAAATGGCGAAAATGACAGATTTCACAATCAAACTAGGGTTTTACGGAGATATAATTGAAACCTGGGTTTGCTTCAACGAAGCCATGGCTTGTGGATCCAAACCGGTTTGAGGCATTTCAGGGGAGAGAGTTCCCATTAAACCGCCGATAAAAGCTCCCTGAATACCTCCCATGGCGGTGACGACGGAGGCTTCCACCGGTAAAGTCTGTTTTGACAACCATGACTTGAAACCAGTCTCTATCTCTTTGAATTTGACCTTAAACTGCTGAATTGGATTCTGTTGATCCGTTAAGCTCATTACCGCCATTGTTCCTCCACCTCCATGCTTTTTCTCTTCTCCGTTTTTCCCCATTTTTTTTCTGTGTCTGCTTCACGCTTCTTTTGCTCTTTCTTCTTCCTCTCTTATCTACCTTCTTCGGTTTGTACGCAAGTGTTATTGGGCCTTAATGGGCCTGTAAAATGATAATTAGCTTAGCTTATTGGGCCTTTAACAGGCTCAAATAAGATATTATAGACATGGTGCCAATCTTCCCGCGTATTTCACCACGGTTCGATCTCGCCGCCGGCGAAAGCTTTGCTTCTTCTCTCCGACAAGCTACATTCGTTTTTTTCTTCATCTCGTATTCGGATTTCGAATTTCGTGGGTTTGCTAATTGCTCGATTTTGTCTTCTTCTTCTTCAGGTGAGCCTCGATTTTTTCTCATCGAATCTATGGGTTTTTAAGGTCTCTTTTTAGGGTTTTTGATTTTGTTTCAATTGAGTGGATTTTTGAAGTCGGAGGAAGCTTGGATTGTTGAATTGAGCTTTGAAGAAGTGAAATTATGAGTAGTAGCTCTAGAGAAGGATCTCCAGATTGGCTTCGCTCTTTCCAGGTTTTCTAATCTGATTTCTGGGTTTTTATTTTTGTTTGTGAAAGGATTGATTTTTTTTTTTTACAGAAATTGAATAAAAAATGGAAGCTTTTCGTTTCGCAGGCACCCACCACTACTTCATTGTTGTCACTATCATCTTCAGATGATAGTCTTTACCGGGAATCTGAAACCATTTCTTCACTTCCTGTGCCTGATGACAGTGAGGCCAATACGGTTCTTGACAAAGAAGAAGAATCTCCGGAGTCCCTGTCTCGGAAGAATTCGAAAACGAAGCAAGTGTTTTCTCGAAAGAAGAAAGTAGATGCTAGTCTCAACCTTGAAGGTATGGAATCTTTGTTTCAGATGCTGCACCAAATATGTGTTCTTGCTCTCAGATCTAAATGAAAAACACTATGGGTCATTTCTTTCTTGAGGGAGTGAGGGAGAGACTAACCGTTTTCTGGTTTTGTAGGGAAGGTGAATGGAAACAAAGTTGACGGTGAAGGAATCTCTAGCAAGCAAATGGACTCTCAAGTAAGATACATTATTTGTTCTACTCATTTGTACTTTTGTGGCCTCTACTTGCCTTAGTGGGTAGTTAGTTTGATTCAAGCGTTTCTTGTTTGCAAAATTGCATTATCAAGATGGAGATACATTAGTTATATGCCCTTCTCTAGAGAGCCTTCACATCTGAATGAGTGATGTTGAAATTTCGTCTGCTCTCTACCTGGCTTACTAGTTGTTTGGGTTAATTTTATGGAACATAATATCAACAACAACAATTGATTCAAAGTTTAATTTGGAGTTGCAAAGTTAATCGTTTTTTCTTTATCAGGGAGAAGATGATTCTGTATGGCTTCTCTCATCTGATTCTGAACCACCCTCCAGTGATCCGACAAGGTAGCAAGTGACTATATCAGCAGAAAAGGATGAGGATTTTGTTATTCAAGATAAAGAGGGAGAACCTGCGGTTAAGAAGGCTTCCAAGAAAAAATCTCCGAAGAAAAAGCTAACTAGTCAGACACCCAAGGAAGAAAACAGTGAACAAGAAATTTTGAAATGTCAAGGTATGAAATTGTACTAAACTTTTGTGAATTTAAGATTCCTCTTAAGCTATGTAACGGGTCTTCTATTATGCAGATATGGATACAGATGCCATTGTAGCCGAGGAAGTAACAACGGATAAGAATATCAAGCCTGCTTCTGTAAGGACCTTTGTGATAAGACCACTATTGTTGTTTCTTCTCTGCTTCTTCCTTATGACAAGATTTACAACTTCCAGGGCTCAAGTTCAAGATTGCCTTTAGTACTCTCTGAGAAGGTGAATCGTACAAAGGTAATGCAAATATGTTTCTTTGCTCATGGCTTTACATTTGATGTTTATATATCATTGCTACGGAGGCTGGTGACACTTATGTTCCAGAAAGGCCAAACTGAATCCATTTTAGAGATTTACTGTAGATAAAACACACTTGTAACAGAAACAATGAACTATATCTACAGGTACTCGTTGAATGTGAAGGGGACTCGATAGATTTGAGTGGAGACATGGGAGCTGTTGGACGTGTGGTTGTTTCAGATACCACCGAGGACGTGTACTTGGACTTGAAAGGCATGTTCCCCCCCCCCCCCCCCCATATATATACGTATCTCTGGCTTCATTACTTATGCTTCTGATTTTCGATTTCACCGTTTGGAAGTCCAAATCGTTTTTTTTTCTATTAGTAACACTTATACATTTCATGTTCCAGGAACCATATATAAAACAACAATTGTTCAATCCAGAACATTTTGCATAGTACGGTTTTTGTTTTCTTTGTACCTTCTCTTTGAAATGTGAGGGCTGTTGTGCTATACAATTACTCACACCAGATATTTTGCATTTCAGGTTAACGGAGGTCAGTCAGAGGCAAAGGTTGGTAATTTCTCTTTAGCTTTCTTGATTTCAAAACTTTTGTGAAACTAATTTTTGGATGGCTCGTTCCTTGTCAGATTGAAGCTATTATGAATGACTTCATACAGCTAACACCACAATCTAATGTCTATGAGGCAGAAACTATGGTGGAAGGTAGCTCGTTTTCATTGTCTCAGTTGCGAGTGAAAATGCAGTATTTGCTACCTTGTCTTCTTGTAGCACTGTTTTGGATCTGGTAAACAGATTATACGCAGAGGCCTACTTCTCCAGCTAATTTTATGATGACCCAATTTAGGCACTCTGGAGGGTTTTTCATTCGATTCAGATGATGAAGCTAACAAAAACGCCAAGACTACTTCAAAGCCAGCTGATCAAAGTGGAGGCGCAGAGGAAGCAACCAACACAAATGGCAAAGCCAAAGCCAAAGCAAAAAGCGAAAATGTACGTTAGCAAAACTCAGAATTCCTTCTATGGGAGTAGAGGGTATGTTTTTGTTTCATGTGGGATCTTTTTTGCAGATTGTAGGAAAAAAGCGAGGTAGACCATCGAAAGAGAAGCAGCAGCCAGCAAAGAAGGCTAAAAGTTCTGCTCCTAAGAAGCCTAAACCCAAGAAATGAGTTAAAATCATATTTCTCCTTTTCTTTTCATAAAACATGGTTTTCTTTTGTTCAGTTTAGACAACATTATATAAATTGAATATAGTAATTTTACATGTATGACTTGTGAAGCCAATTTATACAGTTCAAGGTAATCTAAGAGCTCACTTCTCATTAAAAAGGAAGAATGATGAGATTCATGAGGTGCCCGATTGCCTCCAAGCAGTTAGACTGAGGCCAAGAATCAACAAGACGGGATATGGTCGAAGAATGCCCGACGAAGATCGAGTCTCTGGGGGATTCATATACTGGTCGTTTGGATCTTGATTCACAGTGGGTGGAGGCATGAACTGCCCATTCCCATCCTCATCGTGAGGTGGCGGACTCATTGGTTCCCCATTCTGATTCTGATTTGGTCCAGGCGGGTTCTGAGTCAGAGGAGCCGTAGGTTGCCCAAACTGATTTTGAGTCGGAGGAGCCATAGGTTGACCTTATGGAGTCTGACTCGGAGGAGCCATAGGTTGTTCGAATGGATTCTGACTCGGGGGGGCCATAGGTTGCCCGTACTGATTCTGAGGCGGGCTCGGAGGATCTGAGTTTTGGTTGCTCGGTTTTTTCACCCTGGATCAAAAAGATATTCAAGTGTGTTCAATCAGAATCTGCAGAGCATTGTAACAAATTGAAAAGTGAAAGGGCTTATGGTATTATACCTGCCAGGGCAGAAGATAATGGCATATTCAGAAGCCTTGCAAGTGAACGTACTGGTTCCATCGTCAGAGGCATAGCTATAAGGCCTAGGACAAGCTCTCTTGAAGATTGTAGAGTATGCAGAAGGCCGACATCGACATGTGTTGGGGTTAGCAAACTGACCGCAGCAACAGTACTGGTCCAATCCAAAGGCCTCACAAGCACTCTTGCAAGCAACAACTCCTCTATCTTCCTCTTCCTCTCCCATCCTTTGGACAGCTGATGTTGATATCAGCAACACATCTTGTTGCATTACAAGCTCAAACAAGTCCGCCACCTATCGAGCAAGCAACTATGGGGAGGTTATACCCATCGACGAGACTGACATGATAGAAAACTTTGTCATCAGAACTGTGACCGAGCGTTATCTCGAAAAGTGATGTTGGCTGGGCAGCAACGTTTCCACTGCACGCCAGCTTCCCGCCAAAGTCATACATTTTCCCATGCCGTTAGCATCAAAATTTGCAGCCGGTCCTAGCCCATACCCGACCTGACCAGCCTAGAGTCGACGGAATCCTAACAGACTGTCCAACATCAAGCCTGAAACCCGTGGTGGGTGGTTGCGGGGTGCCAGAGTGCCAGGCCAAATAGTAAAGGGACAGTTATTCGTGATGCCAAACGTGGAGGAATAAGAAACAGAGAACAGTAGACAAACAGTGTGCTCTTGTGGAATCAGCTCAAACCGAACCTGTATCCCGAAGGTTGTTGCATCAATTTTGTGTTTATACTTGGAAGTGCCAAGACTTGCCACATTTTAGCTTCTTCTTTGAACCAATATCTAAATACCGATGATCAGAGGTCACACATATAATAATTCTAAATCAATATATGTTATACTTTAGGTTAGTAACAATAATACATGGAAGGTTTTTGGGGGTTGGTTATCAAGTACAGTTGTAACACATTAAATATGTTCCTAAAAATAATAATCACCATCTAAATACATGCATCTCCCATCGCTACGTTTTGACAAAAGCACTCGTTACATTTGTGGAAGAAGCGAATAATTAGTAGCAAATTTGGGTGAATAGAGAGAAGTAGAAATAAAATGTATCATAAAAGGTAAAGGGCACAAAAGGCAAACAATACATGTATCATAAAAGGAGTCTGCTGCATCTGGCGACCTGCTCCTCCTCTTGCTCCTCCTCTTGCTCATCCTCTGGAGGGCATTCATGTGGCGAGCATGACGAAGAACACGATGCTCATCCTCCTTCAACGCAAACTGCTTTTGTTCCATGAACATGTCGTCAATCCACTTAAAGGCCTTCTCAACTACCGCATACAGTTCAATGATCTCAACCACTTTAAGGCTACTTCAGGGCCTGCCTCGGGGGCTGCTACTGCTTCAACCACTCTAGGAACCTCCTCCTCTAAAACATTCACCTGCTCGGTTTCCCTTATAATCCAATCAGACAGAGAACGGGCTATATCTTTCATAGCCGGTAGGAAAGCTTCTAGAGAAGAGGAATTTTCTGGAAATACTGGTCCTCGCTGAAATAAGACAATAACAACACGAATATCAAAATAAAAAGGCAAAAACAGATATCAAACTAGTGAAACCAGTTCTGGATTAAAAAACTTACATATTCATAACTTTCAATGGCAAACTTAAGCATTACCGCTGAATAGTCCCGGAAGTGCTCTAAACGTTTCATCATCAACTCTCTTAAACCATTGATGATTTGTTCTTCGCCATTCTTGTCCATTATTAAATGGTAAAATAGAAGAGAATACACATGTATGCAATGAGAATTCAGAGTCTAAACCCTAACAACATTCTCCATTGTAACAAAACTCAGTTCCACATGTGATTCAGATAAAATTCAAGCTAGGTAACCAATTTGATGACAACAATCAAGACCTACGGATTCAATTTGCGTAAGAATTCAAGGACCAATGAGAGAAGCTCCCTAATCGATTTTACACTCCAAGCAATACAATCTGAGCAAAACTGTCGAACCAGTAGGAGAAGAGAAATTGCATACCTAGTCGGAGATGAAGATCGGAAATCAGAGACGGTGAGGATGCTGATTAAGGCGACGGTAGGAAACTTCTCCTCTCTGATAAATGGAAAGCTGTGCACAATAATAGATTTGCAAAAGCGGGTCGAGAGATTTAAGAAGATTTGAGCCCTAATCTTAGGACTATTTTCTTCATTCGTAAGTAAGTCGGTGAGCATGTGTTCATACTTTATATTAATCGAATTAGATGATGTCGATGTACTCCCTAACATAATAAAGGATTTTTATAAGTCAGAGAATTTCAGACCTATGGAATGGTCCAGACTAATCCCTGGGAAGGTGCATCCCATGGATAGACCTTTTCTCTTGATATTCAAATGGGCTGAAAGTAAAGACCTATATCCGTGTGGCCAAATGAGAATTGTTAATAATTTTACGCTTGAGAAAAATCGATCTCTGGCCTAGACCAACAGGGCAACTACTACTCAAGTGGGAACCACTAGACTACCACCCCTTAGTTATAATAAAGGAATAAGTTACAAGTAAAAAATTGTAGTCGCTAAAAATCCTATATATTAAAAAAAAAGTATTTTGAGAATATTTTGTTTAGATGTCAATTCTAGAATTTTTTAGTTCTGTTTTGTTTAAAAATTTTCTCATTTTCTAATTCTGTATACCATTTGCCAAACACAAATGTTAAAGCCAAAGCCAAAGCAAAAAGCGAAAATGAACGTTAGCAAATCTCAGAATTCCTTCTATGGGATCGATCGATATATATATATATATATATATATATATATATATATATATATATATATATATATATATAAGTAACGGGTATGTTTTTGTTTCATGTGGGATCTTTTTGCAGATTGTAGGAAAATAGCGAGGTAGACCAACGAAAGAGAAGCAACAACCAACAAAGAAGGCTAAAAGTTCTGCTTAGAGCATCATTAATGCAGACCCTAGAGGGTGAAAGTGTTCCAAAAATTAAAAAATAATAAATTTTGGAAAAATTGTTAGTAAAACATGGTTAAATGTCTAGTATTGGAACTTTTCGGGTTAAATGTCTAAAATTTAATATATTTAATTCTAAAAAGTTTTTAGACATTCAAGTTCTTTTCATAAAACATGGATTTCTTTTGTTCAGTTTAGACAACATTATATACATTGAGTAAAGTAATTTTACATGTATGATTTGTGAAGCCAATTTATATAATTCAAGGTAATCTAAGAGCTCACTTCTCATTAAAAAGGAAGAATGATGAGATTCATGAGGTGCCCGATTGCCTCAAAGCAGTTAGACTGAGGCCAAGAATCAACAAGACGGGATATGGTCGAAGAATGCCTGACGAAGATCGAGTCTCTGCAACCTTCCCCATTCCAGCTCTTGGACTCTCATCCTCAATTGGGGGATTCATATACTGGTCGTTTGGATCTTGATTCACTATGGGAGGAGGCATGAACTGCCCATTCCCATCCTGATTCTGAGGTGGCGGAGTCATTGATTCCCCATTCTGATCCTGATTTGGTCCAGGCGGGTTCTGAGTCAGAGGAGCCGTAGGTTGCCCGAACTGATTTTGAGTCGGAGGAACCATAGGTTGACCGTATGGATTCTGAGTCGGAGGTTGATCAAATGGATTCTCAGTGGGAGGAGCCATAGGTTGGTCCAATGGATTCTGAGTGGGAGGAGCCATAGGTTGGTCAAATGGATTCTGAGTCAGGGGAGCCATAGGTTGCCCGTACTGATTCTGAGGCGGGCTCGGAGGCTCTAAGTTTTGGTTGCTCGGTCTCTTTACCCTGGATCAAGAAGCATGTTCGATCAGAATCTTTAGAGCATTGTAACAAACTGAAAAGTAAAAGGACATGATATATACCTGCCAGGGCAAAAGATAATGGCATATTCTGAAGCCTTGCAAGTGAACGTACTGGTCTTATCGTCAAAGGCATAGCTATAAGCCCTAGGACAAGCTCTCTTGAAGATGGTAGAGTATGAAGACGGCTGACATGTGTTCGGGTTAGCAAACTGACCGCTACAACAGTACTGGTCCAATCCAAAGGCCTCACAAGCACTTTTGCAAGCAACAACTCCTCTCTCTTCCTCTTCCTCTCCCATCACTTGAAGCTCCTTTGGACAGCTAATGTTTATATCAGCAACACATCCTGTTGCATTACAAGCTCCAACTAGTCCACCACCTGTCGGGAGAGCAACTATCGGGAGGTTATACCCATCGACGAGACTGACATCGTAGAAATCTTTGTCATCAGAACCGTGACCGAGCGTGATCTCGAAAAGTGATGTTGGCGGATCAGCACCATTACCACTGCAGGCCAGCTTCCCACCACAGTCTCCAGTCATACATTTTCCCATGCCGTTAACATCAAAATTGCAGCCGGTCCTAGCCCATATCCGACCTGACCAGCCTAGAGACGAGGGAATCCTAACAGACTGTCCCACATCAAGCCTGAACCCCGTGGTGGGTAGTGGCGGGGTGCCAGAGCCTGCAAAAGTGCCAGGCCAAATAGTAAAGGGACAGTTATTCGTGATGACAAACGTGGAGGAATAAGAAACAGAGAATAATAGAGAAACATAAACAAGAACAGCCATGGGAACCATTGGTGATCTCCCCATTACTGTATTATGGTTTCAGATTTCAGAAATATGGATTTGGCAGGGAGGTCCATGGACCAGGGTTTATAGCAAATAAAATGCAAATGGAGAGAAGGATTCAATGTTGAAGCGGTGAAGTTGCTTTAGAAAGCTTCAAGCCGCAAGACAATGACTTAGGGTTTAGCATTACTCTTAGGACACTGGCCTCTCCGACAAGGCAATTCGTTGCCTTACTTCCCAACTACTTTTTCATCCGTACTAATATATTATTCTATAGAAAAATATCACATGCAAGAGAATATACACTAATTCCCATTTCAAACCAAAAAGCTAAATTCAGATCTGGATTCCTGGACAATTGAGTTGATAATAGTTATGAAAAATCGAATAAAGTAAAAAAAATATATTTTTCGGAAAAAAAATATATATATATACTGTAGAAAATATTCATTTCTAGCCATTTTTAACACAAACTTAAATCATGAATAGAGAAACATATCTTTAAGAAGAAAAGTAAAATTTATATCCCTTATAAAATTCTAAAGAAGAAATAATAATCATTTGGTGTTATCATTACTCATTAGCATTCATATAAGGGAGAAATATTCCCGTACCGTATCTTAACGTAGCGGCCGAGTCAACTTTTGATACTTTGCCAACTTCTTTGGAAGAGAATATTCCATTATCCCAGGAAGTCTGGCTCTTACATCAAACCACCGAATGCCTAGAATATTGCATACAAAACCACATCAAGAACCAATTTGAAGCAATATTAATTGTTCTCACTTCTTCCTCTAAAGCAGACCATGTTGGGTGTACGAATTTAATTGAAGATTTTTTGTAAGCACTCTTACGTTCTTTCTTTAAGTTGATGCAAATCTAGATACAATATTCTATATATGATGATGACAAGGTTTTTTCTTACTTTCGAGTAAATTCAGATCAACAGTGCATATATAATAATGATTCAGAGTAGGTGATTCTGTAGCTTAGGACTACAATCAAGAACGAGGGGGTTGTATGTACGCTATTACTAACCAGGAATTCGATTTAGGTGGGAGGAACATTAGAGTCCAGATTCCATCACGGCTACGAGTCTTCTTGATCAGAAACTTTACATTCTAAAGAGATTGTACCTTATTGAACAATTATCAGACCCTCAGATACACCCACACGAGAGAGAAGCATGAAAATTAAGAGCAAAGCAGGTACTGGTACAGCAGCAGAGCTCACAAGTAAATGAAAACCAATACGTAACGATTCCATAAACATCAAATCACATAATTACCATGAATAGTTGATAGTTTTGAAAACAGCACTGTGGCTGGGTTTTCGTACCTACTCATTGCCCTCCATATTTCTCTCATAGGTAAAGAACATCAGGTCATGTAGCCAATCGTAAAAACACCAGAGAACCTGCAAAGCAAAGTTTAAACTTCCAACAGTTAGAACTGCTCATTTAGTAAAAAAAAAAAAAAAATCAGAAACAGAACATTCAAATCAGTCTACAAAACAAAAACACAATTAAACTCTCCTGAGTTGCAACATTTGAAAACCTGCACAAACAGAAAACATGTTCAGGAGTCAGGACCACAACCACTCATCAATCAAGGAAAAGGAAGTTGGAAAGAGCAATAGTTAGAATTAGGTATCCCTGAGAAAGGATTAAGGGATATTCTACAAGATAACAAACCAGAAATATCGTTTACCCTGCAGAACAAACCAAGATAGCCAATGGTGTGTCAAGCTCTGCGTAATGGTAGCCAAAACAAGATACATATTTGAATAAAAGCTGCCTAAACATCATGTCCAATCACAAGGAAAAACTAAAGGTGCACAAGAAGATATATCAAACATCACAAACAAGAAGAAGCAAGTCTGTTACATATTTCACCTAAATGCAACAGCAAGTAAGGTCCATAATAGAGTAGTAGAATTATAAAGTCTCTCCTACATAAGAACTACATTAAAGTTCAACAATACTAAGATAAAGCTCTGTTTCAGGCAAGGAGGATACCTAGATCCCCCTGCAAGAGCAATAGCACAATGTCTCTCTCATATTATCCATAGTTGTTCAAAAGAAAGAGAAAAGGGAAGTTATTCTACGTAAGATAAAGAGCTTCTCAGTCTCTGGAAATCGAGGAGATCAACACGGATCTCTAACTCAAATCCATTCCGTCACCAGCTGGGCTACAGATCGGGTTCACAGCAGTGAAAGACCTCTCGAAAGGAGAAGCGTGACGACGACGCTTAAACGAACAGCTCTCAGAAGGATGGTTGCTCTCAGTGTCAAGCTTCCTCCGGACCCCTTTAACCGCCTGCTCTTCAGCTTGCGAGAGAGGGAAAATCCGGCGGCTGGCTCGGCACATAGAGCTATGATTGTCATAGAGAATCCGCTGGTTACAGTTCTTGTCGCAGACATGCGTCAATCCAGTTAGTTTGCAGCGGTACATATTCCCACAAACATTCTCATTCTCACATTTCCAGTCACATTTGTGACACTGGATGGGTCCATCACAATCGCGACCCAGAATCGAAGACAAGTAAATAACATTGGCAGAGCTAACCATGGGAGATTTTCCAAATACCTCCATTTTTCTTTGATCTGAAAAGCTTCCACACAACCTTTATAACTCTGCAGGACCCAATAAAGCCGAAGAAACCATCAATATCGTCACAAGTGAATCTGAGTCACACCTAGATGATAGATCCTTCCACATTTAGCTAATCAATTCCACTACTTTCAAGATCACATTATAACTTCGAATCTACTCTAACAAAATTACTGAAAAAGGAAATAAATCAGACTCAATCTCCAGTTACCTAATTCCAATATTTGAAATGATCAATTTCGAAAAGAAAAAAAAAATCAAATAGTTCCGACCTAATTGTAGCAAAGTGCAGCTACCAGATCCGATGGAAGGAGGAAGAAGATTCTTCAGGAAATTGAAATTTTCAGAACCAATTACACAGAGGTCAGAGAGAGAAATACCTGGAGAGAGAAGACGAAGCAAGAAAACCCTAATTTTGACTCGAGACCAGCGAGATTGGAAGAGGATGAACAAAGTGAGAGGAAGAAGAAGATGAAGATATTTATAGATTAGACTCACACTGTGTTCTAACGGCATGTTGACATTTTGGGATGTTACGAGATATTTTTATAATATAAAATTATTAAAATAGTTGCAAAAGGAAGAAATCGAGTGTTTTTGTGGGGTATAATGAGTGTGTGTTTAAATATAAAATTAATAAAAATTGAGTAAAAGGAAGAGAGAGTGTTTAAAAAGGAGAGAGATGGATCTAAGATTGGATCTTTTGGAGAGTATGTTTAAAGGGAAAAAGAAGAGAGAGTGTTTAAAAGTTGAGTAAAAGGATGAAAGAGAAGGTATAAAGTTGATTAAAAGGAAGAGAGAATGTGTTTTAATAATTTTATATTATAAAAACACTACATAAGATCCCGTGAAATCTGTATTGAACATGGTCTAATGTATAATTTGATCTAACTCCTTTAATAAACAGGTCCTACCACTTCTTATTTTTCCCTTTTATATTACTTGTTTATTGTATTTTACAGAAACATATAGTTAACTAATTCGTCTATTAACTACCAAAAAAAAAAACAAATTCGTCTATTTATTTCATTTTTTGCAGAAGTTTGTCTTATCTCGAAAGAGAAAGAGATCAAATCACGTGTCTATTGCTCAATGGTTATATATTTAAATTTCCCCACCCACGCGGAAAAAAATATTAGAAAAATCCCCACCCAATTTTCACCTATTTTTCCTTCTAGTAATCACATATATTTGACACTATCCTATATTTGAAATTTGAGCATTTTTTCTTGGTAATGAGATAAACATATGTTAGATAGAATTAAAAATGGTTTTTTTTTGCATCAAAAATAATTATATTCATAGAAAAAATAGGAAAATAGTAAGAAGAGCGTGAAGATAGTGTGGAGAAGGACAATGACTTTGGCTCACCTAACTTCACCCGCCTTCTTTGCTCCTCCACATTATTTTTCACATTAGCACTAAATCATACTCCCTCTGTTCCTAAATACATGATGTTTAAGAATTTTTTCTTTGTTCCACAAAACATGATGCTTTACTTATCATTAATGATTTTTTATTAATTCATTTTTTTACAGCATAAATTAATTACCTTTATGGCTACTAATAAAAGTAAATTGTCATTATCAATAAAAACTTAATAATCATCTTTTACCAATGCACTTTAAAAGTTAACGTTAGAAGCATGCATGGCTATTACTAATATGGAGGAATCATTATGTTAGTTTTAGCTAAACATAAAAATTCTCCATTTCTCTTTCAAAAAAAAATGAGTCACGAAGAAAACAAAAAAAAAAGGAAACAAGAAGAAGAAGAAGCAAGTGAAGTAAAAAATGATCAACTGATTCACAAGATCAAATCAACCACTCTCCAAAATTTTGATTTGAACAAGATATATGACGAGGAAAAAGATGAATCAACGGGTGTTCAACCGAATCACAAGATCAAATCTCTCCCCATTTGGAATTTTGATTTGAATAAATCATGCTCTGAGGAAGATGAGTTTTATCATCCCGAAGTTCGAAAGACAATTATGGACATGCTGAAGATATATGTGCCTAAGTATTTTAAGGATTCGTAAGTTATGTATTTTTTTCTTATTTTTCTATGTCTTTGTTTTACTAAGTTATTCTCAATGCTCTGATTACGTCTATTTTAACAATTTCAATGCTTGAAATATAAATTTGCAGATTATATAAATCTTAGAAAAGGGAAAGGAAAATCAACCATAAATTATGAAAATAGAAAACTTAAGTAGATAAGTAATTTATTACATCTTGTACTAGAACAGGATCACAAGCCATTTGTGAAGGTAGATTATCTTCTCTTTCCAAAATGATTTTACTCATATGTGGAAGCTTATAATTGTTCGAGCCTCGAATTTTCATGATTTCTTGCATGCACGATTGCAAAGTCGAAAAAATCCTGTTTACTAGTCTTGAGGAGTATTTATCAAATGCATTTTCCACGGCCAAAACAAGTTCTTCTATGGTCTTCGGACACACCTCGTGTTGGAGTGTTTGGATGGCACTAAAAAATCCAAGATCTAGGATATTTAAATCCGGCGAATTGGATGGTTGACACATCAAACGTATATCATAACCAAGATGAAAGCGGCTGCTCGGAATTCTTCATCTCTCGGATCAACGTGTGTCTTTGCGTTATCTTGTTGAATAAAAATAGGTTTTCCATAATCCTCTTGCGGCCATCTTTCACGGATCCTTGGAATCACTTTTTCAATTAAAACCTTCTTTATATCTTCTCTCTTTACGGAGGTCATCGCCTTTAACTCCATAGTCCCCGCATCTCGGTTTTTACTTCGTCTTTGAGCGGGTAGCATTGAAACAAATGGAAACACTCCTATCTTCCCTGGAAATGTCTCATTCCATTCTCTATCAAATCTTGGACGAGCCATGGCCGCTAAAAACATTACCTTAGCGATGTAGTTTTTACTTTGACACGTACGATGCAGATCTTCTTCTTGAGGAAGCAAGTAGTAGGTCTCGGATTTTTTCATCATATAAAACCATTTTTCATCGATATGTATCGTATTGTACATATCAACAACTTTGGGTTGTCCGGCAATGATCTAGGGTCGAGCATAGACATACAAAATTCTAGTTGAGCTCTCATATTAGCTTCCCTCAAAAATGGCTTGATGGCGTTTGAATGACGTTTAATGAGTCCTGCTTTGAGACATCGAAACAACGACGTACAACTCACACCCAAAGAAGCCGCCAATGATCTTAATGTTTTTCGACGGTGAAGTGGGATATCAACAATTCGACTAAGGTCAATCTCAATTTTCTTCTTTCCACTGTTACCTTTTTTCTTATGAGATACGTTGACAACTTCGCCATGAGGAGTATCTTTGGCCTTTTTCCAAATCCGTTGTACCGTAAGTAAAGGTACGGAGAATAAATTAGAAACTTCCCTTGTAGTGGTTTTTTTTAATTTTCCATTGACGCTTCTTCTCAAAAGAGCTAAGTAAATTTGTAGTCTTTCTTCGTCCGTCGTTTGTTTCTTATGGACCATAGCTTCTTGAGGACCATGTGATATCTCAGTGTTTCCTCCTGTGAGAAATATTTATAAAAAATAAGCAGAATAATTAAATGATAATCTTTGTTTTTGAAATAAAGTACGTAGTGTACGGAGTATAAAATTTTCTAAGCCATGCACTATGTTTTCTTCTTTACAAACTAACGTAGTGTGGTTTATCCAAAAAAAAAAGAAAAAAAACTGAAATATATTAGATGCAAAATATCAACATAAATCACTGAAATATCAGTTTTAGATGTCTAAATTAAAGTCATATTAGAACTATATATACAATTATTAGAACTAATAACTAAACAATAAATGTTGACCAAAAAAAAAAAAAAAAAAAAAGAACCTGAATTCGTAAGAGAAAAAATTTCCGAGTCTTCATTTTCCGGTTCTTCATGAAACGGAGCGGCTAAACCATTGTCCGGCAAAATATATTCTCTTGGTGAACTTTTATTCAAATCAAACAAAATATCTCTTTCATTATTTAGTGGTGAATTTAGATTCAAGCTATGAGAAGCCATGGATAATATCTACTCAATGTTTTCAAGCTATGGAGTAATATATAGAAGGTGAACGAAACATCATTATTTTTGGCTCCATAATTTTTGTTTTTCGTTTGAGTAAGTGTGGCGCACAATTTAAATTTTATCAAATTTTCAATTGTTTATATTTGTAACAGTAGTGGAGCATAATAAAGGGGATGTAGACTACGGTTTCAATAAGTGGGAAAGTAGGCAAAAGGGTAGAATTTTTATTACACATGTTTAATGAAAAGTGAAAGTTTGTCCTACTAATAATTTGTGGTTTTACTTTTTCTTAATTCATGTGCAAAACTTAAAACATCATGTATTTAGGAACAGAGGGAGTATTACATTATCAAATCTTTTATCAACTAATTTTTTTATATAATCCATTCTACGTGTAATAAAAAAAAACTAATTTTTCACATTTCCGATTTCGATTGGTAAGGTTAACGTGGGTTGTTCACTAGTTTTGGCTTTTTAGGATCTTAGTGATGTTTGATTTGTAGAGTAGCGCGAAGCAGAGCAATTTAATGATCTATGAGTTGGAGTAGTCCCTCTTAAGATTATACTATATGTTATTAAGGTTGGCAAGTCATTTCTTGGACCAACGCATAAAAGACAACCATTAGGATCAATGTCTCAAAAGCTCATCTTTGACCAGTCAAATTCTGAAACACTTTCCTTGTAAAAAGAATTTGTTTTTCAATTAATTTAAATTTGAAACTGTAGTGGATTACAAAAAACCAAGAGCTCCAATAAGAGATCCACCACTTATTCGACCCAATCGGATCCAAACCGGGTAAAACATTTAAAAAAACAGTTTACTTATTGAAATCAGAAAAAGAAAAAAAAAAAAACCTAGTTTACAACCCTAAAATTCTCAAATTGAAATTAAGCAACCCCAAATCTCTTCTCTATCGATTGAAAATGGACTTTTCGATTCCGATTTCTCCTTCCAAAGTCTCTTCGGTTTTTCTTTTCGCCAATCGCCATGGCCCTCCATCGATCCACCAGCTCGTTGGGCAGATACCGAACCAGCCTTGCAATTTGGCAAGTCTCGTCAAAGTATATGGCTATTTCTCATCGATTAGCTGAGCAATTGAGGAGGAGGAAGAACGGTACCAAAAGGCATAAGTTTCTTTTCATCACTCACGCTCATCCTGGTCATATCGTAGGTTTTCTCTTTCTCTCTCTTTCTCTTTCAATTAACTTTTGTTCGAAATTAGTATTGTTCGATGATTAGAATGTATAAGAATTGGAATTTCGCTATAAAACCGTATCAGATTTTGTTTGACGTTTTTGCTTTAGAGAATTACGGGTTTATGGATTATCCTTATGTTGCCCTTGATTTAGATGATAGTTTGGATACTTTATGTTTAGCCTTACAATTGAATGGATTATCAATTCGATTTTAAATCACCTTGATTTCAGCCACGAGAAATATTCGTGCCCCCCATCTATTAAAGAAGATGTGGAGGAACTCCTTGAGATTGACATTACTGTGCGTTTAATTGATTCCACTTGATGTAGATATGAAATTGTGATAGTTTTTGACTAGTATGAGGAATTTCAGGTTTGATTTCAGGTGTTTCCGTGATTTCCAACATGTTAGATGTCACAAAAATGGTTTATGCACCGAGAAACTCAACGACAACGAGAAAAACGATAACAAGTGTGTCGTCGGTTGATAAAAACACAATCTTGAAAACTCAGATGTAGAAACGGGGGTTGATCGGCTCCAGCGGTGATTAGAGAAGAAAAAGAGGAACAAACAAAGGAAGATCAAGAGACGAGTATGAAGAAAAAGAAGAAGAAAGATTTATACTATGTTCTTCTTGGTGTAAATATTTAGCAAGTCTCTTTCATGAATAATCTATAAACAAGGTATATACCATGAAAGCAAACAGTGAATTTGGGTTTAAGAGTTTAATTTTCAGAGATTGTAATGGTGAGAATTCATGTGAACAGTAGAAATAAATTCTGATGACCTGCAAATATATTTGGAGAAAATGTAATATGATGGAATTAGGTTGTTTGGTATAATGGTGGAGAAAAAGTTTTTTTACTTAAGTGCAACTTGGTTTATCAGGTATAAATATTAATGTACAACTGAGTTTAATAGAAAAAAATAATTTCTTTTATTAAAAAGAACACTGAAAACACGTGTTAATAAAAAAGGACAGCCCAGCGCCGTTTTTATTGGTTCTATTAAACACGTGCAATCGAATATATGAATTAAAAATTCAAAAAATTTCCAAATAGTTTTACCTTATTTTTCAAATAGTTATACCTGATTTTCGGTTGTACAAAAAATCATAACGGTTGTACTTTTTGATATTTTAACCTTATACTAGTATTACCTATAATAAGTTAAAGTTATTTAGTTGTACACAAGACATATCGTCATTCTTGCATTGCCCCAAATTTTTCATGTAGTAACATCAGTAGAAACACATTGTATGTATCTTTCACATCATAAAGTGGTTAGTATTTACAAAGTCATCATGAAAGTATAAGATGTTTTATGTTAAAAGTATAATATGGTAAAGACAATTATCAAATAATTTTTTGTTATATAACAAATATATCTAAAAACCTATAATTTATGTTTATTAGTTTATGTTTAATTGGTTATACAAATCATTAGTCATTTCTAAATCTTTCAATCCCTTAATTTACAAAATTATATCCATTATACATATCATAAAAAGGTAAACTCTAATCCACAAATGATATTATTAGTCTTATTAGTTTATGTCTAATTGGTTATACAAATCATTAGTCATTTCTAAATCTTTGAATCCCTTAATTTACAAAATTATATCCATTATACATATCATAAAAAGGTAAACTCTAATCCACAAATGATATTATTAGTCTTTCTCCTTACGTCACAATTCCTATGTTTGATAGACTTTAATCTTGTTATGTCTTCTTTGACGAGACATCTCCATATACAAGGCATCTGTAGAAAACATGACCATAGGCTTAGTATATTCAATCAAAAACAGATTTGATTGATAAAGCTTTTTAAAGACAAAGCAAATAATACCTCTCTGGAGATTTGAAAGGGTTATGTAAACCATGTTTTGGGCACTGTGATAAGCTCTCGACAAATGGCTACAACATAGAACAAAAAAAACATAAAGAAAGTTAAAATTGGGACCCTTACGCATTTGATGGATGATATGATAGTTAAATCTCACACATGAATTCCTGATTCCTCCACTTCACCAACTTTAATAAATGGTTCTCCATTCATAGGATCCAAAAGCATGTTATAATTCGACGATCCAATCCATTTTCCTTCACTATAAACATGACATGATGCGCGATGGCGGTTAAAACGGACATGAGTAAGGCTTACGATAGAATTGAATGGGGATTTCTCAAGGAGGTTCTCACGAGACTCGGTTTTCATAAAATTTGGATTGATTGGGTAATGGAATGCGTTAGCTCGGTCTCTTATGCTTTTCTTATCAATGGAATACCTCATGGAAAAGTAGAACCGTCTAGAGGACTCCGTCAAGGAGACCCCCTTTCTCTATACTTATTCATTCTTTGTACGGAGGTGCTCTCCGGACTTTGTTCTCAAGCGCAAAGAAGAGGCTCTTTACCCGGGATCAAGATTGCAAATGGAAGTCCATCCATCAATCATCTACTTTTCGCGGACGATACTATGTTCTTCACTAATACAAACACTAGATGTTGCAAGGAACTTAAAGATATTCTCCATCGGTATGAGACGGTATCGGGACAGCGGATTAACTTCGGCAAATCGGCTATTAGCTTCTCCTCTAAAACCCCCTTGGAAATCAAAGGCCGGGTTAAAAGAATGCTAATCATAGAAACCGAAGGAGGTATGGGAAAATATTTGGGTTTACCCGAACGCTTTGGGAGAAGAAAGAAAGATATTTTCACCGGGATTGTGGATAGGATCAATCAAAAAGCCATTAGTTGGTCTTCTCGGTTTCTATCCGCAGCCGGTAAATAAGTCTTGCTCAAGGCGGTCTTAACGTCCTTGCCTTCCTATGCAATGTCATGCTTCAAATTACCGGTTTCTTTATGCAAACGAATTCAATCATCACTTACAAGATTTTGGTGGGATGATAAACCGGGAGTTCAAAAGATAAGTTGGGTTTCTTGGGATAAACTTACCCTACCGTACTCGGCGGGAGGTCTCGGTTTTAGAGAAATCGAAGTTTTCAACAAGGCTCTTTTGGCAAAAATTACGTGGAGATTGATGGAGAACCCACACTCTCTACTTGCTCGTATATTAAAAGGAAAATACTACCCGAACTCGACTCTTATGGACTGTGAACAGCCTTCAAGGTGCTCACATGGCTGGACCGGAATCTTAGCTGGAAGAAAGATTATAAAACAAGGGATCGGTTGGATTGTGGGTAATGGGCAGAAGATAAACGTGTGGGAGGATGCTTGGCTATCATCTTCTACCCCTTTACGTCCATATGGTCCTCCTCCCTTGGATGCCATAGAGTTGAAAGTTGCGAACTTAATACACTTGAGCTCTAAGGAATGGAATATCGAAGCCATCCGACATTATCTACCTCACTATGAGGAATTGATTACAAGAATTGTTCTTAGCTCCTTTGATATGGAGGATACAATCTCTTGGTTACCGGTCAAATCCGGCTCTTATAACACGAAATCAGGCTATGCTTTAAGCAAGATCAATGTTGCTCCGATGGAGATTGAGATATTTGATTGGAAAGCAAGTATCTGGAATGTAAAAACTTGTCCAAAACTAAAAACATTTCTTTGGAAGCTTAAGCGTGGGCACTGGCTGTGGGGAGTAACCTCATACTACGTGGAGTTCTAGAAGGAGTAAGGTGCAAACACTGTGGAGAGGCCGAGGATGAACTGCACTTTGCCCTGTCTTGTTCGTTTGCTGTAAAAGTTTGGGACTTGGCACCGATTATGTTCAAGCCGGATCCAACTTCAGTGAGCAACATCAACCAACTTCTTACCTCGGCTCGTCGTCAGGTTAACTTACCCCCTTGTGGAGCTGCGGGAACCCCTTTATTCCCGTGGTTGATATGGCATTTATGGAAGGTGAGAAATCAATCTCTCTTTGAAAACAGAGCAAGCACAGCCCAAGAAGTTATTTTAAGGTCAATAATTGATGCTCGGGCATGGAAAGAAGCTCAATTAAATTTGGTTTCTTCAAAATCATCACAACCTGCTCAGACTTCGCCGGTCAGTTTAACCAATGCCAACAATTGTTTTGTGGATGCGTCTTGGCTAGCTTCTTCAAGAAATTGTGGGTTAGGTTGGTGTTTCAAGGATGCAACCATGAAGACCATATCTCAAGGCTCGGAGAACAGGTTGAACGTAGCGTCGGCACTAGTTGCAGAGGCGCTAGCAATGAAAGCGGCCCAAATTGCCGCTATCTCCGGAGGATTCCGTAATCTCAACGTTTTTTCGGATTCCCTTTCTCTTGTCTCACTCCTTAACTCGAAAGGGGTGGTCAATGAGTTGAAGTCTCTTCTTTTCGACATTCGTCGAATTAGCGGTGATTTTACTACTATCTCGTTTTCTCATATTCCTCGCTCGGCAAATGTTCTAGCCGATGCACAAGCTAGACTTGGTTTGTATCATTGACTCTTTATCCCTTATGGAACTTAATATAAGCAATCGGTTTGAACAAAAAAAAAACATGACATGAAAATAAAGCTCAGTGATTCCACAACAACACTATAAAGCAAGAAGCTTTTACTTATTTCCATCACACAATCAAAACACCAAATTAAGAGAGAATGATAAGTGAACACTTACACCAAAGCTCTGTACTTTAGTAGGATTTGCACCAGATAATTCCTCTGCATCTACGGTACCAAAAGGTAAAGAATGATTCAATCTACTAACCCATAACACAAAATTTAATCTCAAACTCACATTCAGCAACATATAGACATCAAATGGTAATCATAACGTAAGAGCATGATTAATAGAGACCCACTAGGGTCTAAATATGGGAAAACGACTAAAAAAAACCTGACCTTTTTGGCGGGAGCCAAAATAACCCCCAACTCATTACTAAACCAATTTAACCTTGATCTTTTGTTGACTTTTGATTTTAACCCTAAACTTTGGTTGACTAAACCAAATTAGCCTCGTCGTTAAGTAGCCTAACGGAACAATTAGGCAGAGTTTAATCTCTGTTACGATTTTCCGTTTAACACTAAACGACCCGTATTGATTTGTTCTTTCAAATCAAAATCCCCAAATCGAATTTAGGGTTCTTCAAACCCAAAAATCCCCAAATCAATTTCTTCACCTCTGCTCACGAAAATCTTCTCAATTTCTGAAATCTGCAATGAGTTCGAGCTCTGAAAAAACGCAGAAATCTGCAATGTGTGTAAACACACAAGGTATACGCGGAATGCCTTTGAAGTGTGTTTGTGGACGAGATGTCACAATTTACACTTCAAAAACGCAAGAAAATCCGGGTAGACCTTTCTTCCGTTGCCCGACGAAAAGAGAGGTAAGAAATCGATTGAATTATGAATTTGTTGTTTACATTGTACACATTTGTTTTGGTGTTTTGATTGAAAACAAATTTGTTGTTTTGAATGAAAATCCGGGTTAATTGGGGGGTTTTGATTGAAAAAAAATTTGTTTTTTGCATAGGACCATTTGTTCAAATGGGTAGAAGTAGCCGTATATGAAGAAGTTGAGGATAATTTACCAAAACTTGGTATACTCGAAAATGAAATCTCAAATGTGAAGGTAGAGGTTGAAGTTTTGAAATCTTTGGTTCAAGAATTGAAAGAAGATGGAATGAGGAGCAATGAAGAAATCCGAAAAGGCAAAATGATGCACAAAATATGTTTTGTGTGTATTTGCTTCATGGTCATTGTTATTGTTTATCTTTTGGTTCATGGTAAGACAAAAGAGGAGAAATTGGTTCGAGGTTACTAGGTAGCTAAGTGTTCAAGATGTGTATGAGATGTGAACCAATATGTAATGTGTACTCAAATGTTCTATTGATGCAACCTTCTTCTTGTTTATGAAACCAATTAGTAATTTGAGTATCTAGAACACAAAAGACACTAACATACAAAGTTTGGTATCATACCATAATCCAAAGTAAAAAAGTTAAAATACCATAATTCAATACAAAGCTTCGTATCATACCATAACACAAACCTTTTTTCCATAACCATAAGCAAAGCAAAAAACAAGCTTGATACCATAGTCTTTGTGATAATCCGAATGCAAAGAAAAAAAGAGATTGGTTCATTGGTTCATCCTAGAGAACTTGACCTTGTGATGCTTGCCCTTGTGATGCTTGACCTTGTGATGCTTGACCTTGTGATGCTTGGCTTTGTGAGAACTATGCATGAACAATCAACAGAAAAATGTAAGAACTATGTAAGAACAATCAACATAAAATTGTAAGAAGATAGGATGATACAAACCTGATTTTTTCTAGGCCGACCCCTTGGTCTTTTTGGTGGATTCTCAACACTTAGTTTTCCACAAGTGCTTTTGTTGTGACCTTCTTCCAAGCAGTTTGAGCAAGAGATGATTCTTTTGGCACGGGTTAACTTGGTTTTACTAGAGGAAGAGGTTGTTTCATTAACTCCTTTACGTCTTCCATAGTTACTAGGTCTACCAGGATTGCCTAATCTAGAAGGTGGTAGCAATACACCTAGTCTATGTGTTTTAGGCCATTTCCGAGGACCTTCTACAGGCCTTATACTTTCCTTGTATGTCTCTTGCCACTTCTTTGTTGTGTAAAACTCAGAAACATAGTCATCAACCTTTTGTTTCTTGGCTGTGATAACACAAGCCGCATGAACACAAGGGATTCCTGTCATTTGCCACTTCCTGCAACCACAAGTTTTCTGTCCCATATCCACAGAATATGCACAACCTCTATCATCTATCTCATACACATTTCCTGTGGCCATGTATCTAATGCATCTTGTAGAATCTTCTATCATTTTTTCTATCTCATCTTGTGCCTTTTTGGTGAATCTGGTCTTTAATCTATTAGCCAGAATAGACCTTCTCGTACTACGCTCCATACACTGTCTCCTAATATCCTCTAGCATCTCTAACAAGGGTTTCCTTCTAGCTTCCTTAATGGTTCTATTAAAAGACTCACAAAGGTTGTTCAAGATATCATTGCAGAAGGTGCCTATCCTAAAGTAAGCTCTAGACAATGATGGAGGATTGGTTCTTTGTAGAGATTCAAACGCACCTGGATTATACTTGTTCAAGGCATCCATGTGTTCATCATATTCTCCAATAGTGTAGCTGCGTGCAATCTTCCAGAACAGCCTCTGTAGTTCTAAATCATTGCTGTCTCTCTTCCAATTATCCAGTTTGTGCTTACAACACATCCTATGCTCTGCTTGTGGAAGACAATTCATCACAGCCTTGACTATACTCTGCACACAGAAACAAACAATGAAATAAGTACAATTACAGTAGATATGAAGAGAGTTTACAATTTATTTCTGAAAATTACCTGATGTTTATCAGAAATAACTGCAATGCCTTTTCCTTCATCTAGTTCCAAATCAGTTGTCAGAAGTCTCATAAACCAGTTCCAGTTTGTATCATTTTCTACTTCAACTACAGCCCATGCAATAGGCACTATCCGATTATCTCCGTCTGTGTTTTGTTGTATACGCTCCTCTTCTTCATCTTCTTCTTCTTCAGTACGCAAAGGATCTGGAATCCTTTCTTCATTCCAGACATCATCATCACCACTCTCTGCATCAACAATATCTTCAACATTATCCTCAGCATTCATGTTACCCTCTTCTTCTTCTTCTTCCTCCTCCTCCTCATCTTTTTCTTCTTCTTCTTTATCAGAATCATCGTCGACTTCAGCATCAACAATGGTGTTAGCATCATCGTCACCAACCACTTCGCAGTCATCTTCGCAGCAACGATTATCATCACCGACCTCGTCAATTTGATTTCGTCGACGGAAGATAAGCTTTTTCCGTCTGAGTTGAACCATTTTCGTGAGCAGAGGTGAAGAAATTGATTTGGGGATTTTTGGGTTTGAAGAACCCTAAATTCGATTTGGGGATTTTGTTTTCAAAGAACAAATCAATACGGGGTCGTTTAGTGTTAAACGGGAAACCGCAACAGAGATTAAACTCTGTCTAATTGTTCCGTTAGGCTACTTAACGACGAGGTTAATTTGGTTTAGTCAACCAAAGTTTAGGGTTAAAATCAAAAGTCAACAAAAGATCAAGGTTAAATTGGTTTAGTAATGAGTTGGGGGTTATTTTGGCTCCCGCCAAAAAGGTCAGGGTTTTTTTAGTCGTTTTCCCGTCTAAATATGGTGTCTAAAGATTAATTTATCATTTAATAAAAAAATTGGGTGTCTAAAAAACAGATTTGGGGTCTAATTTTGGATTTTTTTTGGGAGTTAAGACCCGATGACAGTGGTTGAATTTGGGTTGTTGGATGGAAATAAAACAATTCTTCTTTCTTCTTCTTCCGTCTACTTCTCCGTGTTTCCTCTAATCCTCGAATCCAGTTTGTGTAGAAGAGATCTTCAGTTTTGTGATTTGGTTGGGTTTGTATCGCCATCGATGATCACCGTGGTCGAGCGGTGGTTTTCTCATCGGATGGCTACTTCTCTTCCCCCATCTACCGTTTGTTATCTCGATTCCGGAACTTTCAGCGTGATTCTCTCCCTTTTACTCCCGCTTTTTATCTCCGACGAGGTTTGAATCATCGCCTTCTTAAATCTCTATGATCTGTATAGCTATCTGGATTTTGTGTGTAGAGCTAATTGATCTTACCTTACGATTTCCTCTGTTTCATCTTTGTTTTCTCAATTGTGTATTTTCTTAAGCGCAACATCGATTAGCTCTATTTGGTTTGCATCAGCTTTAAGGGATGATCCTGACTCCTGATGATTGTTTATATGTTATATTCTTTGGTTTTGTTAATGCTAATTTTTGGATTGTGGTATTTTTTGATAGATATACTGTTTGTATTTGGAGAATTTGTGTTTGTATGGACAGAGATGGTATGCAGAGGAAAGATTGGCCTTCTCTTGTTGTTGTTCATAGTGATTGTTGGTTGCTATCTGTTTCTTTCTACTTTGGTGCTCGCCTTAATCGTAATGAGATGGTATTACTTTTCTTTTTTTAACCCCTAATTTGATTCTCTACTTGATTTCGATGGATCTTGTTTTTGTTTCTTGGCTCTTTTTGTTCTGGCTTGAAGCTTTTTCAAGGATTAAGTGAAAATGTGTAGAAAATGGTGATTTTTTGTGATAATGATAGAGTTTGTTGTGTGTATGTTTGTTTGATCTTTCTCGATTTTGATAATTTCGATATTGGACCTAGTCTATAATAAGCATCCTTGTTCTTCTTTCACTTGGAATTTGATGCTTTTCATCTCTTAAGGATGTGAAGTAATTACCGATTCTATTTTGGTCTATTGTTTTTATTTCTTTCAAGAATACCTCTACATTGTTTCTGATTCTCTACTAAATGCTTGCGGGTCAGTGGGAAACTCCGTGCTGCACGTGCTAAGTTGATGAAATTCAGTTCAGCCATTCAAGAAGTACATTGATTCTGCAGTAAGGCATGTTCTACTTAGACATATCAGTTCCTCCCACTGTCTTTAATGCGGTATTGTGGATCATATTCGTGTAAGCCCGTTACTCGAACCATTGTCCATGATTTATGTAGCCTGAGTGTGGTTAACCCTGTGTGCAGGGAGTGATAGGCATTAAGGTGAAGATAATGCTGGAGTATGACCCCACGGGCAAACTAGGATCGAAGATGCCACTGCCGGATGTTGTGATCACCCGTACTCACTTTTTAGACCCAATTGGGTCTGCATTAATCATGTTATAACCAAAAGTGTCTTAAAATATAAAACTGAATTAATTAATATTTTAGACACCCACTTTTTAGACCCAATTGGATCTGCATTAATCATGCTCTAACCGATGTCGAGCTATCCAGAATTACGCACCAAGAATAACTCTCTTCACACGTCGCCGGTTGCTCAATGTTTGGAGATGCGGTTCACACAAATTGATGGGATCAGCTTCAATGTTCAATCTTTAGTTCCCAATCAAGTTAAAATCGCAGCTGGAATGTTGACAATAGAGGGAATTTGATATTATTTAGTGAATTCAATTGAATAAAACCCAAATTTTTCGCCGGGAATTTTTTTACCGGAATCGAGCTCAAAGGGAGAGAAAGAGGAAAGGGGTAGAGTTCTGATTGGATTTCTTCTGATTTTTTAAAACAAAAACCATGGATTAGAGGGATAAATTCGGAATTCTCTCTTTCTCTACACAAGAGAGTGTTTTAGATAGTACAGGAGTGTAGTAGAGAGGAGTGAAAAGAGATTGGAGTGTTTGAGAAATTGATCCCAACCGTACCTCGATTGATTCTTTGTTTCCTTCATTGAAGGCTTTTTTGTGTGGTTACCGGATAAAAGTGCTTTTGATCGCGTTTTTGGTGTTGCTCGACCTTTCTTTATCTTTATTTCCTATTGTCCCCTTTTATATCTTTTTAAGTGTTCATGTTGTGTATGACAAGTTTTTTTAACTCGGTTGCTTCACAACTATGAGCTTTGAGAAACAATCGATTGACTTCATGTTCTTTAAATTTTTTTGCCACGGAAACATTTTCTTAAGGCTAGCTTTATGTTTCCAACAATTTGTAATCTTAAAATGTTCATTTTAATGATATTTACATTTATAAGAAGAAGAAAAAACAACATTTTATGTATTTGTCCTAGAAAAGACACCGTTGTCACAAAACTTCAACATCTATTGTTGAGTAAACTTCAAGAATCTTCTAGCTGAAGAAATCCTTAATCAAGTAGGATTAGGATAAGGAAATAGCTATTAGAAAAGGATATAGGATTAGAGAAGAATAAAGGAAAATCTACTCCTATATGTATGATCACCAAGTTGTGGATTGATCATAAGAGAGAATTAAGAAAAACTTTGCATGTTTAGTTTTGAGTTAAGTTTCTAAACATCAATAAAGAGAAAAGTCTTTATTAAAGCTAAGTTATTCTTTCAATACTTTATTTGGTATCAGAGCCAGGTTTTCGTTCCTGAGACAATATGAAGATCATAAATACACATAGTTGTCGAACCCGAGTTATGGGAGATACAAAGACACCGTCGAGAAGGAAGGAATCTATACTGGCATTGGTTCTATGTCCGATGTTGACAGCGACAGTATGGTCTATGCGGATGAAAGTTACCTTGCGGGTTCATATGGTCTGGGAAGCAGTTGAGCCCGGCACAACCGAAGCTGAGAAAAACGATATAGCAACTGCTTTGTTACTCCAGTCGATTCCCGAAAATCTCATACTTCAAGTAGGTGACCAAAACTCACCTAAAGAAATATGGGAATCAATAAAATCAAGAAACCTGGGAGCAGAAAGAGTTAAAGAAGCGCGACTTCAAACTTTAATGTCTGAATTCGAATGCCTAAAGATGCAGAAGACAGAAACAATTGACGATTTTTCAGGAAAAATCTCTGAACTCGCATCAAAATCAGCCGCGTTAGGTCAATCACTTAAAGAATCAAAGTTGGTGAAAAAATTCCTCAACAGTTTGCCAAGAAACAGGTTTATACATATCATCGCATCACTTGAGCAAGTTTTGGACCTAAACAAAGCTGGTTTTGAAGATATTGTTGGACGTTTTAAGGCATACGAGGAGCGTATACTTGATGATGTCAATAATGGAGAGACACAAGGTAACTAGCTATTCACGAAATCAAATTCATACGGAAACAAAGCTAGCCACAAATTCTCACAAGGAAGAGGAAGAGGTCGAGGTCGTGGGAGAGGTTTTCGAGGAAGAGGCCGAGGGAGATTTAATTCTCAAGACAGAAACAGAGACAAGAAGGATAGATCACACGTGATTTGTTACCGGTGCGACAAACCAGGTCACTTTTCTTCTATGTGCCCCGATAGAAAGCAGAGAGTTCAAGAAGTTAATAAAATTGAAACACAAGAAGCAGAGGAGGCACTTTATATGCACAAAAATGTGTTTCTTAATGAAGAAAAACTCATTCCTAAGAAGTTCGAAACCAAAAAAGAAGGGAATGGAATTTGGTACTTGGACAATGGTGCGAGTAACCATATGACGGGAATAAGATCTTTCTTCGCAGAGCTGAATGAGAATATAAAAGGGAAGGTTAAATTCGGTGATGGCTCCTGTGTTAATATCAATGGGAAAGGATCCATACTTTTTGAAGGAAAAACAGGTGAACAGAGACTCATGACCGATATTTATTACATTCCATATTTAAAAAGCAACATAATCAGTTTGGGTCAAGCCACAGAATACAGGTGTGATGTTAGAATGAGGGGTGATTATCTAACACTACGAGACTCTACCGGAAAGCTCTTAGCTAAAGTGACTCGATCTCATAATCGATTGCACAAGATTAATCTGAAGATTGGAAAACCTATGTGCCTGCAGTCAAGAATTGAAGAAGACAAGTGGAGATGGCATGTTAGACTCAACCATATAAGTTTTAAAAAAATAGAGTCTATGTCAAATTTGGAGATGGTTTACGGTTTACCAAAAATTGATGGAGAAAGACAAATTTGTGAATCATGTCTAGTCGGTAAACAAACAAGGCAAGTATTCCCCAAATCAACTCAGTTTCGATCATCTATTCCCTTGGAGTTGTTACATGTTGATTTGTTTGGACCCATTACACCATCTACTCTTGCAAGAAATAGATATATCTTTGTTATCATTGATGATCACACAAGATATATGTGGACGATTCTACTAAAAGAGAAGAGTGATGCCTTTGAGAAATTCAAAACATTCAACAACTTAGTAGAAAAAGATATTGGAAAGATGATCTTAACATTGTGAACGGACAGAGGTTACGAGTTCACATCAAGAGAGTTCCAAGATTTTTGTAACAAGAATGGAATCAAACGACACTTGACGGCTCCTTACACTTCGCAACAAAACGGAGTAGTAGAAAAAAGAAATTGTACGTTAATAGAGATGACACAAAGTATTCTTAAAGCAATGAGGGTTCCAAACTACTTATGGGGAGAAGCGGTTCGTCACTCCACCTATTTGATTAATCGTGTCCCCACTAGAGCTTTAAAAAATCAAGCACCCTACGAATGCCTGAGAAACAAGAAGCCTAACATCGAACATCTCCAAGTTTTTGGTTCTCTCGCCTACGTAAGAATTGAAAGTGAGCATCTCAAGAAGTTAGACAACTGTTCTCAGAAGTTGGTGCATCTTGGAATCGAACAAGGATCTAAGAGCATCACCATCCATGTATCTTAGTGAGGTTCTTAGGGGAAAAAAAGGAAGAAAGTGAGTGTGTTTGAATATAAAATTAATAAAAGTTAAGAAAAAGATGAAAGAGAGATCTTAAAATGGAGGGATAAGAACTTTTGGAGAGTGGTTTTTGAAAGGAAGAGATAGTGTTTAAATATAAAATTAATAAAAGTTGAGTAAAAGAAAGAAAGATAGTGTATAAAGTTGAGTAAAAAGAAGAGAGAGTGTGTATTTTAATAATTTTATATTTAAGAATTTGGTATAAGAACTTAGTAAGACACATGGATGGAGATGGCCTAAGGCGTATAGACTCTATAACCCAACCACTAGAACGATCGTTGTAAGCAGAGATGTGTTTTTCGACGAAAAAGGATATTACGATTGGAAGGGAGAGAATAGAACTGTTGAAGGTGATCCTGGAATGTTCAAGATGGCTTGGGGAGAAATAATGGATAATAGAGATGGACCATTCATGGCCGAAAATCAACCTGTAGACGAGAATCCTGAAATAAATCAAGATGAAGAAGATGATGATGTAGTGTCGCTCGACACAAATGAAGCATCGATCGACACTAATGCCGATGTGACACAACATGAACAGCAAGAAGGAGTTCATCTCTCAATGATGAACCATTCACCTATCAAGAAGCAAAGGATTCGGTTGAATGGACAAACGCGTGTATAGAAGAAATTGATTCAATCAATAAGAATAAAACTTGGTTATTGGTAGAAAAACCATCTAGAGTGAAAGTGATCGGCCTTAAGTGGGGTTTTAAGGTTAAAAGGAACGCATACGAATCAATAAACAAGTTTAAAGCGAGACTCGTAGCAAAAAGCTATGTACAACAATCAGGATACAATTTTGACGAAGTGTTCGCGCCAGTTGCTCGCCTTGAGACGATTCGAATGCTAATTGGTTTAGCTGCATCACATGGTTGGGAGATTCATCATCTTGATGTCAAGATCGCTTTCTTACACGGTGAATTAAATGAAGAAGTTTATGTTTCACAACCCGAAGGATTTAAAAAGAAGGGAGAAGAACATAAGGTTTTCAAATTATCGAAATCTTTATACGGATTAAGGCAAGCTCCACGCGCCTGGAACACGAAGCTTGATCAAATATTGAAAAGCATGAAGTTCAATAAATGTTCAAAGGAGAGTTCTGTATACAGGAAGGAAGAAGGAGCCGAACTTCTCATTATTGTTGTGTATGTTGACAATCTTTTTGTAAAAGGGAATTCTTTAGAGATCATTAATTAATTCAAAGCTGGTATGTCCTCTAAGTTTGAAATGTCAGACCTTTGCAAGCTCACATATTATCTCGGCATCGAAGGGAGTCAAAGCAAAGATGGGATTGAAATAAAATAAGAAGCATACGCACGACGGATCCTAACGGAAGCTTGACTTGATGGCTGCAATGCTACTCATATTCCTATGGAGTTTGGTTTGCAATTATCAAAAGGAAAAGAAGGAGACACCGAGATCGATGCCACCGTATACAGAAGAAGAATCGGATGTCTTTGATATCTATTTCACACAAGACCATTCTCAATTGGAGTTTTAAGCAGGTACATGAACGATCCAAGGGAACTTCATGGTAAAGCATTAAAGCAGCTTCTAATGTATTTACAAAGTACAACAACCTTTGGAATAATTTACAAGAAAGGTGGAACAAGAATCATCACCGGATATAGTGATAGTAGTCACAACACCGATCCTGATGATGGAAGAAGCACAATCGGACACGTTTTCTTTCTTGGCAAATCCCCGATCACTTGGTGTTCTCAGAAGCAAGACACAATGGCTTTATCATCATGTGAGACCGATTTTATGGTTGCTACAGAAGCTGCAAAACAAGCTATCTGGCTCTAGGATTTGCTAAGTGAGATTACTGGACAAGAAAGCAAGAAGACGATAATCCGAATTGATAATAAATCTGTGACTGCATTGACAAAGAACTCGGTATTTCATCGAAGAAGTAAGCACATTCATAAGAGGTATCATTTCATCAGAGAATGCATTGAGAATGAGCAGCTTGGAGTCGAACACGTTCCCGGAGAAGAACAGCGAGCGGATCTTCTAACTAAAGCCCTAGCAAGAATCAAGTTTAAGGAAATGAGAAGTTTGATCGGAGTTCAAGACCTCTCGAAGAAAGACTTGAAGCTTAAGGGGGTGAATATTGAGTAAACTTCAAGAATCTTCTAGCTGAAGAAATCCTTAATCAAGTAGGATTAGGATAAGAAAATTGCTATTAGAAAAGGATATAGGATTAGAGAAGAATAAAGGAAAATCTACTCCTATATGTATGATCACCAAGTTGTGAATTGATCATAAGAGAGAATTAAGAAAAGCTTTGCATGTTTAGTTTTGAGTTAAGTTTCTAAACATCAATAAAGAGAAAAGTCTTTATTAAAGCTAAGTTATTCTTTCAATACTTTATTTGGTATCAGAGCCAGGTTTTCGTTCCTGAGACAATATGAAGATCATAAATACACATAGTTGTCGAACCCGAGTTATGGGAGATACAGAGACACCGTCGAGAAGGAAGGAATCTATACTGGCATCGGTTCTATGTCCGATGTTGACAGCGACAAACTATACTGTATGGTCTATGCGGATGAAAGTTACCTTGCGGGTTCATATGGTCTGGGAAGCAGTTGAGCCCGGCACAACCGAAGCTGAGAAAAACGATATAGCAACTGCTTTGTTACTCCAGTCGATTCCTGAAAATCTCATACTTCAAGTAGGTGACCAAAACTCACCTAAGGAAATATGGGAATCAATAAAATCAAGAAACCTGGGAGCAGAAAGAGTTAAAGAAGCGCGACTTCAAACTTTAATGTCTGAATTCGAATGCCTAAAGATGCAGAAGACAGAAACAATTGACGATTTTTCAGGAAAAATCTCTGAACTCGCATCAAAATCAGCCGCGTTAGGTCAATCACTTAAAGAATCAAAGTTGGTGAAAAAATTTCTCAACAGTTTGCCGAGAAACAAGTTTATACATATCATCGCATCACTTGAGCAAGTTTTGGACCTAAACAAAGCTGGTTTTGAAGATATTGTTGGACGTTTTAAGGCATACGAGGAGCGTATACTTGATGATGTCAATAATGGAGAGACACAAGGTAACTAGCTATTCACGAAATCAAATTCATACGGAAACAAAGCTAGCCACAAATTCTCACAAGGAAGAGGAAGAGGTCGAGGTCGTGGGAGAGGTTTTCGAGGAAGAGGCCGAGGGAGATTTAATTCTCAAGACAGAAACAGAGACAAGAAGGATAGATCACACGTGATTTGTTACCGGTGCGATAAACCAGGTCACTTTTCTTCTATGTGCCCCGATAGAAAGCAGAGAGTTCAAGAAGTTAATAAAATTGAAACACAAGAAGCAGAGGAGGCACTTTATATGCACAAAAATGTGTTTCTTAATGAAGAAAAACTCATTCCTAAGAAGTTCGAAACCAAAAAAGAAGGGAATGGAATTTGGTACTTGGACAATGGTGCGAGTAACCATATGACGGGAATAAGATCTTTCTTCGCAGAGCTGAATGAGAATATAAAAGGGAAGGTTAAATTCGGTGATGGCTCCTGTGTTAATATCAATGGGAAAGGATCCATACTTTTTGAAGGAAAAACAGGTGAACAGAGACTCATGACCGATATTTATTACATTCCGTATTTAAAAAGCAACATAATCAGTTTGGGTCAAGCCACAGAATACGGGTGTGATGTTAGAATGAGGGGTGATTATCTAACACTACGAGACTCTACCGGAAAGCTCTTAGCTAAAGTGACTCGATCTCATAATCGATTGCACAAGATTAATCTGAAGATTGGAAAACCTATGTGCCTGCAGTCAAGAATTGAAGAAGACAAGTGGAGATGGCATGTTAGACTCAGCCATATAAGTTTTAAAAAAATAGTCTATGTCAAATTTGGAGATGGTTTACGGTTTACCAAAAATTGATGGAGAAAGACAAATTTGTGATTATAGAAGAATAAAGGAAATAGGATTAGAGAAGAATAAAGGAAAGTCTACTCCTATATATATGATCACCAAGTTGTGGATTGATAATAAGAGAGAATTAAGAAAATTTTTGTATGTTTAGTTTTGAGTTAAGTTTCTAAACATCAATAAAGAGAGAAGTCTTTATTAAAGCGAAGTTGTTCTTTCAATACTTTATCTATAATTGTATATGACGTACAGAGCTAGTCTATAACGAAAAACGTTGGTCCGGATCAAATAAAAATTTGTGATCCTATAGAAAAAAATAAAGGGAGAACGGTCAAAAAAACCCTCAACTTTCCGCGTTAAACCAAACAAACCCTCAATTACATACTAAACCATTTTAATCTCCATCTTTTGTTGACTTATTATTTTTAATCTTATATTTTTGTTGACCAAGCCAAATTAGACATGACGTTAACTCGAATAACGGAATGATTTAACGGCGTTAAATTATTTCGAGAAATTGGTAAAAAAAAACCTCAACTCTCCGCCTTCAACCAAACAAACCCTCAACTACATACTAAACCATTTTAATCTCCATTTTTTGTTGACTTTTTATTTTTAATCCTATAATTATGTTGACCGAGCTAAATAAGACCCGTCGACTTACTATTTTTAATCATATAATTTTGCTGACCAAGCCAAATTAGATTCGTTGTTAATTCGAGTAACGAAAAATTTTAACGGTGTTAAACTTTTTAAAAAAATTTCCATCGTTTAAATTTTTTTTATAAATAGACATAGATTATGCAAAGAAGTATTTGAAATCATGACCTCTAGAGTAGAAATAAACTAATTACCACCGTGCCACTATGACTTTTTGTCACAACTAAGAAAACAATATGTATATGACCACTATCATTAGTTTTTTTTTTGCTAAAAGCCACTATCATTAGTTGTCCCTTGGTCTTCTTCTCCTTCGATTCTTCTTCTCGGATCTTGAAACGACAACCTGAAAACATGGGCATTCTCCCTTGTTGTCCAAACGGAGTTGAATGATTACTCGTTGGAATTCCCAAAGTACATTCCTACTCCTCCACTGCTAGATCTACCGTTACTGCTACATAGATATAGCGTTCGGATTTTTGTGGTGCGAAGAAGAATGCAGACCTACCGAAGACATTGTGACTGTGATTCGTCTCGGCGGCGGCGATAGAAAAAAGAATATGAAGAATTGTTGAGGAAAGAAGAAGCGTGAATAGAAAATGGTTATATAAAAAAGTTACCGTAGCACAATGGTATTAGACACTGTTTGGACTTAGGGGTCATGAGTTCGAATTTCAATTTGACAAAACATTTGTTTTTAAAAAAAAAATTCAAACAACGTCGTTTTGAGTAAACGAAATTTTTTTAAAAAATTTAACATTTTTAAATCATTTCGTTATTCGAATTAACGACATGTCTAATTTGGCTTGGTCAAAAAATATATAGGATTAAAAATAATATGTCAACAAAAGATGGAGATTAAAATGGGTTAGTATGTAGTCGAGGGTTTATTTGGTTTGAGACATATAGTTGAGGGTTTTTTTAACCATTTTTTTGAAATAATTTAACGCCGTTAAATCATTCCATTATTCGAGTTAACTACATGTCTAATTTGGCTTGGTCAACAAAAGTATGAGATTAAAAACAACAAGTCAACAAAATGTAAAGGTTAAAATGGTTTAGTGTGTAATTCAAGGTTTTTTTGGTTTAGGCCGACGAGTTGAAGGTTTTTTTAGTCATTTTCCCAAAAAATAAACTTGGTTTTTCAATTTTATTAAATCAATTATCTAAATAAAATGATGCTAAAAAGATAAAGAGTTTGTGATGCAAATCTTTTGATAAGTTTGTTTTTGTTTTGGATCGAGCCTCCTAATATCGCCGAACATAAAGAACTCTTCACTGATATCATCAACTCAACTAGGTTGGGGGTAGAAAGTTATTTAGCTACGAGGTTCGTTGTCAATCAAATTAGTTTTGGCCCATTTCTTTTCAAAGAGATGGAGTTAAACTTGTGTCCACAAATTTGACAGATTCTTGCTGCTTTACAAACGATAGACGTTAGGTTTTTTTTAATTCCATGGACCTTTATCATATGGTCTTTGTTCTACTTCACTCACATTTTTAACCCATAAAATCATGCAGCTACACTACCACTCGTGTCGGCAGTGTCTGGATATAGCCACGTGTCCGAATAGAAGATAAACCCACGTGGAAGAGGTACGGATGCTTAGTTCGAGACAGATCCAATAATACACTCTCTCCGATCCTGGTATATTGATTTTCTAGCATTTTTCACACAAATTAAGACTTTTTCATAACAATAAACCAATAATTATTCTTTATATTCAAATAGTCTCATTAAATATTTCTTGGAACTTACAATTTGTTAAATCTAAATTGATTAAAAAATATAAAAAGTCTAGAACATCAATATTTGTGGAACACCAATAATATGCTAGAAAATCAATTTCCAAGGAACAGAGGGAATAGTTTGAAAATTACATAACAGACTGATTAAATTCTTGAAAATGAAAGTCAACGAAATGATCTAGCACCGGTAACGGTAACATGTCCCTCCTCCCAATTGAATGCTAAATTAAACATTTTCTTACACCTCCAAAGCCTCCCATAGGACTGCGGTGGTGGTAGTTGTGGAAAGAACATGCAAGTGACAAATAAAAGGCTCTACTCTCTAGCATGTGGTACCACGACATAAACAAATAATTTAATAAAAAACAATATATACTCTTGAAATTTTTTGAATCCTCTTTCAAAGTCCAGATGATATATTATCCAGATGATTGCAAGGAAAAAAAATTATTTGCTTAAATAAATTAATTTGGGAAAAAATTATGAAAAGATATGAATCTCTCTAAATAAATAGTGGGCATATTAAAATAATACACGATATTATGTCAAATAGTGCGACATTAGATAAAATAGATAATTTATGAAAACACGTGTGAAATCAATTCTATTTTGTAAAATCTTATCACATTGGAATATCATGTACAGAAAAATTATCTACTATAGTTACACAAGAAAAGAAAATTGGTGTTCAAGATTCATTCAAAGTCACTTATATACAAGTTTTCTTAAGATTGATATACTACGGAATAAGATTTTCGGTAGACGCAATAGAGAGTGAGAACAATTGAAACATACTCCAAACGAAATAGCACTACATATTCTAATAAATATATGAATTGTTACTTATCGAAAGTAATTACAAAGTGGTTAGAAACAAAATTTCCTAACCTTCCATCGGAAGTGTCAAGAGTCAACCAGTGACGACCACTCTGATTGCATTGAAATTAGGACCGTGTGCTTGTGGAAATTTCAACATCTTACAAAAAGCCTTGAAAAACGTTTTGATCACTTTTATTTTTATTTTTGATAACTTCGTTTTGATCACTTCCATTGTTAAAGTTAAAATTGTTTTAGATTTTTGTCATTAAATTGTTCACTTGTTGTACTAGTAATAATAAGAAAAATGGCAACATCGTTCTGGTGGGAACCCTCGAGGAATATACCGATGCCATATCAGCTGTGAAATAAAGGTAGACGTCACAGAAGTAGGTGGGCCTTTAGTGGGCCATAGATGTACTGAAAAGTTCCCCACTTTCTTATTTTTTTGGTCATTTTCAATTAAAAGCCACAACTATTTCTTCTTTAATTTTTATCGGTCCAAAATTAGATACTTATAAAATTTATTTTGATTTGTTGTCTTTGCAATTCACAAGCGCAAATTATTAAATTTGCACGATTGATGGAGGCAAGCTACTTACATAAGAATACATGTTGTTCTAAAGCGAGTTGAAGAAGCTATGGAGTCGGTTTTCGTATTTAATGTACGAGAAATCAACGTGAGAGAGAATTAAGCAAATTGTGCACACAAAAAACCAGTGAATGGAGTTTATATTTGTTTTTTTTTTTTAATTTGATTCCATACTATTAGATTGTCTTCTACATACTTTTGGAGAGAAACAAAATTGCGTACTTTTGAGTTGTGAGTTGGTGAAAAAAAAAACTTTGGGGTGATAGTTGGTGAAAAACGAAATAGAAATATCTTCTCATATAATGTTTTTTTCTTTAAATTCATTAATTGCTCCTTGATTTTAATTTTCAAATGGTCAACATGAAAAGGATTTTCCCAGTATTAATTATGGTGGTAAAAACATAAAATATGGAAGGTATCCTAAATGCATATTAACGTACTCTTAGCATTTTGGATTCGATTCGACTAGAGTGTGAATCGAATACACATTCAATTTGTTGATACTATTGTATTTTGTTTTTATTTTGTCACTCTGTATTTTGTTTTAAAAATCTTCTAAACAACATTGGGAAATGCAAATGCCAAGTGGCAAAATCCGGTCCAAACTAAGCAGCTAGGGCTTCCTCGTTTACAAGTGGACTTATTTATACATATAAGTTATTAACAAACACACGTTTATATATAGAGCTTCATATCTATAAAAGGAGGTAGAGAGACTAGTGAGAGGAAACGGCTGAGAATCCGGGAATCACAAAACGAAATAGAGAGTGGGAAGCATTAGATACGGGAGGGTCCACGTAAGACCCGTGCTCCACTTTGATTCTCTCAATATCTTCATTTCCTTAATTTTTCTTGCGTCACTTTGGATCAATATCAATCAAAAAGATCTGAAAAGATGAAGCTTGAGTATTTGGATTACATACTTGTGCCTTTAGGGATGGCTTTGATGTTATTTTATCATCTATGGCTTCTCCACTGCATCATCCACCGTCCTTCCTCCACCATCGTCGGCCTCAACGCATTCAATCGCCGCCTTTGGGTCCAAGCCATGATGGAGGTATTTCCATTATAATTTTTTTATATGATATTTTTATTTATATACATAGTTTTTTTTTGTGAGAGTGTTTATTCCTATAGATCTCTTCATAAGTTTTTTGCATGTGTCGATATGAACATTTTCCTGGAAAAATGAGAACTTTTTTCTTGAGGAAAAGTTGATTCAGCTCATTGGTTAGTTGTTGGAGATAATTAAGGAGAATCCCGTGCATATTGATAAATATTGATTGTATACTATTTTTACTTGACGTAACGATAAATATTTAATTAATTGAATAAAGATGTGAATGTGTAGAGATTTTTTTTTTTTTTGAAACTTTGATGCATGTGTAGAGATTTTCCTGGTTTCAGTTCCTTTTCTGTTGGAAAATGAAAGGTTGAGAATCTGTATATATGTTTATTTATGTGTGTGTAAATCATCATGCATGCCGCATGCGCCTCACCATTGTTTTTTTTTATTGGTGGAGATATTTTTTTTTTGTCGACTTATTGGTGGAGATGTCTTTTCTTTTTCATTTGTGAACATAATTTTAATAAAGTTCTTTACGTAAATATCAGTTTCTGGAAATTTCCTTAAAAATGAGTCCTCAAGTGTGAAAGATATTAACACTATAAAAAAGATGCTTTGCATTTCTGGGAAAAAACCAATGCTTCGTCAAATGTCAATAGAAACTTATTTTCTCCACCAATAATACTCTTCCTTTTTTCTAAGTTTTCAGATTTCTTACACTGATTAGATTTACAACTAACTATTTGTATCCGTTTACAACTAATGAGAACAGGACTCATCTAAAAACGGCGTTCTAGCGGTTCAAACGCTAAGAAACAACATAATGGCGTCAACTCTACTGGCATCAACTGCAATAATGTTGTGTTCACTAATCGCTGTACTAATGACAAGCGGTACAGGAGACCGATCGGTTTGGTTTGTATTCGGGGACAAAAGCGACCGTGCTTTTTCGCTAAAGTTCTTCTCAATCCTAGTGTGTTTCCTAGTAGCGTTTCTTCTGAACGTCCAATCAATCCGTTATTACAGCCATGCAAGCATCCTCATCAATGTCCCCTTTAAACACCTCATGGCGGTTTCTTCGGGTGGTCATAGTCATGGTAGTCTCATGATAAACCAAGACTATGTGGCTGCAACGGTTAACCGTGGGAGTTACTTCTGGTCGTTAGGACTAAGAGCGTTCTACTTCTCATCGCCATTGTTCCTATGGATTTTTGGTCCCATCCCAATGTTCATAACTTGTTGCATTCTAGTCTTCTTGTTGTACTTCCTCGATTTAACGTTTGACTCGATGGAATGTAGCGTTGGGGTTGCGGAAGCAGAAGCAGAAGAGCCGGAAATTAGAAGCCTAGCTCAAAATGTGTAATAGTTTTAAAACTAACAATGGTTAGGGAGAGTTTGTTGTATGAAACATATTCATCTTATAAATTGTAGTGATTCAGGTTCAATGGTCGTTGAACCGTGTCAAAATGTAACTTATGTTTAGTGAATAAAATTGTTATCATTCACAGGCTTGTCTAATTAAATTGACAATTTGGTTGCACATTTAAATTATATGAAGATGGACCATGACATGTTTATTTTAGATGGAAAACTATGTCTACTTAAAGTTGTAGAGTTCTTCTCCTTCTAGTACTAATATTGGTAAAGTTATACTGTGAAATCAACTCTTGGTCATCCACTCCACTGAGCTTGATATTATGATCCCAATCTAATTGTTCATCTGGCAACAACATTAATTGTTTTAGATCCCTTTACCATATCTGTTGAAACAAACTCCGATATTTCATCTTAACAAATCTTTCTTTATTTGAATTTTAATTAAAAATTAGTACTATATATTAAAACTTTCAATAATGACATTGACAAAAAAGTGAACCTTTCCATGGTAGTTTAATTTTATGATAATTTATCAACAAATTCAAAATTTTGGTTTTTTTTTTTTTGTGTCATGAATTTTACTATGAAGAGCTAGAAAACAGGGGAAGTTCATACTAACAACAAGTCAACAAACATACCGAAGGTAAAAACAGATTTGAAAACAAAAGTTAGCAGCGAGGCCATAACAATCCTCCCAGAGCTAAATACGACTGAAGACATCCATCTCGAGTCACACTATTTGCGTTATCTTGAACTAAGAATTCGCTTTCAAGCTACAAGACACAAAACTGATAAGAAACACATAAAAAAATTTAGGATAATCAAACAATGGAAATGGAAATCCAATGATCATAATTACAAATTTACACCGTTATTTCTGATACGTTCTAAAAAGAGATTTTATAAGAAGATGGATTGGATTTAGTACATTGCTAGTAATAATATATTTTGAAATATTAATATAACATTAAAGATAATTGAAGAGTAGGCATAGGCTGAATCGGAAATCAAAACAAAAACAAAAACAAATTTCAAGGTGCCGGCAAATTGGACCCAAACTGAGGGACGTTGTTATCAACAGTTGGACTATTGTCCTGATTTTCTGGAAAGTGTTAATAGGGAATCGAAAACAAATTTGGCATTGTAATTGATACCCTTTATTTTGTAACAAAATCTTGACGTCTCCTTGTTTTTTCAACTTCGGAGGGAGTATATAAGATCAATCTTCAACAACAAAAACAGAAAGTTGGTCGTGATCGGATTGAAGTTCATCGAAATACAAATTATTACAAAACTTTCGAAAAACAAATTATTAAGTAAACATATATATATATATATATATACACGTCATATAAAAAATATATATAGAAATGAATTTACTAATATCTTCTATAGATAAATTTTAGAAAAATTTATTAGGATATCACCAAACAAAGTGTTTGTTCTTTAGATACCATTAATTTTTTTAAAAAAATTCGATACCACTTTTTTCAAAAAAATAAAATCAAAATTTCCAAAAATACCACAAATACAAAAATTGATTTTTAAAGGGTCTAGAATTTAAATTTTTGGGTTTGGATTAACTATTGTACAATTAGGGTGTATTATAAGGGGGTTGGGTGTAGGTTTAGGGTTTAGTTTTGACCATTTAAAACTAATTTTAATTTTGTGGTATTTTTCAAATATTTTAAAAGTGGTATTTAGGGAACTTTTAAAAATTGGTGGTATGTTGGAAAAAAAAACTTTAAAAAATGGTATATATTAAAATTGCCCTAAACTTTACTCGCTAATAAATCACTACATCCATCATTTTTTTTCTCTAACTAAAATTTGTTTATCCCCTTCCTATTAAATGAAAAGTTGTTTTAGTGAAAGATGATTAGGTGTTTTAGTGTTTTAATTTCATTAGTCAATTTTTCAAAAAATGATGACTTGGATTGGTGACATGGAATGGTGAAAAGATGACATGACTTTTAAACTATTTAAATCATTTGTTGCTCTTGAAAAAACTAATTATATTTATTTGAATTATTAATTTTAAATCTTCCTTTTATAATTTTGCTAAACAAGAATTTAAATTCTGCAGAAAATTATACCCCAAGATTTCATAACAAACTTATTTTCATTTAAAGTCATTCTCGGTTTGGTTTAGCAACCAAAACCATTCTTTTTTTTTTTTTTAAACCATATTTCCCTTTTTAAATAAAGACGAAAGGACGAAACCATATTTCCCTCTTCGTCTTTATTTAAAAAGCTTAACCATTCAAAGTCTCACACAGCTTTTTCTGGGTGATTCGTTTCTCATGGCGACGAAGCTTTTGTCGCTTATTAAGAATTTAAATTCTAGAAGAGAATCATTCCTCCATGTGATCATTCACCACAAACAGATTAATGAGCTCTTGAAACGTACCAGTACTCACTCAACTACAAACAATCTCATTTAAATAAATTCTAGCAATAAGTATTGAATGGTCAATGGAATATCATATATGCATTGTCATCAAGATTAAATTATATGCATAAGAACAGAAATGTAACTTTAGTTTATTAAATGTAAAAAAAATCATTACCAAAATCACACATATATGCATTTGTTGTGAATCAAGAGAAAGAGAAGGGGAATTTCGTATGTTATTTCATTAGGAAATGATCATTTATATAAGATCAATATATGAGAAAAGGAAATTCCTTTTTCTAAAGAGAAAAGGAAAGTACATAATAAGTAAATCCTTGTTCAACAAGGAATCATTAAACCGGCCCTAAAGACTAAGTATAGATGAGCCGTAATGGGCCAAAACTAGTTATGACAATCCACTATGATTTATAACACTCCCCCTTGGATGTCATAACTCTAATGGGCTTGTAATACGCTTTGGATGTTGCTTCATTAAAACCTTACCAAGTAAAATCCAATTGGGATAAAACCGTGGTGAAAGAAAAAGAGTACAACACGTATTACTCCCCCTGTTCTGAACCTCACTGAAGGTCTCTCAATCGACGCATTCCAATCTGATAAGTTAGCTTCTTGAACGTTGAGGTTGGAAGCGATTTGGTTAATAGATCCGCTGAATTTTCACTTGACCGTACTTGTTGCACTTGAACTTCTCCAGCTTTATGCAAATCAGATGTAAAGAAGAATTTTGGCAAGATGTGCTTCGTCCTATCACCTTTGATATAACCGTCCTTAAGCTGTGCTATGCATGCTGCGTTGTCCTCGTACAAAACGGTTGGTTCCTGCTTTCCTTCGGTCATCCCACAATCAACTCTTATGTGTTGGGTCATTAGTCTTAACCAAACACATTTACGACTGGCTTCGTGAATAGCTAATATCTCCGAATGGTTAGATGATGTAGCTGCAATGGTCTGCTTCATTGACCGCCAAGATATTGTCGTTCCACCATGAGTAAAAACATAACCTGTCTGAGACCGAGCATTGTGTGGATCCGAAAGGTAACCTGAATCAGCAAAACCAATTAAAACATCTTTGGATTGGTTAGTATAAAACAGACCCAAGTCTTTCGTTCCTTGTAGGTAACGAAGAATATGTTTAATCCCGTCCCAGTGCCTTTGGGTCGGACATGAGCTGAATCTAGATAGTAAATTCACGGCAAAACATATATCTGGCCTAGTGTAGCTTTCCAGATACATTAAAGCTCCTATGGCACTGAGATATGGCACTTCGGGACCAAGGACGTCTTCATCGTCTCTTTTAGGACCAAACAGATCTTTCTTTAGATCAAGAGATCTCACGACCATTGGGCTGAACAATGGGTGACATTGGTCCATATTAAATCGCTTGAGTACCTTTTCTGTATATGCCATTTGATGCACAAGGATTCCATCGTTAATGTACTCAAGTTGTAATCCCAAACAGAACTTTGTTTTTCCTAAGTCCTTCATCTCAAATTCTTTCTTGAGGTATTCAACTGTTTGGGCGATTTCTCCAGAGGTTCCTAGGATGTTTAAATCATCCACATATACTGCTATGATTACAAACCCTTTGTTTGCAAACTTCTTTATGAAAATACATGGACTAATGGGATCATTATTATAGCCTTCTTTGACTAGGTACTCACTCAATCTATTGTACCACATACACCCACTTTGCTTCAGTCCATAAAGGGATTTGTTCAGCCTTATGCAGTGTTGTTCTCGAGAACCTTTCTTATCTTTGAGCTCAATACCCTCTGGTAATCTCATATAAATTTTATTATCCAGTGGACCATATAAGTATGCGGTTACTACATCCATTAGCCGCAAATCCAAATTTTCTCTTGTGGCCAGACTTATTAGGAATCTAAAAGTTATAGAATCCACCACAGGGGAGTATGTCTCCTCATAGTCTATTCCTGGTCTCTGTGAGAATCCTTGTGCAACTAGCCGTGCTTTGTATCTCACGATTTCACCATGTTCATTTCTTTTCCTCACAAAGACCCATTTATGTCCAACTGGTTTAATCTCATAGGGTGTCCGAATTATTGGACCAAAGACATCCCTTTTCCTTAATGAATTTAACTCCACGTTTATAGCTTCTTTCCATTTAGTCCAATCTTTACTCTGAGTGCACTCATATATTGACGTGGGTTCTAGATCCTCGCTTATATCCATAAGTTCAAGTGCTACCTTAAATGCAAATATATCATCAATTTCCACACACTTTCTATTCCATTTTATTCCAGACATAATATAATTTATTGAGATCTCATTATTATCAGGAACTTCAGGACCATGAAACTCGGCGTCCCGAGTCTCGTTGCTTGGTACCATCGGTTCAGTTATGTCTGGGGTTCCATGGACCTCGGATTCCTCAACCACGGTTTCATCACCTTTCTTTCTTTTCCGAGGGTTCTTATCTTTGGAACCTATTGGCCAGCCATGTTTTAAGTGTGTTTTAGACTCTGTAGCAACTTGATTGTGTCCCTCTTGGACATCAATACGAATTGGTGCATTAACAGCTGGTATATATGATTTAGTAACTCTTTTCGGGTCAGTAAAGGAATCTGGCAATTGATTAGCTAGCTTTTGTAAATGGATTATCTTTTGGACTTCTAATTCACATTCTTGAGTCTGAGGATCTTGCCATATTAAGGACGTTTGATTCCATGTTATTTCCTTTACCAGCTTATTATTATCTCCTCCTAATGTTGGATAGACGGATTTGTCAAAATGACAATCCGCGTACTTGACCTTAAATAAATCACTCGTGGTTGGCTCAAGGTACTTAATAATCGTGGGAGAATCATATCCAACATATATCCCCATCCTCCTTTGAGGACCCATCTTTGTTCTCTGTGGTGGTGCAATCGGCACATAAACAGCACATCCGAATATCTTAAGATGGGATATGTCTGGCTCTTGACCCGTGATTAATTGTGATGGGGAATACTTATGTCCATTAGATGGCCTGATGCGAATTAACTCTACTGCATGTAAAACCGCATGTCCCCAAGCTGAGACCGGGAGTTTTGATCTCATAAGCAACGGTCTGGCTATCAACTGTATGCGTTTAATAAACGATTCCGCCAAACCGTTTTATGTATGTACATGTGCCACAGAATGTTCAACACTTACCCTCATGGACATACAATAATCATTAAACGCTTGGGACGTGAATTCATCAGCATTATCAAGGCGTATAGTTTTCAAAGGAAAATCTGAAAAGTGTGCCCTTAACCGTATTATCTAGGCAAGTAATCTTGCAAACGCCAAATTTCTAGTTGACAATAGGCAGACATGTGACCATCTCGTGGATGCATCAACAAGGACCATAAAATATCTAAACGTCCCACAAGGTGGGTGTATTGGTCCACAAATGTCTCCTTGTAATCTTTCCAGAAAATTTATTGTTTCCTTAGTTACTTTAACTGGTGATGGCCTAGTAATGAGTTTCCCTAGTGAACATGCTTCACACGTGAGATTCTTTGGGATAACTCTCCTTTCTTTCAAGGTGTGCCCATTAGTACTTGCTAATATCTTTCGCATCATGTTAGAACTGGGATGGCCAAGCCATTTATGCCAAAAAGTGAAATTCTCGGTAAATTCTTTGTTTACCATGGCATTTGCTTCTATCATTCCGATCTTAGCACAATAAAGGCCCGCAGAAATGGTAGGTATAGTCTCTAGGACTTTCTTATAGCCTTGGGTAATTTCAAAGATTTGAAGGAACTCTTTGTTACCTTCGTCCTTAGTTTCAACATGAAGACCATTCATTCGAATGTTTTAAAGCTCAATAGGCTTCTCTTTGAACTGAGTGAATATAAAGCATCAGAAATATCTAGATGCGTGCCCTTAGGTAATAAAACATGGGCCTGGCCGTGGCCTTCAATCAAATTTGCTATACCCGCAATAGTGGTTACATTTGCCCTTTTAAGTGTAAGATCAATGAAATATCTTTTATCTCTTAGAATCGTGTGGCTTGACCCACTATCCACAATGAACACATCCGTATCTTTCATTCTTCAAAAGAAAGTAATAATCGGATCTTTAGAGACTTTTATAATAACATCCTTTTATTCCATGAAGTTTGAATAATAGCAATAACACAAAATCAAAGCATAAAGTAGAAAACGTAAATGCAAGCAAAACACAAAACAGAAAATCGAAATCAACTTTGTCACTTAAGCAAATCTGAGGTTTCATAGTTTATCAAGTCATCTTGCTCATGATCAAAATCTCCTTCAATTATTTTCTAAGTATCATGAAAATTAAAGTCCAGGCGTATGATGCAAAACAAGCCGTGGATGCATGATGCTTATTAAACAAGTCTTATGTTTCTAAAAGATATTCCTAACCAGTAACCTAGCATAAGGTATCTATATGTTCATGATGCAAACCTATCATGCAAATTCTAAACCGTTTATGATCGAATTTTAATATGACCGGATTTTAAACAAGGCACGTTTGGTTAGTATGATGCAGTTTCAGTTTCAGGTTTAACAATCAAACAGATCAATCAATACATCAAATTAACAAACAGGTTCAATTAATCATGCAACCAAATTCGGACAAAAGGTTTACTGTCGATCGACGGGTTCTCAGTATCGATCGACACAGGTTCAATTTAAACAACAGATTCGGGCAGAAGGTTCGGTGTCGATCAACAGAGACTTAGTGTCGATCGACACAGGTTCAATTCAAATGACAATTTTAGACAGAGAGTTCTATGTCGATCGACAGAGGTGAAGCCTGTCAATCGACACGGGCTTAATTTAAGCAAAACGTTTTGATTTTAATCGGTTTAGGTTAGATATTCAAATTAGGGTTTAATTATGGTGAGCAGTTATGAAACAAGCAATCAAACAATAACAACAAGAACGAGCATGATTAGGTTTAGGGTTTCTAGGGTTTTATGAATTTAGGGTTTTGTCGTTCTTAGGATTTCGATTACTTACCTTAACCTCGTGATTGTTCTTCTAGTTTGTCGTAACCTTTGATAGGCTGTATGAACTACGAGTTTGAGCTCGGAGATGAACAGTACGCCGATGAACAGTACCGATGAGCAATGACACACAAACAGTATCGATGAACAGTACGCGTGAACAGTACCGATGAACAGTAATCACGTTTTTGTGTTTTTAGGGTTTTAGGGAACAACTCGTGCTGATAACGTGTTGTGAATCAAGAGAAAGAGAAAGGGAATTTCGTATGTTATTTCATTAGGGAAGGATCCTTTATATAAGGATCAATACATGAGAAAAGGAAATTCCTTTTCCTAAAGGGAAAAGGAAAGTACATAATAAGTAAATCCTTGTTCAACAAGGAATCATTAAACCGGCCCTAAAGACTAAGTATAGATGGGCCGTAATGGGCCAAAACTAGTTATGACAATCCACTATGATTTATAACAGCATTGACCAATTTAATTTATTATTATTAAATTATAGCTAATAGTCACCTAGGTGCAAATTACGTGAACAACAGGAGAATTTAAATTATAGTTTGGTCACCTAGATTTCACATAACTAAATATTAAATTCTTTTGACATTATATTTCTTCCGAACCAAAAAAAAAGAAGAAAAAACAATTTAATCTTAACAATAAAACCTTCATGAAACAATGAAATTTCATATATCGTATATTTCAGTTTTGATTTCTTTTTGGGATATTCCAAAATATACTCTAAATATCTAATAAACTAAATAAATTATCATACAATCACGTAAAAAACTGTAAACATTCTTCTAACTAACCTAAACAATATTTCTATAGATCAAAAACTCACTCCATCCATTCTAACCTATTATCATAATGTCTATCATACCAAAACAAAACTCTCCTTTCATACTTTTTTGAAAATCTTTTACCATCTTCAGAAAAACAAAAAATCAAAGCTCAAATCTTTGTTTTGTGGAAATCTTTCAAGTCCACAGAAAATTCCATTGAGATAGTATTAGTAGATGGAAAGATTAGTTATTAGTATAACAATTTACTAACTTTTACTATTACCATATACCAAATTCGTACTCGTACAAAAAGTTTATTTCTCTTTCTATGTAGGGAACAACAATCCATGCAACCATCGAAGACGACATGCTTAAAAAGCATCATAATGATCTAAAATACCTTAAACAAGTTAATTTAGTAACATTCAAAGCTTTCCAACTGAAGGACAATTGTGGCGAATATAAGACCAGTCCATTCCCTTACAAGATTTTGGTTATTCGAACAACGGCCATCAAGCTGGTTGATGAATCTCCTAAACCATTTCCCGAAAAATATTTTACTGATTTTCAAGACATTAATGGTGGAAATCTAAACAGAGATATCTTAATTGGTAACTCCATCAATACTTTTTACGTGAATTTATTTATTATTTATCTCTTTTATTAGTTATAGACTCATGGGCAGCTATATGTTGCTATATCAAAGGTAAAATCTAGGGCTGGATTAAAAATCCTAATCACCGATGAAGAAGGAAAAATGCAGAAGAAAACAATGAATGTCGTCTACAAGGAAGTGTTTCACAACCTTCACTAATTTTATGTATTGCACTTTTGTTTTGTTTAGTTTTCTTAAACCGAATTTATGTTATTTTCCTTCTTCATTATTCAACATATCATTCAGTAAGCCTTATACACTATTTCCAATTCATTTTTATAAGCTATTACATCTTACATTTTCATAATTTATAATGTATAACAACTTTAATATAAAAATTAATTATGCATTCAACTCTTCTAGCTCTACCAAGAAAATCTTTGGGATTCTTCAAGATATCAAGAAATTGATCCATTTGTTTTCCTATCTCGAATTTCATTATATTCATCGCTCAAAGAATACTTTAGCCGAACTCTTGCTAAGAATGTGATAAAAATCGTACTTGATGTAAGAATTGATTTCCTAATGAAATAGACTCGTTGACCAAAAAAAAAAAACTAAAGTTTGTTCTATCATTTCAATATTCTTATTTTCTTTAACAAAAAAAAAAAATGGTTTGTTCTATCAATCTAAGTCTATTTCGTTGACAACAATTGGTTCAATGAGGTTCTCTTTTATTGGGCTTAAATAACACTCTCTATAGTAAGATGGGCTAACCACATTCATATTAAAGTGCAATTAAATAGTATCCAAAATTTTCCATAGACCTCTTTGAAGACGAGTGAAGCTTACTTTACTTCATCTACGTGTCAATATATCATTCGCTAGCTGACATCTCCTTTCAGACATCCTCACTTTACTCATGTAACCCCTGTTTCCTCATGATACAATTATTCTATGCCTCAGCTTCAAGGGTAAAACAGGTAATTCATTACTTTTTGCCTTTCCGCGTAACGAACGTGGTTTCTCTGTTTCTGGGAAAGTGGCGCGTGTCTAAGCATACAAATAATCTCCACGCGCTGCTTTTTCATCATCTTTGCCTCTTCTCTGACCAAATCGTGTCACATCTTCTTCTTCTTCTTCTTCTTCACTTTACCAAATCGCATCGATTCTAGGGTTTTTCGTATTTCTCCGGAATCTGGGTCTTTTTTTTACGTTTCCTTCTTGATACCTTTGAATCGCATCTCCGATCCGAATTTTTTGATACCATCGTTGCTCTGAGAATTCGAAATTACCTATGAAAGAAGACATGGAAGTATTATCACTGGCTTCACTACCGGTAGGGTTCAGATTTAGTCCGACGGACGAGGAATTAGTCCGGTACTATCTCCGGCTTAAGATCAACGGTCGCGATGATGAAGTTAGAGTAATCCGTGAAGTCGATATCTGCAAATGGGAACCATGGGATTTACCTGGTATTCCACTTTCTCCTTTTCTTCAATCGATTCTCAGATCGAGCTTTGATTGCTTTAGAATCATGATTTAGCTCTTGATTTCGCCTATATTAGATTGCGAACTTGGATAGTGAATTTTTGGGTACTTGTTTTGATCTGTGATTGATAATATAGTTGAATTTTGCTTATTGTGATTGCAGATTTTTCTGTGGTGAAGACTACAGATTCAGAGTGGCTTTTCTTCTGTCCATTGGATCGGAAGTATCCTAGTGGAAGTAGGATGAATCGTGCTACTGTGGCTGGATACTGGAAGGCCACTGGTAAAGACCGTAAGGTTAAGTTAGGGAACACCAAGATTATAGGTGTGAAGAGGACTCTAGTGTTTTACACAGGACGTGCACCTAAAGGAACACGAACCGGTTGGATTATACACGAGTACCGTGCAACCGAGAAGGATCTTGATGGAACTAAGGCTGGCCAGGTAATATAACTTGGGGAAATGATATTATTTACTTGTGCTTTTTGGATCTTCTTGAGTTACTTATTGTGGTTGTTGGATTGTTTTTGGTTGTAGAATCCATTTGTTATTTGCAAATTGTTTAAGAAGCAAGACGTTGTGAACGATGCTGCTGCGGAAGATGAAGTCGAACCAGCTGTCTCGTCTCCAACTGTTGTGGATGGGATGAAGTCTGATGTTGAACTTTCTGAGGTATCTCCGGGTTTCCCTAGAACAGAAGACATGAAGAATTCGGAGAACGCAGAATCTTCTCTTGGAGTTTCCAGCGAATGCCGTAGTGAAATCTCTGCCCCTGAGGTTACAAACACCGAGGTAAAAAAACTGAACAAAATCCAGTCTTTTCGGATACAAGATCGTCTTTGTAAACTTACCAACTTTTGTCTTTGTTAACAGCTTGACGATATCGATTGGCTCTCATATCCGGAGCTGGAGTCCTTAAACTACAAGCTGTTTTCTCCGTTGCATTCTCAGGTGCAATCTGAGCTTGGATCGTCTTTCAATGGTTTTCAGTCTGAAGAGTCAAGCGAACTATTCATAAACCACAACGGGGCTCAAATTCAGACTCAGTATGGTACAAATGACGCCGACGAATATATGTCAAAGTTCTTGGATACTTTTCTTGATATTCCCTATGAGCTTCCGGAGAAGAAAGGGATGATGCAAATGATGCCAGAACAGATTCCATACTGTCAACAGAATCTCCTCAACACAAACAACAAGATCAATAATGATGCATCTGCAACAGGAATCAAGATTAGGGCACGACGGGCACCGGTTTGTGCTGAGCAGTTTGCTATGCAAGGTGATGCCTCGAGAAGGTTGCGTCTTCAGGTTAACCTGAACAGTCACAATTCAGATACAGACAATCCTCAACCTAAGAAAGAGGTGCGAAATAAGTTTGTTTCAAATGAGTAAAATCCTTAACATGCCTTATAGTTTCGATCATTTGTTCTTGACCGGATAAAATGTGTTGTACAGGTCAAGAGCACAACGAAGGGATTTGTAAATTTCATCAGATCAAAGAGCATGACTGGTTTCTTATCCAAGAAGATTGCAGCTATGGGATGTTCATACGGAGGGCTTATCAGGGCGGGCGTGGTAGCGGTTGTGTTGGTGATGTCGGTTTGCAGTCTAGCCGCAGTAGTCGGTTGAATCCGGTGTTTGTAATGATGAGAATAAAGGTGGTGGCTTGACTGGTTGAGAGCGCGGATTTGTGTGTATAATAGGGTGGTATGGCCGGATTCTGCATATGTTGTTGTTGTTTTATGTGGTTGGTTTAAGCTTTAACTAAGGCCGGTTTAGGAGGGTAGTAATAGTAGTTAACATGTATCGCTTATAATTTTCTTAAAGTTGATATGTTTTAGATGTAAGAAAGAATCTAAAGCTTTTAGAGGTTTATTTACAGAGACAATTTTTGCGTTGTGATCAGTTCCGAATTGAAATGAATCGTTTTTGTTATTTTGTACTCTTGGATGCTTATTAGTAGCTTTGAAAGATTTTTGAATACAAATTCTGGTCATGGCAAATATAAATATAACGTATCTGTTTTTAACCTGGAGTATTAAATTATTGCAAATATAAACTATATGAATATTATTACAATGGACAATATTTATTTCGACATGTGAGATTATGGCGAACGGTTCTATTTGCATCACGTTAAAAAAATTATGTAAATTTTGATTTCATTATCTTCATTCTCCGGGATTAGTGAATTCACTATCATAACCAATGGAACAAGAAGATTTCCACATACTTTTGGTTTCTTTTTTGGATATCTGTCGTAAAGAATTATATATAGAATATTTTCATTCGAATCTTAACGCTATTGCAGTTGGAATTATGTCACCACATGCGATGCACCGAACACCAACTCACTTTATCTCAACTATTTTTAGAACTAACCATATTATTTAGCTCATATACAATATTGGATATGAATGACTCGATGCTAGTAAACATTAACATTAGATAAAACTAAAGTTATTTATTCGATAATCAATATTTCGTTATAGAAAAAAAGAAGTTATTTGTTCGAGCAACGATTTCGGTTATTAGCTTAGTCAATATGGCTTTTTCGACTTTTTGGATATACTTTTGAATCAGACTAAAGTCTCATGTTGCCGGTTGGTATATAAGGAACTTCATGTTACTTCCAGAACGATCTGCAAAATATTTTTCTTAAATCATCTTTTATATTTGTATATCATATAAATTAACAAATACAAAAACCATAGGTAAAACATAAACCAATAAACCGAGTTCGACGTTCTGCAATGTAAAGCTCTGCTCGTTTCCTCTTGCTTGGGAGAACAATCGCATCGTCATCTCTTAGGCTTTGTCCATTAGCTTTTGCTAGTGTCGAGAAGTCGAATTGAAATCCGTATGCTTCCATGTTTTTATTTTTTTGCCGTGGAATCATGTATTAGGTTTCGAAACTCGTTTTGTAAACCTTAAACGTTTTCATTTTTAATGAAATATTTACAGTTTAGCAAAAAACATAAACCAATATAAAATCCGGAAAGCTTTTGTCTACGTTTTTGTTTCGTTATGAAATCTGATTAGTTTTGAGATAAACAAACCATTCAAAATTGATTATTTTTTACAAGTCCATCTCGAATAAAAATAATATTGAGTTACACAAAAAATAATCGTCAATTGGATCCAATAACTTAGTCAATTATTCGGACTTGAAAGTTCAATTATAGGTATAGAAGAAAGTTATGTCCAAATTCACGGTTTTATAGAAAAGCTTTACTAAACTTTAGTCATGATTCTCAACTAACCGACTAAAACTTCTTCTCAAAATTGATTTTACAGCACTAAAGTAAAAGTAAAAGTTAATGTAATAGTGGACACAAGATAAATACACATTATTTCGGACATACGCATTGTTATTAAAAAATAAGGGATAATATGAGTTTTGACTAATTTCTTCAAAATAAATGTAAATGTCGAGTAATCTATTCACAAATTTTTATAATAGATTTGAAGCGTGATAGTATTCGACTGGTCAAATGGATGTAGTTACTAGTTAGGTAATTCGACGTGTGAGAAGAATGGAATCTTGACGTAAACTACAGAACAACGTTTTTCTCATCTGGAACGAATAGCCTAGCACCTCTTGATTTCGGACATACATATTGTTATTTATTAGGGGGGTTATTGGTTGATGGATTCTTATAGATTTTTAGAATTTGTAGAATTCATTGTTATTAATTTATGGATTATGATATTTTTAATGAAATCACTGGTTATTGGTTTGATGATTTTTATATTCCATTTAAAATCCATTGTTATTCAAAAAGTTTAGTATTTATTGATTCTATAAATCTATTAGAATCTAGTGTTATTGGTTGATGGATTTTGTACAATTTTACTCATAAAACAAGATTTTGAAAATACCTCATAAAACCATTGGATTCTTAGAATTCCAAATAACCATACTTTTCAAATACACAAAATTCTCTACAAATTTAACATATCTATGGATTTTAAAAATTCTAAAACTCTATAAGAATCTATCAACCAATAACCCCCCCAGTCTTTTAGCACAATTTCTAAAATTTACGTGTCTTTCTCCTCAACGTGTTGAATTATCCAAATGATTTAGTTTCCAAAACACTTTAGCAATATGCTTTTCGAGAGTATCTAGTGACCACCAGTCATTTTGATCTTCAGTCAACTTTAGCCTATTACCCAATGGGCTTTTTCCCGTTTTAGTCCTCTTTTTGAAATCTGCTTTTCCCACCAACCAAAAATACCCAACAATCCATATGGATAACAATCTCACCCAGCTAGCTACCTTTGGACACAAGCCTCACCTCGCCGGATCTTAGGCCAACGGTGACCTCTCGGTCGACCGGAACCTAACCATGATGCTTCTACGCAGTCTGAGGAATGAAGCTTATGAATCCCATCAGTCCCTTTGAACGATTTCAAAGGAGAACCCTCTCTCAGCTGATTCTTCAACAAGTTGAGTGAACTTTTCCCTAGCTCTGTCAAAATCTGGCTCATAACTTCATATTATGGCTCCAAGATTCTCTGCAACAGGAAAAGGAAAAAAAATTTCTTTAATGAAGATTCACCACCACGGAAGAGAATCAAAGTCCCACAGATTGATACTACTGATTTGGTGGAGGAAAATATGCTTACCCTCATTGGAAGGCTCACAAACCCTAAAGCTCAGAGACTCTGGTCCATGATTCCATTCATGTCTAAAAGATGGAACCTCCATGGAAAGGCTATAGGTTCAGATCTCGGACATGGATGCTTCCAATTCAGATTTGATTTTGAAGAAGATCTCCAGAAAGTGTTGGATAATAGGCCTTACCACTTTGCAAACTGGATGATTATACTTCAAAGCTGGGAACCAGTTATAGATCCATCCTTCCCATCTCAGATCCCGTTCTGGATAAACCTCAAAGGCATTCCTCTCCACTACTAGAAAGAAGATATGCTCAGGAGCATTGGTAAAGCTATAGGTATCTATGAGGACCAAATCCTGACAAAAACAATGGCAAAGGTAAGAATCACTGTGGATGGACTTAAACCCTTGTGTGTGGAAACTATCTTAGAATTCTCACCGAATGTGGAAAGTCTAGTGAGCCTTGAGTATGAGAAATTAGAAAAACACTGTGTCAAGTGTAAGAGACTATCTCATGAAGTTAAAGATTGCCCAGAGCTGGTAAAACAGGGGAACCAGACTCACACGAACAGGATGGAGGACAGGAAACCAAAGTCTCCTCCACCACCTAGAGACTACACAAGAAACCAGGAAAGGGAAAACTCACCTCCTCACAGGGGACATGAGATATCCACCCATCATCAGCGCTATCTTGATAGATATGGAAGAGAATCTGAAAGGAGGAATGAACCCCATCATGGATACCATAGCAGAAGCTCCCAGAACTATTATCCTCCAAGCAGAAGAGAGAGATCACCATTACAGGAAAAGAATAGGAGAGACTTGGGTCGTCCTTCTGCAAGACAATCAGAGGAATACAATTTAAACAGAAGCAGGAATTTAAACCAGCAAGGTGGCTCTCTCCAATGGAGACAAAAGGAGAAATCATCTGAGCAAATCCAAGTGTCTCCTGTTCTTGAACATACCAGCCGACCCCCTCTTGAGAGAAACCTCTATGTTGATGAATTCCCTCACAACACCCCACTGAAAACTACTAAAGAAATTATGGAGGAACTGTGTGAGGTAATTGTGAACTATGTAAACTGCCCTGACCCAACTGAGAGTGTGGCTAGAAGAATAAGAGTAATCGAAGGTGAAGAGAGAGGACTCATGGCTGAAACTGCTGCCTCCATAGCTCGAGCAAATGAAATGGCCCTGGTTGTCTAAGTAGAGAAAACTAATGCTAAGGAAACGATGGACCAACAAGACTTGCCCCAACTAGGTGGTTCTTCTGCAAGGCTTTCATCACCAGCAAAAGAGAAAAGAGGCAGGCCACCCCTAAGAAAGAAAACTGGTAACAGCCCAGCTCTCCTACCTGGAGCAAAATCAACCAAAAGATTTTTTTTTATACAACACTCTCCAAAAAGGAAGAACATTTCCTAAAAAAATAACAATATCCCTCATATAGAGGAGAACCTTACTGGGAAGAATGTTAGTGGTCCTTCCAAGAAAGCCAATAACACCAAAAAGAGTCCTGCTGGCCAAGGAAAACATTCAACGCAACTGGAGGAGGGCTAGCTTTGTTCTGGAAACAAGATATTCAATTAGATGTACTCCAATCAAACCATAACTTTGTTGATACAAAAATTATGTATGAAGGTAGACTGTTGTATGTTACCTTTGTGTATGGTGAACTTGATAAGGCCAAAAAGAGAGCTGTTTGGAACCAACTGTGCACCATAGCAACTGAGGGAGAATCTCCTTGGCTCCTATCAGGAGATTTCAATGAAATCATTGATAACAATGAAAAACAGGGGGGACAACAAGAGCAGAAGGAACTTTTGTAGATTTCAGATCTTTTCTATCAGTCAGCAACCTCTATGACCTCCTTCACACTGGGAATTTCCTCTCATGGAGAGGAAGTAGATGCAGCCATACTGTCTTGTGAAGATTGGATAGATCTCTAGGCAACTGTGCCTGGTTTGAAAGGTTTCCTACATCCAGATGTGAGTATATGATGTTTGAGGGGTCTGATCATCGCCCCATTGCAACCTACTTCTCAAAGAATCATAAGAAGGTCCGAGGCCTCTTCAGGTTTGACAGGAGTCTTAACAAAAGGAGAATTCATCAGTGGAGCAAAGGATTGGAAGATGTAGGAGAGCCATCATAGAATGGAATAGAAAACAACACCAAAACAACCAAGAAACAATAAACAGCCTCAGAGTTTTTCTTGAAAAGGCAATGGCAAATCCAGCATCAAAGGCTGAAGAGGTTCATTAAATTAACCATGAGCTAGCTACTGCCTACAGGAAAGAGGAAGAATTTTGGAAGCAACATAGCAGACAACTATAGCTAAGCCTAGGTGATAGAAACTCATGATATTTTCATGCTATTACCTAAGATAGAAGAGTTATCAATAAGAATACAGTACTGGAAGACAAAGATGGAATACCAGTATATGAAGAGGAGCAAATCCTTGGGAACATATGTGAGTACTACCAGGAGATGTTTACCTCACAACCAGGAGTGAGAACCAGCCTAGTCTACAAAGCTCTACAACCAATGATAGCTAAAGAAACTAACACAAGATTAATACAAGAACCTACACCAACAAAGATAAGAAATGCGTTGTTTGCTATTCATGCTGATAAAGCACCTGGACCAGATGGCTTCTCGGCCAGTTTCTTCCAGGCAAATTGGAATGTTGTTGGACCTGCAATCATCACAGAGATACAATCAATATTCAAATCTGGTATTCTACCAAGATCAGTGAATGAAACCCACATACGACTCATACCTAAAGTAAAGAGCCCTAAAACAGTTGCTGAGTATAGACCAATTGCCCTGAGCAATGTCTATTACAAGATTTCTCCAAAATACTCACCAAGCGGCTCCAACCAATCTTCCATGATGTTGTCTCTGAAAAAAAATCAGCCTTTGTGAAAGGAAGAGCAATCTCAGATAATGTTTTGATTATCCATGAGGTACTCCATTACCTGAAGAATTCCAAGGCAGAAAAACATTGCTCAATGGCTATTAAAACAGATATGTCAAAAGCCTATGATAGGCTTGAATGGAGCTTTATACAATCAGTCTTAAGCAGATTAAGTTTCCATGAGAAATGGATAACACGGTTAATGCAATGCATTACTACTGTGTCCTATTCTTTTCTTCTAAATGGAACAGCTAAAGGATCAGTTATACCCACTAGAGGCATTCAACAAGGAGATCCCTTGTCCCCATATATTTTCATTTTATGCAGTGAGGTACTGTCAGGATTATGCAAGAGGGCTCTAAATAATGGAAATTTACCTGGCATCAAGGTAGCAAGGCAGAGCCCCAAGATAAACCACTTGCTTTTTGCTGACGATACTATGTTTTTTTTGCAAAATAAACAAGAGAAGTTGTCAAGCTCTCAAGAATATACTCAAGGAATATGAAGAAGCTTCTGGTCAAAAAATAAACTGCCAAAAATCTGCAATTACTTTTTCTGTTAAGACTCCTAGTGAGATCAAAGCAAGAATCAAAGTTTTTCTAGCAATTCCACCAGAGGGTGGATGTGGCAAGTACCTGGGACTTCCAGAGCACTTTGGAAGACGAAAAAAGAATTTGTTCAGTTTGATTATTGACAGAATGAGACAAAGGGAAATCAGCTGGTCATCAAAGCACCTCTCTACTGCTGGCAAAATGGTAATGCTCTAATCAGTGTTGACAGCTATGCCAACCTACACGATATCATGTTTTAAGTTACCTCTCAGCCTATGCAAAAGAATCCAATCTACACTCACTAGATTTTGGTGGGATGGAACAAATGAAAAAAAGAAAATGTGTTGGGTATCTTGGGATAAACTTACCAGAGGAAAACAGGAGGGAGGATTGGGCTTCAGGGATATTCAAAGCTTTAATGAAGCACTCCTAGCTAAACTAAGCTAGAGAATCCTCCAGAACCTCAACTGCCTCCTCTTCAGAATACTTAAAGGAAAGTACTACCCCTCCAATACTTTCCTGGAATGCAAAGCCCCCTCTTCAGCCTCCCATGGTTGGCAATGAATCATCTTGGGACTGAAACTACTAAAGAGGAAGCTAGGCAGAGTCATTGGTAATGGCCATTCTACCAGGGTGTGGCTTGATCCTTGGTTGTCTCTGGACACACCTCTACAAATCACTTGGCCTCCTACAAAAGAAACCTCTGAGATGTTAGTCTCTGAACTCCTTAAACCACGAATGATGGAATGGGATACAAAAATCATTGAGGACCTGATACCTATATGGAAAAACCCGATACTCAGCATCAAACCTAACAGGAGTAATGCAAGTGATGAGTGGGCTTGGCTTGGACACCACTCAGGCCAATACACAGCAAAAATGGGATACCATGTCTCCATGGAAGCCAAGAAGCAACCTAACCACCATACCACAGGAGAAACAAGTTTTAATTGGAGGAGTCATATCTGGAATTTGAAAACATCTCAGAAATTGAAGTTGTTCTTATGGAAAGCTAAGAGCGGAGCCTTACGTGTAGGCACATTGCTGGCTACAAGAGGAATAATGGCTCAATCAAACTGCTACAGGTGTGGCCTACCAGAATCATTAGAACATCTCTTCTAGAAATGTGAGTTTGCACAAAAGGTATGGAGTTTGGCCCCTATACAGAGCCAACACCCCTCAAACTAACCCTGGAACCTGGAAGAGATGCTCTCTGAGGCAAACAAATATGTCTGCCTTCCACCAACATGGGTAAACATCCCAATTATACCTTGGATCATGTACTCTCTTTGGATCGCACGCAATCATATTGTGTTCCAGAGAAGAACCTTCACTGAAGCAGAAACAATCACGAAGGCACTAACAGATGCACGTGATTGGCTCCTTACCCAACCTTTTGAACCCAACAAGCCAGCTAACCTCGCCCCTGCAACTATCAGGAATGGATACAGAGTCTACTCGGATGCGGCTTGGAAGGGTGGATCACCTTTTGCAGGAATTGGGTGGGTAATAAAGGATCCAACAGGATCCACGATCTTCTCCGGTAATCGCCGAGAAGAACATGTGAAATCAGCTCTTATGGCTGAAGCAATAGCGATGAGGGAAGCGATTAACCAATCCGCTGCCCATGGAATCCGATCTCTTATAATGGTTTCAGATTCTCTGATTCTCATCAATCTGATCAATTCAGGAAGCTATCAACTGGAAATCTTTGGAATCACCAAGGATATCTCTCAAATCTCTCTCAATCTCGATGTAACTTTTGTTTATGTGTCGAGGAACCAAAACTCTGAAGCTGATAACCAAGCTAAAATCGCATTTGTAAACAATCTGGTTTAGGCCGGTTAAGCCTGGTTTGCTTTTAGTAATGATAATTATGTTTCGAACAAAAAAAAAAACACTAGCAAAAAAAAAAATTAGTGTCCAATTTTTTCTAGGTTGAAGGAATAAAAACTAATATTTACTAAAACGATAAAATGAAATAGATAAACACCAAACATAATATTATATTTTCATTTTTGTTTAATAATCTTTACTTTTTATTTGTTAAGGGCATATACTTTTTTTTTCTTTCCAAAACAGATACAAAATGGGTACCGAATTTAATGTCTGTCCTACTCATGTAGAGTATTATCATTTTATATTTTTCATAATCCTGAACAGTCTTAGAAGGTCGGTTACATTATCATAGATACCAAACCCTAATTGAAAACAACAAGTGTCGTAAGAGGCTTCCCTTTTTTGGGCTTAGTAATCTCTTTGTGAACTAGAGGGTCTTATCTTCATATTGAGTGGCTGAGAGTGAGTTTAAACATTTGAAAAAGTTAAGAAAATATATTTTCAGATCTGAGTTTAGCTTTTGGTCGTGTTCTTCAGAAAAATATAGAAGAAAGGTACAAGAAGTGGAGAGTTAAGCAAAGTTTTCATTGTTTTTAAGGTGGAAGTAAGTATGTCGTCTGCAATGGATAAAGCGATGATGAAGATGAAGATTGGAGTAGACGAGGAGGATGAGCAGTTTGAATTGCCGGATCTTCCAAAGTATAGTTCGTGTGAGAGAAACGCTCTAAGCTTGATTGGTAGACTGCTCAACCCAGAGTGCCAAAAGATTTCTAGCCTAATACTGGATCTTCCTCGGAAATGGTAGAAGGCTGATAAAGTCAAAGGCGTGGCTCTCTCTAAGGAAAGATTTCAGTTTATCTTCAAGTATGAGTATGATCTAATAGAAGTGTTAGACAAAGGTTTGTATACTTATAATGAATGGGCAATTGCGATTGAGAGATGGAGTGAGCACCTGCCTCCAGATTTCTTGCAGTGTGTTCCCATATGGGTCCAAATTCGTAACATCCCGGTTAACAAATACACTGTTGACACAATAACAGCATTTGGGGAGCTGTTGGGACAGGTCAAAGTGGTTCCTTTTGATCTGGAGGAAGCCCTGACCAGAGACTTTGTAAGAGTTTTAATCAAATTTGATGTATCAAGGCCGTTGAGAAGATCAAAGCTGGTTAATATTCAAGGGGAAGATGCGGTCACTTTGAAGTTTGATTATGAAAGGGTTTTAAAAAGATGTTCTAGGTGTCAGAGGTTAACTCATCAAAAAGAATCTTGCCCTTTATTCCTGATCGAGATGGAGGAAAGCAAATCTAAAGGTTTTGGTGAGCAAGCTTCAGGGAAATTGTTGACTCCAAATATCCTTGTGGAAGGTGATCCGTTGTTTGGGGTACTTAAAGAAGAGCAAGTTGGTCTGCATCGCAAAACAGGCAGACTTCGCATCGATCCTGAAGTCTTAGAAGGTATGAGGCAATACCTTATGATTCCAAATGGGGATAATATTGCTACCAAACAAGAAAGGGTTAAAAAATCGGTGCAGGAAGTTGAGAGAGATCCGGTGGCCCAGAAAACGGTTTTGAGAATGGAACCCTTGCCTTTTGTTTGTTCTAATCTGGATAGGGGGATTGGTGTGGTCTTTGATTATGCTTTTGAGGAATCTGTGACCTGTAAAGATAAAAACAAGAAGGAAGAGCATAGTAAAGTGGCTAAGGCAGTTCAAGAAGAAAGTGCGATGTTGTTGAGAAGGTTTGATAATAGGATGCAAACGGAAAGTTGTGGGGTGAATTTGCAGGACCTTGGAGAATTTCCTTATGGGGAGCATCCAACGGTTAATAGGATTGGTCTACCTGAGGCCGGTCCTTCCGAGATGAAACCTAAAAAGGGAAGACCTTGGAAAAGGCCACAAAGAAATGTGAGGAATCTCAGAGGTAAAGATGAGTTATTGAAAGAATCTTTGGTAGAAATCAAGCAAGGAGCAGAGGTTGGGTGTATGGTCAATAAAAGAGAAGGAAAAGAGATTCAAAGGATCACCAAGATTCCTAAACTTGGCAAACGTGAGGCGGTCCCAAAGGAGGGACTGTCCCAACATCAATAAGCTTCATTAGTTGGAATTATCAGGGATTGGGACGGTCTCAAAACCTGGTGATTCCAAGACTCATGGAAATGCGTCAAAAACATTTTCCTGAGGTATTGTTCTTGATGGAGACTATGCATAAGAGAGATGTATTAGTAGATATTCAAACTTGGTTAGGATATGAGAGGGTGTTCACCATTGATCCAATCGGTATAAGTGGTGGGATAGCTCTTTTCTGGAAATCTAATATAGAAGTAGAAGTATTATTAGCGGATAAGAATCTTCTGGATCTCAAGGTGGATTTAGGAGATGGAGTGTTTTTTGTTTCTTGTATATATGGTGACCCTAGTGGTGTTTGGCGTTCTCATCAGTGGGAAAGATTGACAAGGATTTGAGTTAACAGGAAAGAGGTTTGGTGTATGTTTGGGGACTTTAACAACATTTTACAGAACAGTGAAAAGATTGGAGGTCCTAGCAGGAATGATGAAGTTTACAAGCCTTTCAATGATATGATAAAGGCGTGTGAGATAAAGGAATTAGAAAGTTGTGGGGATCCTTTCACTTGGTCAGGTAAAAGATATGAGTTATTCATTCGAAGTAAACTTGATAGGTGCTTTGGAAATAAGGCTTGGACTGCTAGGTTTCCTGCTTCTAATCAGGTGTTCTTAGAGAAAAGAGGTTCAGACCATAGAGCAGTTATCATTAAGTTGATCTTGTCTTCTCAGGAGTATAAAGGAAGCTTTAGGTTTGATAAGAGGTTCTTGGATAAACCTATGGTAAAAGAGACAATTCAGGAAAGTTGGAATAAGCCTAAAGAGAGAGGTTTTGGTAGCTGCTCTGTCTCAGAAAGTTTAAGAAATTGTAGGAAAGCTTTAAGTCTTTGGAAAATGACTAACAATACCAACTCTGAGATTCAAATTTTGCATATGCAAAGGGAGTTAGAAGCAGAAGAATCTAAGATTGTGCCTTCTACTTTGACTGTGAGAAACATTAAAAAAGACCTTGGGGCAGCTTACAAAGATGAAGAGGTTTATTGGGGTCAGAGAAGTAGAGATCAGTGGTGTCTTTTTGGTGACAAAAACTCTAAGTTCTTTCACAATTCGGTCAAAGCTTCAAGAGGAAAAAAGAGAATTGAGAAACTAAAAGATGGGAATGTTTTCTTTCAGAAGGCAGAGGCTTCTAAGGCGGACATAGCGATCAAGTACATCCAAGAATTATTCACGTCTTCTTTTCCTACCGGCTTTGATGATCTGTTTCTAGATTTTAATGAAAGGATTAGTGAGACGATGAATGCTGAATTGATTAAAGAGGTTTCCGAGGAGGAGATTAAAGAAGCAGTGTTCTCAATTAAGGCTACAAGTAGGCCAGGTCCAGATGGTATGACAGCCTTATTCTACCAGAAATATTGGGATATCATTAAAGAGAAGGTCATTTTGGAGGTGAAAGATTTTTTTATTTCAGGAACGTTCTCGGCAGATTGGAATTACACCTTTTTTTGCCTCCTTCCTAAAGTAATAAATCTGGTTCTCTTGACTGAGCTTAGACCTATTAGTTTGTGTTCTGTGAACTACAAGATTGTTGCAAAGATTTTGGTGAAGAGATTGCAGCCGATTCTCCCTCAGTTAATTTCTCCCAACCAATCTGCGTTTGTGTCATAGAGAGTGATATTAGATAACATTTTAATTGCTCATGAAATAGTTCATAGTTTCTGGCTCATCCGCAAATTTCTCAAGAGTTTCTGGCAGTCAAGACTGATATGGCTAAGGCTTACGATAGGGTGGAATGAAGTTATATTATGAAGCTTCTTGAAGCCCTTGGTTTCTACCCTAGGTTTGTCAACTGGGTTATGTTTTGTATCTCCTCGGTTACTTTTTCGGTTTTGATTAATGATCAGCCATTTGGGTTGATAAGACCAAGGAGAGGGATTAGACAAGGCGATCCTCTCTCCCCCTTCTTGTTTGTTCTGTGTACCGAAGGATTGACCCATATGATGAATAAGGCTGCTTCTATGGGTTGGTTGAATGGGATGAGCTTTTCGGTTCAGGGACCTTCAATTCATCATTTATTGTTTGCGGATGATAGCCTATTTATTTGCAAAGCTTCTGTGGATGAGGTTAAGGTTTTGTTCTGGATATTGCAGATTTATAGGCAAGCTACGGGACAATTGATAAATTTAGATAAATCATCAATGACCTTTGGGAAAGGAATATGAGAGATCTTGAAAGGAAACTTTAAGGTTATTGCTGGGATATTTAATGAAGGAGGAGCAGGAGTTTATCTAGGACTTCCAGAATGTTTTAGTGGATCCAAAGTGGATATGTTAGCCTTTATTCATGAGAGGTTAAAGAATAGAATGTCTGGATGGTTTGCTAGGTTACTTTCGCAAGGAGGAAAGGATATTTTGATTAAGGCCATAGCTCTTGCAATGCCAATTTATGCGATGTCTTGTTTCAAAATGCCTAAAGCTACTATCACTAAGCTGACAAGTGTAATGTCTAACTTCTGGTGGAATGCTAGTGAAGAGAAGAAGAAAATCCATTGGGTGAGTTGGGAAAAAATGTGCCTGAATAAAGAGATGGGAGGTTTAGGTTTTAAGGATTTAGAAAGTTTTAATCAAGCCTTACTTGGCAAACAGGCTTGGAGATTAATTCAATTTCCCAACAGTTTGTTAGCTTCCTTTTTGAAGAGTCGGTATTTTGCTAATGATGGATTCCTTGAAGTTGTGGCTGGAAAAAGCCCTTCCTTTGGTTGGAAGAGTATGATATTCGGAAGGGATTTGCTTACTAAGGGCCTAAAGAAAAAGATAGGGAATGGGGAATCCTTGAATGTTTGGACAGATTTATGGATAGAAGGGCAAGTTTTGAGAGCTCCTCTAGTAAAAAATATTCAATTGACCTCAATTTAAAGGTTTCAGATCTGATTGATGTTAATTCGATATGGTGGGATATTGATAAACTTAATGACCTGTTTTACCAACAAGATGTAAGCAGTATATTGAAGATGAAAGTGGCGGTAAACAGGGAGGATTTCTGGACTTGGGAGCTTACAAAAAGTGGAGATTATAGTGTAAAATCAGGGTATTGGAAGGCATTCTCTGAGAACAAAAAAGAGCTCATCTTAAATGCTCAGTTGCAGCCCTCGAATCAGGAACTTAAGATACAGGTTTGGAAGATCAGAACTTCTCCTAAGATGAAAATTTTTCTTTGGAAAACCCTCAGTGATGCTATACCGGTTGTGGATCTACTCAGGCAGAAGGGGGTTAAAATGGATAATAGATGTCAAGCTTGTGGACATGAAGGAGAATCGATCAATCATGTTATTTTCTCATGTTCTTTAGCTAGACAAGTGTGGGCTTGTGCTCTCTTTCCGGTGCCTGAAGGGGGATTTCATAGTGAAGCCTTTCTACAAAAAATTTCTTATCTGTTGCAAGTGTCCAAGAGAAGATCTTTACCTAAAAGAATAGCAAGATGTTTCCCGTGGTTGATTTGGTTTATTTGGAAAAACAGGAATGGACTGTGTATAGAAGGCAATCAGTTTTCGGCGGTTGAAGTGGTTAAAAAAATCAATGGAAGAGACTGATCAATGGTTTCAAGCTCAGCTTCTGGAGGTGCACGCAGTTAATCATCTCGTTGGAAATGAAGGGGATAATAAAATAGTAAGTTGGAAGCGTCCCCCGAATTCGTGGTTAAAATGCAATGTAGGAGTATCTTAGTCTAAGAGAAACAATTTGGCTGGAGGTGCATGGGTTTTGAGAAATCAATTTGGATTAGTGCAGTTCCATAGCCGAAGATATTTTCCTAACATTGATTCATTGGACGAAGCTAAGGTTGTGTGTGTTAATTGGGCAGTGGCAAGCATGAAGAACCACAAGGTTTCAAAGGTGATAGTTGTTGTGGAGGATAAGAACTTGGTGAATGCAAAGGAGAGACTTCAGGCTTGGCCTTCTTTCAGTCATCAATTGGCAGAGCTGGAGATTGAGGCAGAAGGTATTAGGGAATGGAAACTGGTTTTTGAGAATAGACTTACTAATAGAGGGGCTTCGTTCATTGCACAAAGTGTAACACAAGATGGTAGATGTAATTCTTATGTTGCGGTTGGTCATCCGTCTTGGTTAAATGGGTTATTTGAGAATGAAAGAAGCTTCCCTCTGTGAAGTCGGATAGTTTAAGGTGGATTAGGGCGTCGTGTTTTGGCCTATTAGAAGACTAGATAGAGTTGGATGGTGTATACTCTGAAAAGTCGAATAGGATTTTTGGTGTACATATCAATTAGATGATAAGTTAGATCTTAAGAGTTGGTTGTAATGATAACTCTTTCTCTTATATATATTATCCTCTTGATGACAAAAAAAAAACAGTCTTAGAAATTCTTGCCAAACCCACAAGGAATATGTAGATAGACAATAACCAAGAATAATAATATGGAGATAAATGTCTTTTGTTGATTCTGATCTACGTGTTATATATTTTGATAAAAAGATAACATTAATGTTGAAAAAAAAAAAAAAAGAAGAAGATAACATTGATACGCACAGAAATGCATACAGCATGTTGTATAATTAAGCTGAGTAAGCTCCAGGTGTTTGGGCACATGTAGACATGGACCCGAACTGTTTACCTTTTTACATTTTTAAACATGGGCAATATAAAATAAACTAAATTCTAAAAGAAAAACATAGTAAAGAATTAACTAAAATTTGTAAATAATTAGCAATATATATGTTTTTTTTTGTTCAACAATATATATATATATATATATATATATGTTTCAATTATCATAAATAAAGGCGAGATTTATGGTTTGTTGAATCAAAATACTTTATATGGATCATGTCTTAATTTTTTTTTTAAGGATCACAAAAATAACAAGAAATTACATTTAGTAATGCTTCTCTAAAAAAAAAAAAAAAAAATTAGGATACCTAACACGGATTATAAACCGCTCAACTACATATACTTTAAGAATCTGATAGAACTCTCCCCACACATATCTATCATTTTCTTATAGCATCCACTTTATCTTAGTGCTTATAGTCGCAAAATGCCTAAAACTCTAAAAGGGATCACCTTAAATTTAGTTTCGAATTATAATCATCTAACTGTATGACTTAATTATCTTATGTTAAGCAACTTAGTTCAACTGCCTAAATACTCATACTAAAGCATCCCTCGTGGTTTACTTTCTTTCCATCATGCATGCCAAAAGTTTTCGCATTACAAATTTTAATCCACAAAAGCTTTTAATATTTTTCTTTTCAGTTTTTTTTTGTGCACCCCACGTTGCATCCATCTCTAGAAATTTGCATTTTTCAGAAATGGGTTTGCCAATTTTCTATTTTTTTGGGGTGAAATATGGAACACATACTTTGATGACTTTTAACTGATGAGATTGTTCTTAGTATTGAGAATACAATTAACCGAAACTTGTTGGTAAAGGATTTTGATGCTTCTTCTAAAAGGAAAAAGTCAACAAGTCCGCTTTAACGAACAAGATACTATTTCGTAGTTTTATTAATACAATGAATACAACTACAGTTTGATTTGTCTTTTCTACCCACTTCGAACCATTCGAAAATATATGGATGGAAAGAAAACACATAATTTCCTAAGGGCATTTTCAATGGTATGTTTTTATAATATAAAATTATTAAAATGGTCGTAAAAAAAAGAAAAAGAATGTTTTTGTAGGGTATATTGAAATATAAAATTTGAATAAAGAGAGTAGATAGTGGATGTGTTTAAATATAAAATTAATAAAAGTTGAGTAAAAGGAAGAAAAAGTGTCTAAAATTAGATATTTTGGAGAGTGTTCTTAAAAAGAAGAGAGATTTTAAATATAAAATTAATAAAAGTTGAGTAAAAGGATAAAAAAAAGGTATAAAATTGAGTAAAAAAAAGAAAAAATGTGTGTTTTAATAATTTTATATTATAAGAACATTTTATTAGACACCATGTTACCATTGAACATGGCCTAACTAATTAAAATAGAAATGTAATCTTTTGAAAAGTCAAAATAATAATGAAGGACGTGTGATTTTTTTTTAAATTATTTTTTTCTCCTATGCTTCTCCCCGCAACGACGCGGTAAAGATTCATCATCGTCAACATTAAAAAGCAAGGGAAACACAATGTTGCCCAAACAATTAAGTTTGAAATAATCAAGATTAAAAGCAACTAATAAAGTGCATACTCTCTCCGTTTTAATTTAAGTGTCCTTTTGATATTTTCACACAAATACAAAATATTAAAAACTCTATTATGCCCTTAATAAATAGTTTAACTATTGGAATTATATTCTATTGGTTAGACGTAAGGGTAAATTAAATATTTTACACTAAAAGTTGCATTGAAACTATAAAACAACACTTATTTTAAAACACAAGATTAACCTTAAAACGACACTTAAATTAAAACGAAGAGAGTATATTGTTGTTGTACAGTTATAAATGATTAAGGTAAAATGTAATTTGAAGAGAGTATAATAGTAGGTTAATGTTTTGATTATCTGAAAACGTTCTAATAGATGTACATAAGTACATTTTACAAATTAGAGACTATATATAGAGAGAATACATGTATATATCAAAGAGTATTAGCTTAGGTGTAAGTTAGTATATAAGGATAATGTATTACGCATTCACATTTAATGAAGAACATATTCTCTTATTCTTTTCCTGATACGTTCTTCTTCGGTTTTCCCCGTACGATGTCGATTTACCATTGCCGACATTAAAAAGGCAGAAAAGCGTGTGTGTTACCGGTTAACCGTAACCCAAAATCCAAACCCAAAATCGGAGATCGAAGAGCCACATGTGATCAATCCAAGAGTCTTCGATTGGATTAATCATATCTTTGAGTATGTTACAAGTTTTAACATTTATAATATCACTACATAGTACTCACAAATGCACGATTAACGATGCACCACTATTAAAAATTTGGAGTCGATTTTTTTCATGAAACTTAAATTAATGTAGTCATGAGTAAAAAGATTATATAGATCGAGGTTTATCACCAAATTAACAAAACTAAAGATAGAAACAACTACTTTCATTAAAATTTTCAACTGTAGTGTAAGTTGTAACTATATTTTTATTTTCTTAACAAATGAAAATTAGGCAAAAAGAAGAAGAGGAGTGGGTGGAGATGATGACACGTCATCTTATCATCCTTTTCTCGAACTAACATTGGGTTATAGTAGACTTTAGAAAAGGATAATTTGGAAAAGTATAAATAATTACCATGGAAAATAGTATAAAATAGTAGGATGAACAATTTATAAATAAAATGTGCTGCCAAAATAAAGTCGGTGAGTATGATGCAAAGTATTGTCCTTTTCGATGCCAAATTAAGTCTCTCATGTTCCCACACTCCTTTTATTTATAAGTATTATCGTTATCAAGAATATACTTCTCGATCTCCCATGCAAATCAAAATTTATAATAAAGTTTCAGTATCAATTTGCAATTGGTTTCAATTGTATGACATGGATAAAAAAAATGGATCAAGCGGAAGGAATTTACAAAGGTGTCAGAAACGAACAATATTTTAAAGCTGAATTCACCCATAGTCACTATGACACTATCCATTCCAAACATAAAACCTAACGAGCCATAATTCAATAATTAATACAATGGCATTAAAAATGTCAGAATCAAACGATCATCATGTATATCATGGCCGGTAAATGATCAAAGAATATGCACATTCTATGTCTATAAAACGTACCAACCTCGGGCCATCTCTTGTTCCCTGCCCTCTTTAAAAAATGGTAAATTGCAAAAAAAGTAAAACCAAAAAAGTTGTTTTAAGAAAAAAATTAAAAGAATTGAAAGTAAGAAATAATCTATATATAGGGTACAAGGGTGAATGGGTGTGGCTATATATGTTATGATTAGTTTCTGCCATGTGCTATGGAATCATCCTCTTATGCCACTACAAGAAAACATCTCTGTTTGTGACGGAAAAATCCGTCAGAAATCCGTCAGAATCAGGGGTTTTCCGACGAATTTCTGACGGATTTGTTCCGTCAGTTCTATCTCGTCAGAATTTCAAATCCGTCAGAATTCCGTCAGGACACTCTGACGGAATTCTGACGGCCAACGGATCACCGGAATCCATCAGGAAACCGTCGGACTTCCGTCAGTATTTTGAACCGTCAGAAAACCGTCGAAATTCTAGGCTCCGACGAAATTCCGACGGTTGCGTGACGGATTCCGGTGATCCGTTGGCCGTCAGAATTCCGTCAAGGTGTCCTGACGGAATTCTGACGGATTTGGCATTATTTTTTTTTAAAAAATTATTTTTAATAAAATAATTGCAAAAAAATAAATTAGTAAGAAAAAATTTAATTAAAAAAAAAGAAAATTATAATTAAATAGAAATTGTTTTAAAAAGAAATTAAAAATTTTACATTAAATTTAAATTACAATATAAATTTAAAGTCTTTGACGACGTAAGAAGTCGTTCATCTTCTTCTCCAGCTGATTGTATCGTTCGTCCGCCTCCGCCTTCTCTCTCAAACGCCGTGCCTCCACCTCCTCAATCTGTTTCTGCAGACGTGCATCCGCCTCCGCCTTCTCTCTGTCGTACCGGTCCTCCAAAGAGCTAATCCGCTGGGTCAGCTCGGTGTTTTGTGCTACCAAACTGCTACCACCGAGATAGCGATACGACGAAACGGATGAGCAACTGTCTTCGGGGAGACCGTAGACACGACCTCTGCTCTTAGGGGTTACCTAAGAAACAAAAAATCAATTTGAAGTCGTATTAGTATTAAAAGGTATTTTAAATGTGTTTAAAATTGACACGTTTACTAACCTCGTAAGCGAACTCGTTGACCTTGTCGAATGGAACTTCGGTTAGCGCCGGAGTTCCTTCGACGATCGGTTGCGATAGGAGGTATTGCTGCCCGGCCTTCTCCACGCTCTCCACGATTTCCCATATTTAAAATTTTCTCATCAAATTTTCTTCCATATTTAAAATTACTATGTCAATTATAGATATAAAATTTATAATCTTTATTACGTAGTTAGGGCTTTTGGGAATTTTGATTTTGAGTTTTTTAGATTTTACAATTTATGGATTTTAGGATATATGGAAATTTGGTAATATGCGATATTGGAAATTCGTGAAAAAAACAATGAAATAATTCCCCGACATCACCAAGAACAAACACGTAAAATTTTAAAACAGTTTAAAGGTTTTTAAGATATAGTTGTTTTTTGATTTTTTGATCATATATATATATATATTATATAGATTTTGGTATTTTGGATGTGTTACATAATTTAATTTTTTTAAATTTTTTTAAAAGTTAAATGTTTTTAAAACTTAGATAATTTTAAATATTTAAAAATTACATAGTTACATGTTTGTAAAAGTTTATAAATTTCTTTAAATTCCAATAAGAGTTTAAAGTTACATGTATTTAAAAGTTACATCTTTTTAAGAGTAACATATTTATAAATTTATGAGTTTTTAAAAGTGTTTTCAATTTTTTAAAGTTAAATGTTTTTAAAAGTTACATCTTTTTAAAAGTAACATATTTATAAATTTAACTGTTTTTTAAAGTTTTTTCATTTTTTGTTACAGTTAAATGTTTTTAAAAGTGACATTTTTCTAAACGTAACATAATTTGTTACAATTTTTAATTTATAGATTTTCTTATATTAATCCTATTATAAATCTCAATAAATACTTTAAAATTACACACACTTATTAGAATAAAATTTGGTAAATCCCTAAATTCATACCATTTTCTAAATCCCTAATTTCATAAAATTTTCAAAATCCCTAAATCTTAAATAACTAAACATCTCATAATCAATTTCGAAATCATGTTAAAGTATGATTCTAATTCGACATTTACCCATTCCTAATTGAAGAACACACAATTTCAACCACAAATCCGTTTATATTTTTAAAAATCAACAAAAACTTACATTGTTTTGTAGATTTGGTGAAGGTTTATGATTTGGAAAGGGGAGGTCGCAATTCCGGTGACAAACAGCGGTGAAGACGGCGGCGAAGACGGTGGCAACGTCGGCGATTTTGGGGAAAAAATTTGGTGAAAACTGGTTGTAACTGCGGGGAAGACGAAGTGTGTCTTTTTAAAGAACTATTCGACGGCATTCTGATGGAATAATGACGGACTATTAAAATCCGTCAGAATTCCGTCAGTTATTCCCGCTTTATCGATGAGATCGATGTGTTTAGGCGGGATGAAATTAGGGTTTTCCGTCAGAAATCCGTCATAATATTGTCATAATATGATTTAATATTAATTGCGATTCCGTCAGTATTCCGTCAGAATTAATGTTTTTTAAAAGTTTAATAAGGATTTAACAATTTAAATGTAAGACATTCATTTGTTTTTGAGATATGAGAAATTATAGATTTTATACATTTTATTTCTAGGACTAAGGGATTGTAAAAGATTTTTAAACATTTAAAATCATTTTCACATCTTCAAAATTTAAAAAATTAGGAAAAAAATGAGTTTCCGTCAGTATTCCGTCATTATTTCTGACGGAATACTGACGGAATTATTAAATTTTAATTCTTTTAATTGCGATTCCGTTAGTATTCCGTCAGAATTAATGTTTTTTAAAAGTTTAATAAGGATTTAACAATTTAAATGTTAGAGATTCATTTGTTTTTGAGATATGAGAAATTATAGATTTTATACATTTCATTTCCAGGACTAAGGGATTGTAAAAGATTTTTAAACATTTAAAATCATTTTAACATCTTCAAAATTTAAAAAAATAGGAAAAAAATGAGTTTCCGTCAGTATTCCGTCATTATTTCTGACGGAATACTGACGGAATTATTAAATTTTAATTCTTTTAATTGCGATTCCGTCAGTATTCCGTCAGAATTAATGTTTTTTAAAAGTTTAATAAGGATTTAACAATTTAAATGTTAGAGATTCATTTGTTTTTGAGATATGAGAAATTATAGATTTTATACATTTCATTTCCAGGACTAAGGGATTGTAAAAGATTTTTAAACATTTAAAATCATTTTAACATCTTCAAAATTTTAAAAATTAGGAAAAAAATGAGTTTCCGTCATGATTTCTGACGGAATTATTAAATTTTAATTCTTTTAATTGCGATTCCGTCAGTATTCCGTCAGAATTAATGTTTTTTAAAAGTTTAATAAGGATTTAACAATTTAAATGTTAGAGATTCATTTTTTTTGAGATATGAGAAATTATAGATTTTATACATTTCATTTCCAGGACTAAGGGATTGTAAAAGATTTTTAAACATTTAAAATCATTTTAACATCTTCAAAATTTAAAAAATTAGGAAAAAAATGAGTTTCCGTCAGTATTCCGTCATTATTTCTGACGGAATACTGACGGAATTATTAAATTTTAATTCTTTTAATTGCGATTCCGTCAGTATTCCGTCAGAATTAATGTTTTTTAAAAATTTAATAAGGATTTAACAATTTAAATTTTAGAGATTCATTTGTTTTTGAGATATGAGAAATTATAGATTTTATACATTTCATTTCCAGGACTAAGGGATTGTAAAAGATTTTTAAACATTTAAAATCATTTTAACATCTTCAAAATTTTAAAAATTAGGAAAAAAATGAGTTTCCGTCAGTATTCCTTCATTATTCTTTTAATTTTTTCTGACGGAAAACTGACGGCTTCTCAACTTTAAGCCAAAAATTGAGGGTTGTATCAGATTATTGAGGGACTCGCTCATAGTTGACAGGAGTATTCAACATTGACCAAGTCCCCCAGTAATCCTATACAACCCTCAATTTTTTTTTATGAAAAAAAGATGTAATGTGATAACTTATATTTCCTAAAAGTTTCGACAGAAACTTTGATTCCAAAGAGTCGACTTAGCCTCATACCGTACTTAGATTGCCGGATATGGGAAGGAGTCGATTGGGGCTAAATCCACCCTTTGGGAATCAATTTCAAAGATTCCAAAGAATCGAGTTTTGATAAAATGAACTCATATCATAAAAATTTTTGTAATTACTCGAAGTTGTGTTCTGATGCAATCAACAAATGTGAACTTATATAGGATGGTATTCCGTCAGAATTCCGTCACAAACCCGTCAGTATACCGGCGGACCCTCCGACATATCACGACATCGCCAACCGTCGGAATTCCGTCAGTATTCCGTTACAAAATTAAAGTCCGTCAGAATTCCGTCAGGAAATAATAGTTGGAAAATTGTAAAAATATAGTAGTGTTTTTTAAATTTATTTTTTTCTAAGGGGGATTTGTAATGAAACACAAATTAAGTCGGAAATCTTTATTATAACATATAAAATCATCGATGGTAGATACTAAAATCATGGAGGGTAAAATATTACACATAACAACATTATTCGGATAAACTCGTACAATGAAAAGTCGAAAATTATTAAAATCATGGACGGGTCGGATGTTTATTCATCATCATCTGAGTCTGGAACTGTTTCATAATCGTACCCAGTAGTTCCGTCATCTTCATCATCAATGGTACATACTTCCGTTGGTTGGTATTCAGCAATCATCGAATTAGCACCGATTATCTGTTTGAAAAATTAATTTAATTAGTTAATTAAGATTTTCTAGAAAAACTTATAAACTTATAATATACATGTACCTTAACAATGTTCCGCTCTGTGATGTTAAGGTACTTTGAGTTCCTGTTAAAACGGCAAACGGTAACATTCTTTAGGATGACCACCGCACCTACACTAGTTGTGAGTCTGTACTCCTCCTTCATGAAGATGTTATGGTGCATGGTTCCCTCGATTTTTCCTGAAGGATCTTTAAAGGTTACTAGTAGATCTCCCTGGTCATTGGGGGTTAAACTAGAGACCATAGCCACAATCTGATAATGAAATAGAATATACTTGTGAGATAAATTTTATGTCTACATGTTAATAAAATAGGCCGACTACATGTTAATAAAATAGGTCGAAAACGTAAACCTTTTTCATTTTCACAAATTGTGAATGCGGACATTGAATTTCTGCAAGCTGGGTCCAGAATGGTGAGCTTCTATTGTTATAAGAACCTACATGTATGAATGATTGATTAAGTATTTGTCAGCTACGATCATTATTGTAAAAGTAAACATACATATATACCTTCACGGAGTATGTAATCGATAGTAGAAGTCCACCGAGGACTACTAAAATCCTGGTCGGTATGTGGTGCCTCATTAATGACCTCAAGAATAAAATCTTGTGTTGGGCGTGCCTGAGAACTATCACCTCGCATGACATGCGCATCATGAGACCTCTTTCGAAACAGGCCTCGGCGTATCACTTGGCCAGGTCCCGGTATTACCGGCGTTTGGTTATGGGATTGTTGAGTTGGACGGAGTGAAATTGTCGGTTCAGCTTCAGTAACATTTAAGTTATCGTACGGAGGGCTTGAAGGAACAAGAGTTGTGTTTGGAGTGTTATGACCGGGGGCTCGGTTTTGCATATAGTAATTCCACAAATCTCTGTTAGCCATTACGCAATAGAATTTTTCTATGTTATGAGTGTGTGTTGAAATTTTTTTGTTTTTCAAATGATCTTATGAACAACCGGAGAAATTGGAAAACTTAAGTAGAATGAAAATCCGTCAGAATTCCGTCAGACAACCGTCAAAACCTCCGACATATCGACACATCGATCCCATCGGCCAACCCAGACGATGTGTTAACCACACAAAGTTTGCCGACATCGGAGTCCGTCACAATTCCGTCGGAATTCTGTCAGCCCTATAAAAAATCTGATTTCCGTCAGTGTTCCGTCATTAATACCGTCGGAATTGGACGACCAATTCTTGCCGTCAGTATTCCGTCGGTTACTAATGACGGATTTATGACGGAAAACTGACGGCTTCCCTTGCCGTCAGTATTCCGTCAGAATAAACTGACGGAATGAATTTTCTGTCAGATTACCGTCAGTAAACCGTCAGAATTGACCGACGGAAATACTGACGGCTGAAAATTCCGTCAGAATTGATGGTGTTTTCTTGTAGTGTGCTTTATGTTCTGTTAGTTCCTACCTTATACTATAACTTCCATTATTCATCAATAATTTAAATTCCTTCTTCGTCTTTTTATAACTAAGTGTTTCATATAAATACCCCCTCTCTCTAATAATCCTCCATAAACATCTCGCCCTGCTTCGCTTTACTTATAAGTTATAGTCCTCGTATAACCACATATTCTTAAAAATGGGAGAAGAAGTAAAACTAGTAAGTTATATTCAAAATTCCTACAATAATATAACTTGCAACAAAAATACATTATCATTAACTAATGCTTCATGTTTTCATTATTAGGAGGCAAATGAGGCAGCATCAGCTCCAGAGGCCGTTCCGGCCACGGCAGAGGAGGGGGAGAAGAAGAAAGATGTGGAGGAAAAGAAAAAAGCCGCGGCTGAGGAGGAGAAACCAGCAGTAGAGGAGCAGCCGCCTCCGCCTTTCATACTCTACGTGGACTTGCATTGTGTAGGATGTGCTCAGAAGTTTGAAAGATCTATACTAAAAATTAGAGGTAAACGAGATATATAAATAGAGAGAAAAATATAAGATTCGGTCCAAACTTCGCGGTTCAAAAAGAAAAACTTCATGAGTATATGCTATTTTTCAATAATAAAAAAAAATCAGCAGTTTTATTGTCAAAATCCCAACTACCTGAATATTATTTGTATAACGCTCTACAAGCGAAATAAATAAATAATTTATTTGTTATTGAATATGAAAAATGTGTAGGTGTTGAAGAAGTGGTGATGGATATGAATGCGAACCAAGTAACTATAAAGGGAGTGTTGGATCCGCAAGCAGTGTGCAACAAAATCAAGAAGAAGACTAAAAGAATGGCTAAAGTCATCTCGCCGCTTCCGGCGGCCGAGGGAGAGCTTCTGCCACCGATCATAACCTCTCAAGTTTCCGGCCTCACAACCGTTGAACTCAACGTCAACATGCACTGCCAAGCTTGTGCTGATCAGCTCAAGAAGAAGATTCTCAAAATGAGAGGTACATTAATTTTTGTCGGACTGAAATTATAATAACTGTTACGACCAAGATATTTCCCTTTCTTTACTGTCTCTAGTATATTCGGATTCTGTTAGTCATTCCAAAAATATAGTTTGGTTATATTTTTTTTTTTAATGAATGACAATACTCACACAAAAATGTCTTAGGTTGGTTTCGTCCAACTGTTTAATCTTACGGACCCATATAAAGATAATTTATATATCTTGATTTTTTATTTCGATCTGTCACTTTTAAATTCATTGCATATTTCGTTATGGATCACGTGTAGTACGATTAGTATCATGAGTGCACAAGCATATCTAATTAAGCTAAAGATTGTTGAAGACATTTGATTGGTCAGGGGTTATGGATTTTTGAGAGCGTTCTGATTTCTAATATTTTTTTTTTACGTATTTCTAATATTTAATTAAATCCCATTTGTTCATACAATTTTTTTCTTGGCAACAATGGAGAAGCACTTCTTGTTTAATTTTTGTTTTTTGGCCTCTTTTTTTTTGACAAGTCAGTCCTTATCTTTCTATTGTAATTTTTCTGTTTGGAGTCTGGACGATGTTAATATAATACTTAACAGTGATTGTGATTGGAAGATGACACCCCAAAATATATGTGGCGACACGCGTGGCTCATTTTCTACTTTAGTGAACATATATTGGTTTAATTAAACTTAATACATTTAGACTGACTAATACATATTGTTATTTAGGGGTCCAAACTACTGTGACGGAGCACACCACCGGAAAAGTAATAGTGACCGGAACAATGGACGCCGAAAAGCTTGTGGACTACGTCTACCGTCGTACCAAAAAACAAGCCCGAATCGTACCCCAACCTGAACCGGAACCCGAGAGCCCCCCGGCAGAGGAAGAGAAGAAGGAGGAGGGCGGCGAAGGCGATGAGAAACCGCCAGGAGAGGAGGAGAAGAAAGAGAAGGAAGGAGACCAAGGAAAGAAAGAGGATGGTGCCGGAGAAGAGGCAGCGGTAGAGGAGAGAACAGACGGTGAGATGGCGACGGTGCCGACGGCGGAAGAAGAAGGAATGAAGAGAATGATGTATTATTATCAGCCTTTATACGTCATCGAAAGGGTTCCTCCGCCGCAGCTTTTTAGCGACGAGAACCCTAACGCTTGTTGCATTTCTTAATTTATTATTTTAAGTATGACCGTGGGAAAATATATATATAATTAGGGGAATTTAATTACGTAAGAAAATAGGTTCGATGCAAAAACGAAAAGAATGTAAACCGATAGGTAGATGTGGTATCAAAGTTGAGTTGCAGTAAGTGTTGTAATTCGATGTAACTTGTTGTAAAAAATATGTGGTATGTATAAGTTGTAGTATGTGTTATTAAAAACAAATTAAATTGAAAATTAGTATAAATAATATTTATTATAAATTTAATAACAGAAAGACTAATTCAAATAATAATAACTTAAACATACACTATTTTTTGTAACCAAAAAAAAAAATAGAAGTAGTAACTTAAAAGAAACTATTGTTTTTTATGGCTAAAAATAAACTAAAATAAATTTGTATAAAAGCAAATAAAAAACTAAGAATATACGTTTTGAAAATTTCAAAAGGTTTCAAAACGTAGAATATAGAAATGATTGAAATCGACCAATAGTTTAAGATAGTAGAAATAAATTGTTTGCATCAAAATATTTTACTAAATTGATACAACCTTGCTATTTAAAGTTAAAATACAAGATTTATTGGAATTATGCAATATTGGAAAAATAATTGAAATTTTTGAAAAACAAAATGTCGCAGGAGATAAACCAAACAAAAACACTAACTCAATCTCTAATTCATCCTATTTTCCATGATGTAGGATTAACTTTTGAGTTAGCAATTTTACAAAGAACATAACTCAAAATTGTAAATCAACCATAACTCTTTATAACTCAAACTCAAATTCTAAACATTTAGTTTGATGCATGATTGGTAACATTTTTGAGTTATTGTTGAGTTAGACCTTTTACTCAATCTAAGTCAATGATAACTCATGTTACCAATCAAATCCTATATGTAATTTATGGTTGGTATCAGTATTTATCAATGGATACGTTTACGCTTTGGTACATACGTAAATTTAGCGGGATAAACGATCGATACGGAATCTATTCATATTCATGTAAGTATATGTAGATGTGTGTGTGTGTTAAGAATTGTTTTGTATATGGTCTTGATGAAAATTTGCTTTTGGTAATTAAAAAGGAGTTAAGAGAGACAAAAGAATCTAGTGAGAAAGGGAGATCCGTGTGGGTCGCACATGGTGTGTGGTTTCTTTTTCTTTTGCTACGTCAATTTCCATTTTTCGGACGTGGCAGCTTTTCCAAGCCTAAAACTTGTCTATTTCTTCACAACCTCTCGAAATATAGAAAGTTTTTTTTTTATTTAAAAATAATAATAATGTTTTTTTACTATAAAAAGTTGATTAGTAATTCTTGTTAGAAAATTTACCAAATATTCTTTTGTGTGATTAATATAGGACTGAAACAATTAGATTGGACAATTTAAAAAATGTCATTATTGAATTTTTTTTTTAATCATGGCACTATCACATTTATATTTGCGAACATGCCATCTTTAAAACAAAAAAAGGATTATAAAGTTTTTTAAAAGTGGTATAAGATTTTACAAAACCTTATAATCTTTTTTAAAATCTTATAATCACGTTTAAAAAACCTCATTATTAAAACTTTATAACCTTGATTAAAAAAATTTATAATCTGTTTTAAAACCTTATAATCCGTGTTTTTTAAAACAATATGAAAAATTTAAGTAAAAAACAAAGGTTTATAAAGAGTGGCATGCTATCTAAGATCGATGGGCTGGGCCGTAGATCACAAGTCCACGAGAGAGTTACGTTGGTCTAGCGGTCTAGCCTAATGTTTCCGGGTGGCTTTTCCTTATCATTTATCCAAATGTTTTACACTATATCATCATTCTCTACTCCTCGGACCGGTTTAATTAGGAATGTGTCTCTTCCCGCCGTCTTTGGTGTCTTGTCATTGCGTGAAACCGTGGTCTTAGATAGGTGAGGTATATATGTATATCTTCTATTCGTAATAAAAGGTTTCTTGTGTCCATAGTGGTTGTGTTGATTTTAGACTTTTAAGTTTGGGAAATTAGGTTCAATAACCATAAAAAAAATTATAACTAAAAACATAACCAATTACTCTAATTTTGATGGATATGATTATGCCACATACCCCCATTTTGGTTAATTCCCTAATTATTAAAAAAAAATTTGTTATTAAGCAAATTAACCCTTTAAGTTTTAAGTTTTGTTTGTGTCATGGTGTGGTAAACCCTGAGATGTGTAATTCTCTATTCCTCTTTGCCCTTCGGTCTCTTTATATATATATAAAAGTTAGATGACAAAGAATAAATTTAGCATTCTCAATACAATCTTTAGCCCATCTTGGCACACAAAAAATACAACGTAAGAACATAATTTAATAGAACATAATTTAATAGAGTAAGATTTATCGGCTACACGATTTGATATATCATAGTTTTTACCCATTTTAGGCCATGATATAAGTCCAATATATAAAGTCTTTGTGGTGTTTTGTGTTTGTTTTAGAGTTATTACAGATACTTAGACGATTGGAGCATAGAAGATATTTACTGGAAGTTTTGGAGCATTGCGGAATGAAGTATCGAAAATTGCAAATTAGAATCGGATTCAGATGTTGGTGTCGATGGGTGTCGATCGACACCTTGCTCGGACACAGAACGTCAGATTTTGGAAGTTTGCCGTTTTTGCCCAGAAGTTTCAGATGTTTACTTTTATGCTTTATGACGGTTTGAGAACTTTATAAATACGTTTTTACAGCCATTGTTTAGGTTTATGCTTTATTTTGCTTAGTTTAAGAGATATCTATCAATAAAATATAATAGTTTCTTCTTTGATTATGTATGAATAGTTACCTTGTTAGGTTTAGGGTTATTCAAATGTGTTTGATGAATTGTTAGATCTGTTTATAAATTGTTAGGATAATATCATTAGAAGTTCTTCATCTTGACTTGTGTTTATTGCTGATTATAACCTCGCGAACTGAAATCTTATCTTAGGTTAATTAATAGAAACAACAGTTTTATTAATTGCTTGAACTAGTCTTCGATGAGCATAATTCTTTTTCGCAAAAAAATTTGGTTTAGGGTTTTGTGAACAATTGAATTTGAACTTTAATGCTCGTTTAAATTAATCTGAATTCGCAACGACAGTTGGCTTTCTAGGATTTAGACATAGATAATCTCTGGAGCGACAATTGATGGGTTTTACATTCGTGTTCATGTTTAGGAACTGAACTTCATAATCCTATCTTTTATTTAATATTTGCAATTCTGATTCACCTGCGATTTCCATGTGCCTAGCGTTTCTCTTTATTGATTTCACAACCGTTCATCCTGCTTTCATATTACTTGTTTTACAATTCATCTTTTAGTGCTTAGCTTAATTCGAACTTATTAATCTATTGGGTTTCTGATTCCATGTGGATTCGATCCCTAATATTGCATCTGATCTCTTAATTTGAAAGAGTAGCTCTAGGGTTAATTTGAGCATATCACGATTTTTTGTCTCTTCTATATTTTCTGTTTCTGATGTCTTTCTTAGATACTACAGTAAAAAACTCTATAAATTAATAATGTTGGGACCACGTTATTTTATTAGTTTATAGAGTTATTAATTTACTGAAAATGGAAACTTTCCATAATCTTATAAAATTAATTTTAATTTTTAAACTTTTAATTTATATTATGCTATATTTTTATGAAATTAGTCTATTCTCTTTGTTTGTTTATACTATATCAAATAATGATATAGTTATAAACAAATTTTATTTCTAAAGAAAAAAAATAACACTTAAATGATATATAAATATATTTTAGTCATGTTTATATAACATATATTAATTTATGATATTATTGGGACCATATATTTACATAGGATTTCTAAAAAAATTATTATCTTATAGAATTGTGTTATATTTTACACCGGCCCGACTCGGGATCGGCCAAATTTATTAATTTAGAGAGTTTATTAATTTATAGAGTATGAATTTATAGAGTTTCTACTGTACTCCCTCCGTTCCAAAATAGAAGTTGTTTTACCTAAAAGCACAAAGATTAAGAAATTACTTTTTCTTATAAAAAATATCATTTAATATACATAATAAATATAATTTAATCAAACCTAAAAAGACTACATAATATTATTGGTTACATAATATTCAATAAAAATGAAAAGTACCTAGGATTCTCAAAATAACATATATTTTGAAACAAAAGAAACACCAAAAAACAACTTATATTTTGGAACGAATGGAGTATTTTTTGGTCATTTAACCTAAAGCTTTGAGTCAAAGGGAAAATCTAGAAATAAAAAATAAAAAATTAGAAAATGCTAACGAAAAATTATGATGGATCTATGGACAAATATATATAATGAAATTCTACCATAAATTTGATGGGTGTTCTTTCTTCAGTTGATGGCTTAAAATATCGATATGGGAGATGCATGTATCAAGATTGCGATTATTTTTAGGAACATGTTAAATGTGTTACAGCTGTGTCTGATAACTCCCAAAACCTTCCATCTAATATTGTTATACTAACGCAAAGTATATAAAATTTGTTGATTTCAAAGTATTATATTTGTACTTTTAGTCATTGACATATATATATATATATATATATATATATATATATATATATATTAGTATATTACTCCCTCCGTTTCATTACGTAAGATTTTTTGACTAAACAAGCTGTTTAAGGAATTGTTTTTGTGTTAAAATTTTTATTTTATTAATAACAAAAGTATGGAGAAATGGAAAGTTAATACTCGGATGAATAGTAAATTAATGATAGAATGTTAAAAGTCATGACTTTAGTCAATCTTAGTTAGTTAGTTATTATCTCTTCTTCACCATGACACAATTTGGTGGCCGTAGGCTTAAGTTCGCCCTCGTCGTAGTATGGTTCGCTCAAATCAAATGGTTGAATTTTTTTTGTTTTGTCTTCTTCTTTTTCTTCCATTTTTGTTTGCAATTTTAGTTTGGTTTAATGAAATAAAAAACGTGTATTATGATTATATAATGAGTTTTGAGATTTGTAACATTAAATCATGTTTTGACTTCAAACCTCTTCTTTGATTAAGAATGTGTCGATGAAGTAGTGTCTCTTAAAATTCTTTGACCAAGACTATTTTGTTAATGTAGTATTAAAATTAAAATGTGCATAAATTTGTGAGAAAACCAACTAAAATGAAACAAAATAAAATCTTACATAACGAAACTGATGGAGCATTACTTGGCCCCATAAAATAATACTTGTACACCACTCAGGCACCCATGATGTCTTCGTTTTCCTAGGGTCTACAATAAGACAAGTCGTTGGACTAATTATTAGCAACGATTTATTGAAAACGGTTTTAATAAATTGTGTACCGGTAACGATTACGTCGCAAACTATTAGTGGTTCGTTTTTTTCTTCTACCATTCAATTCTGGTTCGAATTTACATTGGGCACTAAAGCAACATCATATTAAAAAAAATATTTTCTTAACGACATGAACTTATGCGGATATAAATTTTTGTAATAATACCATATAGTATCTATTTTACAGTATTGCCATACTTCAGCAAAATATCCAAATTACGACCAATTGTATACATACATAATAAAAATCACGACCATCTATTTGAATCGAAGGGTTAGGGTATAGTGATATTTATAAATGGACAAAATTGTATAAATCTGTTTTTTCCTTGTTCGCTTATAACATCGTTTTGAGCTTCGGCCATTACAATTGTATATTTCACAAAGAATGCTCAACACATTTACGCAAATTATATTATAGTCAAGTTTCAGCCCGATAATTCGAATTATATACAAATATATATATATATATATACATTTTTTGTCAAGAATGCATACAAAATAGTGGAAAATAAATCAATCCAATAAAGTCGGTAGATCTGACGGCTATGATAATTGATGATCAGAACCTACCAGAATTCAATTTATGGCTATTAGTTTTAGAGCCCATATAACTCTATAAATACGATACGTCTCATAAAAGGTAAACCACATTGTCTTGTCTTGCAAGTTGCAAATTATTGCAATACATAAAAAAGGTTATCTATTAGAGACATTTTTAACGAAACATCAAAAAAGCAATAAGAGAATCTTCAATACATCATGATCACAGTAGCCATCGCCGCCGAGTTGCTTGAAGAATACACGGTGGCGCTTGCTCGCATTACCGCCACACTCCTCCCTTCACCACCGACTAGTCGCCGTCGAACCGTACGAGCTCCGACTAGCGGCGGTCGAGCTGATTCGTCTTTGCCTCGTAACGAAAATTCATCTTCATGTGCTCCACCAAACTACGCCGCTTTTCTCTTGAATTTCTGAGTTTTTTTTTTCTTTTCATTTTTTTGTATAGACGAAGAGATTTTCGTTCTTCTTCTCTCGATTGTAATTTCGATTCATGTTTGTTTTCTTAAATTGGAATTTTCTATTTATTTTTGAGTTGTTGTTTTACATTAATCATTTGAAAAAGTTGAAACAGAAATTAGAGTATACAAATTTATTGAAGAGAAGAGAATATGAGAGCTCAGAGATTCATGTAGCATACTGAGGTTAGGGAACGAAAGAACATTGTGGATAAGTCTGAATGTGTGTATTCAAAAGGCATATCATATAATTATAAAGTAATTTTGTAAGGTCAATATTTCGTTTGTTTTTGTAGTTTTGTATATATTCAGAACTTTTCTTTTTCTTTGTTAGATAATTGATATTATCCATCATCAACTCTTTGTATTATGTGGAAAAGGAAATCGACATGATGGGGAAGGGGATCGAGCCACGTGAGTTCAAAACAAATGATTCAGACGAAGAAACAAACAAGTGAAGATTTTTGTGATGAAGCTGCAAAGAAAGTGTTGTTTTTAAGACACTCAAAAACATGTCATTTCTTTTTAGCTTTCCTTTCGTTGTTTATAACTTTGCTTGTCAAATTTATTCACCCGTGACGAACATATATATGTTTATAAGATAGATCCATGACTTTTTGTTTTATGGTGACGTAGAATTCTAAGAATTTTTACGTTGAAAACCCAAATTTAATTTAGGAATTTGCCGAAAACTGAAGTAGAGACATATGTGGTGCTTTGTCTCTAACTTTGTCACCGTGAGTTTTTTTTTCTTCATTATTTCTAAAGAAAATGAAGAGATACATGCACTACATAAAGAGAATTGTGCTTATTGTGTTGAAAATAAGGATAGTTTAGTGGTGGTTCACGTTATCAACCCTGATTACACAATGATATGAGAAAAGTGATAATCTAGACATTTTTGAGAATTGCCATTTATTCTACGCTCTATAATTAGGCCTATCCATAGTCTATACGATTAAATTTCAAGATTTATTTAACGCTCTATAAATAATGTTGTCAAGTTGATACTAAAAAAAGTACAGATGGAGGTAATAAGCTGTATTCAATGACTTATTTCACAAAGCTTCGGTTAAAAGTGACTCAAAACCTTTGTAAAATCAATAAAAACACTTGTTTGAAAACCGATGATAATATAGGGAATTCAACACCGGAAATGCACCAAAAGAAATCAAGCCCTATGGAGAAACCATCGAGCATCTTTGAGCTTTAACTCGGAGATAACAGGGAAGAGATCGAACTCTTTTGTTGCAAGATTGAACACACATATGTCCAAAAAGCGTTTGTAGGGACGGACACGATTAAGACAAGTGAAATAGATGGAGTTTGGTTTGAGACCAACGGTACGATTAGCAGGCACGGTGATACCCGAATCAAGAAGCACGACCTCATTATCACCAAGTGATTCTACCTCAACAAGCTTGTTTACATCAGTATCCTTCTTGTAGATCGGGAAGGTCCTATATTTCGCCGTCTCGTTAAGGATGGTCTGGACCAACAAAACCTCTCCAGATCTTGTAACCACAATTTTACATGTGGTTTCATCATCATCACCACTCGGACGCATTAGTAACCCATTATCCTCCGAAACATCTATGAAACCTTCTTGTCTAGACAAATCCAGGATTCGAATGTATTTACTAGTCGTTAACATGTAAAGATTGTAACCCTTGACGACAATATCAAACACGCCTCGTAACTGGCGGCGGACACCCGTACTTGTTGAAATCTCACTGTAAAAATCTTTCCCATTCTTGCAAAAGGCTAGATAACTAGAACCGGTTTCAAAGAACCACACTACAACAAACTCTTTCTTGCTTTCGTCTACCCACAAAACACCTCTCAGATTACCAGCATCTCTTCTCCGGTTAGAGAGACGAACACTCTCTTCGAATTTCTTATCTCCTACTCGTTTAAGACTATGACGACCACCTTTGATCGACTCTAGAGGTGGAAGATCAATCTTCTTCTCGCTAAACAAATCTATAATATAGAGTTTTGATTTAGAATCTAACACGAGAAACCAGTTATCTGAGTTTGCCAAAAATCGAAACCCTGAAAAGTCACGCTTCGTCGGCTTGTAAACCCTAGATTCGTCTGGATTGTACAACACGCAACTATTTTCTTCTTTTGGAAATAGTATCAACCATGGAGATGAATTTTTCATAGGATTGGTTTGTTTCGAACACAAATACCAATACGAAGACACGATCTTAGCGCGGTGGAAATCTATAAAACTCAAACGTGCAAACACAGAGATCTCAAGATATCGATAGGGAGCTCCGACCAGGGGACGAAAGTAGGAGTCTCCAACTCCATGGGTTTATTTCTTCTCTGGCGAGAACGAGATCGTTTATTAGTATTAGGAGCCTCCATGGGTTTATTACTTCTCTGGAGAGAACAAGATCGTTTAGGATATGGCTCCATGGCTTTATTTTTCTGTTTGGAGAAAACAAGTTCGTTTATATACATATGTATTAATATATAAGGAGACTGCGATTAGCGATATTTTTAGGGTTAAAAAGCCCAATAACCATTGTTCTAATAGCCCCCAAGCAACACCTAAATGACCGCCTCGACAACCTAAACTCACATAAGTTTCGTTTTATTATATTTTGCTAGTTTCCACTACATAATTTTTTAAATTTATAAGTTTTAATTCCTTTTAACATAGTTATAAACATTTATATGTTGTTGCATATAAATTAGTTATATATTTTTGTTTAATTATTGTCTACGATTATATATTTTTATTTCTCTAAAATATAATTTTGTATAATATATCTTATTTACAATGTTTTATGTTGTAAACGACTAAGACGCCTAAAATCACCTAGACCCCGATTAGGCGTTCTAGGCGCTAGACTCTGCAACACCGTCCGCTTAGCGCCTTAGCGCCTAGCGCTTTCTTAATCATTGGCAATAACTGCGAGAGGGAAAAGACTAATTGGGGTTAGTGGCCAATATACTACTAGTATACTGTATGTTTAATCCATATGTATTTCGGTTTGGGTGTTTTGTATTTTGTTGGAATAATGTATTATATGATTTGGTACCATTTTTCATTTCTGTTTGTAATTTTGGATTTTATCAAGTACTGTGTATTTTTAATTCTCAAAGAAAATTAGGTCTTTAGATAGATTTTTTCATAGCAATGGGAAGAACGTATCAGCCGCGATTACACTCCAAGTAGCCCAGTTAGAGGAAGAAAACTGGCAATGCGCGAATTTGGCTACAGAAGAAGACGAAGGGGAGGAGGGAAATATTATCGAGATTGAAGATACCATCCGATCCGAAAACCCACATATCCCGATTTGCCAAGTGGACGCATCTTGGGAAAATCAATGGCCCACTAGCGGTCTCGGATGGTGCCTTACCGACACATCAGGTCAAAAACACACATGCAAGCAGGGATGCCGAAGAAGCCTCTCAGCTCTACATGCAGAGTTCGAGAGACTCCTCTGGGCGATGGATTGTCTTATTCAGAAACAGATACCTAGGGTCTGACACTAGACGGGGTGCCCAAACTTATTGACGATGACCGACGATCCGATAGATTGGCCAGCTTTCCAATCTGAGTTAGATCACTTCGCAGAGCTTAAAGAACATTTTATCTCCTTTCAGTTAAATTATATTCCTCGTTCTTGTAATGCTCATGCCGATGCCCTTCCAAAAACGGCACGAGCACAAAACCATATCTTTTCCCATGTAGATCTCGATGAGTCGGTAGATAGTACCCGATTTCGGAATGTTTCTACCGACCAAATGTGATTTAATATATGGAGCTTGTTGACAAAGAAAAAAAAAACAGAAATGAAATATTTCTTAAATTCAAGTATCGTGTAGTTTGTAAAATGTTAACTAAACTTTTATCCTTAAACATAGGCCCACTCATCGTAGAGTTCTCTCCCGGTGACGTCGTTACAAACAAAGCATCTACCGGTCTTCCAAAGCAATCGTATATGATTGAAGAATCGGCATAGCAATAGATAATTTGGTATCATTGTATCAAGTTATTTACAGGTATTCGGATGATACAAAAACGAAGAAATCACGTTAATTGTATTCATTATTATTTTTTCCAGAATTTATGTATTGAACCGTGAATTCATATGCGCCTCTTCTTCTTCCCTCCCAAAATCGAACTTGGCTTTTGAAGACGAATGTTTGTCTCTTTCATGCAATGCAAACAGCTTGGTCTCGAAGTTATCATCGGATAATTTTCGAAAGTGATTCAAAGCTACTTATGGAGTTACTATTACATCACCATAAGGATATAGCAGTGGAAATTTACTCTATGATAATGATCATTGGCGTAATATTCTTGCAGATGTCCAATGTATTTATATTAAAAAACAAAAAAATATTATAGCTGATACATTAGCATGTTTGTATTTATAATTTTATTTTGAATTATGTTCAACATGATCGTAAATTTCAATGCTATAAATAAAATTCAGATTAAAAAAAATACATCGGCCCACTAATGTTTTCTAACGCGCGCTGGTAACGCGTACATCCCACGCGTCCGAGAGCTTTGACGCCATTCTTACAGTCCCTAGGGCTTACAAGTTCGTGTATGCTATTGCTACTACTGTTTGATTAAACAAACGACTCATGCGACGGAATCAGGTTATCTCGCTTTTGCTTCTTCGTATGTCGCTTTTGAAGGAATGTCTTTTGTAGTTTTAGCGTTATGCAATTGACATTGCTTTTGCTTATAAACATACTAAGCATTTTGTGATTGGCTAATGACGAAAATTTGTTTGAAAACACTTGTGTTTGTATTGGCATTACAAGGCTCCGTTTCTCTTTACAAGTATGACAATAAATAATGAAACAAAATACACAATTATTGTTTTTGTTCCTCATTTGTGTAATGATCAAGTTGCAGAAGAAAATGAGATTTTGTTAAAGCTTATTATGCTCATGTATTGTAACTGTAGTGAACCAATAAATAAATTGGTACCAAAACAATTTGATCCTCTGTTTCATTCCCAAACGGGATATGCAATTTGAAATGGGCAATTCTCATAGAAAATATTTTATTTTCTTATCAATCGAACCAAATATATAATCCAAATGCACAAAAAAAAAAAAAGGATTATGATTTGAAGAAATCTATCTAGAGAACTTAGTTTGTGTAGAAAGGATCATGATTTAGAGAACTCAGTTTGGAATATTTGTAACTATTTTTTTTAACGAACCAATATGTTTCCTAGTACATTGCAATTGCATAGACTTTTTCTTTAACTCTTTTATTACACGACAAACTAGAATTCGAATCCCCACTTTGGTAGGGAGAGTTACTGATCAATCACAAAAACATTTTCATTTTGGCCTAATCTCAATCCCTTGAACGATGATTCCACCTTTCCAACCACCTCCTCTCGTCTCCAAAACGCTCATTTCGAGCTCTTCCTCATCAAAACCGACACAGTACTCACCAAGCTCAATCTCCAACCACCCATCTTCCCTAGGACGACGACTTGCGTATCCGGTCTCACGAAACACTCTTCCATCATTACAAAGATCGGTTCTTGCAGATCGAAAACTCGTCTCCAAAGGCTGAGACTTAAATCCAAATGCTCCCATATCTCCTTCTTTGAAAACAAGGTAAGCTACATAAATAGTGTCTTTGGAGAGAAGTGATGAGCTTATTCTCCCTCGAATTTCGAACCAACATACCATTAGAAGCGCTATAACTTCCTCAAACCTGTCACATATTCACAAATAAATTGAAAAGCTAAAGGGATTTTTGGATTAAAATTAACAAAAACATATAAAGATGATATTAAAATATTAAAACCTTGACTCCGGAATCGAAATCGAAATCCAATATTCCGGAGAATCAACCCAAACGATCTCTAGTTTCTTCGTAGATAACATCAAGCATGTCTTCCCGCTCCTCTTTTCCATACAAAAGCTCTAAAAATCAAGAACAAATAAAAAACTATCTTCTCAAACAAAGTATCGATTATTTACGTGTAAATTTACCGTTTTGCCATCTTCGATGAGAAGAGGGGATTGGCAGAAACGGAAGAAGAGCTGTTTGTTTGAAAACGTAGACAAAGAATGATCAATAAAGAGACGTGCATTTGAAGGAAGAAACTTCTCCCAAACGGCATCGGAATCTGCGGCGGAGCGAAGTGATTTGGACACGGCCGAGATACGGCAAGCGTCGTGGGGTGTGGTGAAAGAAATCACCACGGCGATGCATTCTTTAGGTAAATGGAGAAAATTCATCATCATCACTATTTTACCCCATAAGCTTGTTTTTTGCCTAGTTTTTTTTTTTTTTTTTTTTTTAATTAGTATATGATCGTTGTAGGCTTGTAGCGCCTGACTAATTTTAGGGTGACCAGATTCTTTGGCAGGAGTTTTTTTTGCAAGTTTACAACATAAAACATATGGTTTCCGAAATTCAAAAATCTAATTGGTCCAAAAATAACGAAATTGTTACCATGAAAAAGTCGAATTTAAAGAAAAGTGAGTTTTCGGTTTACCCCAAGTTCATTACCATTCGGCAAGATTTTTTAGTTATTAATAAGATACAAGATGCATGATGCACCTTAAATATCAAAAAAATAAAAGCTTTATTTATTTAAATCACATATTACGTTAGGACATACATAAACCACCTAAATGTTTTTTGAGACAGCTACACATGTCGCCCATAATTCACCTCTTTTCTTTAGGTATTTAGGTTCGCTTGCACTCAAGCTAGGTCTATCTGCGATGTATTTGATAAGCGTATCATGACATTCTTTTCCTTCTTTGACAAGTTCCCGACAACAAGAATTAGAGACGACTCCATTTCCAAAAACTTGATCAATTATATCCAATGCACACTTTGGGCTGATTTGAACAACACATTGATCCCACAACTTCTTTGGCTCGTATTCTTCAATAGCAAATGTAGGGGCATACGCACTCGTCGCAACTAGGGCAACAAAAAGCATCATAGTAATGTTAAAATTCGCCATCTTTTTATATGCTATATGAGGATTTAGGGCTTTTGCCTTAAGTAAGATATGAGAAATAACTCTTAAGTTTATGTTGTTCTTTGGAAAATATATGGTAACCCTATTTATAGATACAAATGGGATAACCCTCCAATCAAAACGAAACATTTATCTTGATAAATTAATTGTTTTATCTTGACGTTTTAAAATTAGCTAACAAGTTTTAAGTTAAAATTATATTTAAGAACTAAATGGTTATTTAACCTTTTGATTTTTTTCATTTACAGTTTTAATGTTACAGTAATTTGGTTTTTTTTTTTTACATTTAAGTAAACCATTTACATAGATCAAATTAAAGAAAAACTTAAAAATAAACTATGGGCTAATTCTTAGAATCAATTCTACAAACCCAAAGTTGGTGTACATTTGGTTTCATATTCAAAAACAATCTTGTCGAATGAAACGTCTATTAATTGAGATAACTTTTCGAACTGATAATGGATGTATACAAGATTAGATCTAGCTGGAAATTATGTTTATAATGAGGGTATTAGTGGTTTCAACTCGTTATTGAATTTCACATAGAGTGAGCATGATTATACTGAGAGTGAAGATTGTTGTGTCTGTCAATATACAAATATAAAGTGTAAATGATGATGCAAGTACTATGATGCAGCATGCACATATATTTGAAAAATTCCACGAAAACTTATAACCATAGGTCCATCAGAAATGTCATCAAGAACAATACTGAAAGGAGTGAGAAGCTTCAACATGCCACGTACCGTGGTAAAGCTAGAATGTGTGGCTATAGATAAATTTTCTTGCAACGAACACAATCGTAATGCCAAAAGATCCTAAGAGCAATAACAACAATGACCAACCTTTGATTACAAGAAAGCTTTTTTCACTTAGTTATCTAATTTTTTGTGATACTGTCTTGGAACCTACTTCTGTTTGGAGATATCGAATTATATTTTGACCATGATTAACGGGGTATGTTGATGGGTTTTTTAGTGGGGTTTTGGACATTAAAATTAATAAATAATTGAAAATGGGTCAAAAGTGAAAGCATACGTCTCTTGATCAAGATACGGAAGGAGCCGTCTCTTTGCAACGTGGCATGATTGGCATCTCATTATTGGGTGAAAAAATCTTTTCGTTTTCTTCTTCTCTCCCTTCTCTCCTTCTCTTTTCTGATGTAAAATGTATTAATAAAAAAATTGATAAGAGATTTTTAAACATACTATTGTTAATCATGCTCTTAGCAATAGTTAATTTGATAGTATAGCTTGTCAATTTATCTAAAATAAATAGGGAGTACGTTTTAGTGATTAATATAAAAGCAAACATACAATATGCATGATGCACCTTAAAGACAAAAATAAACAAAAGTTTTAATGTATTTAAAATCACATATTATTACGTTAAAATATACTTAACCACCTAAATGGTATTTGAAATAGCTACACATTTTGCCCATAATTCATCTCTTTTCTTCAAGTATTTTGGTTCACTTGCACTTAAATTAGGTCTATCCGCGATATATTTGATAAGCGTATCATGACATTCTTTTCCTTCTTTGACAAGATCCCGACAGCAAAGGTCAGAGACGACTCCATTTCCAAAAACTTGATCAATTATATCCAATGCACATTTTGGACTGATTTGAACTACACATTGATCCCATAAGTTCTTTGGCTCAATTTCTTCAATAGCAAATGTACGGGCATGTGCACTCGTCGCAACTAGGGCAACAAAAAGCATCATAGAAATGTTAAATTTTGCCATCTTTTTATATGCTATGAGGATTTAGGGCTTTTGTCTTAAGTGAGAGATGAGAAATAAATTTTATGTTGTTCTTTGAAACAAAGATGCTAACTCTATTTATAGATAAACATGGGATGGCACTCCAATCAATACGAAACATTTATCTTGATATATTAATTATTTTCTTGACGTTTAAAATTAATTAACAAGTTTTAACTTAAATTTCTATTTTATGAACTAACTGGTTATTTAACCTTTTTATTTTTTCGATGAACTAGTTTTAATGTTACAGTAGTTTTTTTTTCTCTCTACATTGTAATTAAACCATGAAAAGCGTTTATTTACATAGATGAAAGGAAATCGTTATCAAAAGTAAAATTTTAAAATAAACTGTAGGCTAATTCTCAGAATCTATTCTACAAACCCAAGAATATACAACATTTCTAGATGCGATGTTACATAATATTAATGTATTAGTGAGCTACCACAAAATCAGTGGTCTTCTACTGCCATGATTTTTAAAATTATATACTTCCATTATATCATATTATTTGATGTTTAATGATGTTGTATATAAATTTTTAAACCATATAAATATTCTAACTTTTTGTGTATTTTCACATAAAACAATAATTTATTATTTAACTAAAATTAATTCAACCAATCATAAAAGATAATACAGGTTTTAAATAGTCGCAAAAGATTAAAAAGTTAAAACTTTTATCTTAAAAAATATACATTTTTTTCTAAAACATTATTTAATAGTAGAACAAACACTCATTTTATTTTGTTCATATTCGAAAACAAAACAATATATTGCTAAATCTTGCCGAACGAAATGTTTTCTAACTGAGATATATTTTCGAAAAGATAGTGGATGTATAAAAGATTAGATCAGGTATATTAACGGTTTCAACTCGTTATTGAATTTCACATAGAGTGAGCATGCTTATACTGAGAGTCAAGATTGTTGTGTTGGTATGCTCAGTATAAAAAATACAAAGTGTGAATAATGAAGAATTGAACTTGATCGTGAGCAACAACACAGAGTGTCTCCTACAACAAATATCTGGAAAAATGAGAATACAGGTCAATGTTTTGTACCTTATAAGTTTTATTTATTTAAATCACATATAATTCCGTTAGACATACATAAACCACCTAAATGGTATTTGAAACAGCTACACATTTTGCCCACAATTCATCTCTTTTCTTTAGGTATTTGGGTTCACTTGCACTTAAACTAGGTCTATCCGCAATATATTTGATAAGCGTATCATGACATTCTTTTCCTTCTTTGACAAGTTCCCGACAACAAAGATCAGAGACGGCTGCATTTCCAAAAACTTGATCAATTATATCTAATGCACACTTTGGGCTGATTTGAACAACACATTGATCCCATAACTTCTTTGGCTCGTTTTCTTCGATAGCAAATGTAGGGGCAAATGCACTCATCGCAACTAGGACAACAAAAAATATCATAGTAATGTTAAATTTCGCCATCTTTTTATATGCTAAATGAGGATTTATATTAGGGCTTGTCTTGAGAATAAATAACTCTTAAATTTATGTTGTTCTTTGAAACAAAGATAATAACTCTATTTATAGATACAAATGGGATGGCACAATTCAATCAAAACGAACACTTACCTTCATAAATTAATTGCTTTTATGACGTTTTTAGTGTTTATTAACACGTTTCAAGTTACATTTATCTTGATGAACCAATTGCTTCTTATATTAACCATGAGAAGCGTTTATTTATGGATATTAAATAAATTCATTAATTCTGTAGATGAAAAGAAAAATTTTCTCACAACAAAAAAAAAATTAAAACAAATTATGAGCTACTTCTCAGAATCAATTCCACAAACCCAAAGAATATACAACAAATCTATGTCATCTCAACGAATGATCTATTAGTGAGCCACCATATAAACCCATGGTTTTCTACGCCATGTTTTCAACTTTTCATTATAAATATTAGTGAGCACGCTCATTTCATTTGTTTCATATAGGAAGATACAACGATATATATATTGCGAAAACTAATCCAACAAAATGTTTTTGATACAGAAATACATTTTCAAAAAGACAACGAAACCATACAAGATTAGACCTTGCGAGAAATTATGTTTATAATAATGAGGATGTTAATGTTTTGAACTTATATTGAGAGTTATGGGCCAACATGATGGCTCAGAAATCACATCCTCAACAGCCAGAATAAGAGTTATCATACACGGCCTTCGACCCTTGATTCAAGAAGCTGTCACCGAATTTGAGAGGGGAGTAGAAGCAAAGGTATCTGGTATACGAAAGACTGAAGAACTACTGTTCCTAGATGCTACTGCATCACCCATGGAGAAGTCCACTGCCCCCTTAAACCTCCGGAATCTGCTACCAGATTATCTAAGCTTTCAGAAGCTTAAAAAACCCCAAGAAGCCATCCTTCACAAGCAACATAAAGCCCCCCTAGCCTGAGATCCTTCCAAGAAAAAAAGGATAGACATGGAAGACCCTTTCGCTTAAAGCCCTCATCCAAGGATCAAAAAACCACTAGACAACCTCAGTGGAAAGAAAGGTAACTCACACAAGCTGAACAAGAACCACATATCTCCCAGCAAATAACCACCTCTGACTCCCACTCCTACCACAGAGACATACAACAAAGGGATAGAGAGGAGGTTAGATGTTTCTCTAGTAATATTACAAGAAATCAAGACCCCAAGGCCAGTCTCTCCAATGGAAACAAAAAGATTATGTGGCTGAGACTTTACCTGATCCAGGAACTGCAACACAAAGCCAAAGATGACCTCCCTTGGAAAGGAATTTAAATCACGTAGAATGACCCTCTACAATTCTCAATACTAAACGGTCATGAATGAGCTAAGAGATGTTACCACTAACTACTGTAATGTGGAAAACCTAGTGGAAAGGGCAGCTTGACACCAGAGGGTCTTTGAGGGAGAAGCAGTTGGTATGATGGAATAAACAGCTGCTGGTATAGACAATTGCAAAGTGACACGTGAGGAGATGTCAAAAGACACAAAGAAGATATATTACCACCAAAAATATCTTCAACAACTCCACAAGGCTATCACGTAAGAGAATTTTTATTATAGATGAATAAAAACCGATTACAATATGATTAATAAATAAGATCCTAGGATAATATGTGCAGTGAGGACGGGTGTGACGTGAAAGGCTATTTTACATGGTCGTTGTTGGATAATTTTGAATGGGAACATGGATATGCAGTGAGATTTGGTTTGTACTACGTTGACTAAGATGATCTAACACGATATGCTAAAGATTCAGCCAAATGGTTCAAGAATTTTCTCCAGAGATCAGGAAACCCAATGTCGTTGAATCTGTTTAAGACTGTCAATAATTGGTGATCTGCGTTACAAATGATCTAAGCACTTTTGAAAGAAAACAATAGTTAAATATGAAAAGTATATGGTTGTGAATTTAATTACAAAATTTGTTGGGCCTTAAACTGATAGTCTTTTGTTGGGCCTTAAACTACTCTAACATGGCTATTTTGGAACCGAGTCGGGTAATGACTAAACATGTATAATGTAAGGAAAAAACTTTATTAATGTTTGGACACCGAGTCTAAGGTAATAAATAACACGTATTTAAAACACATACAAAATGCCCATAGTCGTCTAACTAGCTAGAACTGAAAATGATTATTAATACTACTACCGTACGTCTTAAATGAAATTTTGGATACGTATATTTTATACTTAACAAACACAAATGCATATATGATATGTAGTATTTAGTGGTTGAGAAAGAAAAAATGATATATAGTATTTAGTGGTTCAGAAAGTTCTCGAGGCAATGTTCTTGGTCCAGATTCCTACTCCAAAACTTCTTGTAGTACTCTGCGTAAGTGAAGTCCCTATACATTGGCTTCAACTCATCGTCCTCGGCTTTCCACAAGGGCTTGGCCGGGCTCATGATAGCACAATCAGCTGGGCACAGGAACGACGCAATGGATAGCCTTGGATTTTCGGTGTTTGTTACAGCTCTATGCCAAACACTTTTGTATATTCCATTACTCAATGCCTGAAAATACATTTAAACAAGGCCGGTCCAACGTTTTCAGATTCACGCCCACAATGTATTATAAGAAAAACATGTTCTTTACATATATGCTTTTTTATTGGCGTTAAAAACTAAACTTCAAAGCTACGGTTTCATTTTACCTATATTTTAGACCGGACTTGTATTTATAAGATTATTGTTTCTAGACCAACACTAGAATATTTTGATCTTGTTCTTTGATTACTATAGTTACCTGTAATTGGTCACCAATGTTGATGACAAACGCATCAGGGTGTGGATTAATGGCGAACCATTGACCATCGATCAAGATCTGGAGACCGCAAACGGTAGTGTCTTGGAGAAGAATGGTGAGAGCGTTTGGGTCAGTATGAGCAGGCAACCCGTAAGTGAGTTCAGGTTCAGGACATGGAGGATAATAGTTGACTGCCATGTGTTGACCTTGTTCACCTAGAACTTTCTTCAAGTAATCTTTTTCTAAACCTAAGCTCTCGGATATCAATTCCTCTATTCTAAATCCCACTTCTCTTACTTCTCTACTGTATTTACTCACAACTTCCCTGGAAATGAAAAATACAGACAAAGTTAGCTATATTCAACATCGTTATATGGTCAATAATATGCAGGGCCGGCCCTGGCTTAACGCATGTAAAGCCAGGACGTTAGGCATCACGTTTATTTATTAATTAAGGGGTATCATATACATAGATATTAAGTTAGTGCAGTGGTGAAGTCTCCTTCCTTTTCTTCATAATACCATGGTTCGATTCCAAGGATGTGCATTGAAAGGGGCATTAATTTTATTTTGGCGTTAGGCAGCATTTGGCTTTGGGCCGGGCCTGATAATATGTATCTTACATATGAGATTGGGTAAGCTATGTTGACTTTTTTAACATGATACATAGACAGTCCATTCCTTGTAACTCTTACTAATTACTTAATTGTACCATTGTTATAGTAACTGAAAATATTTCATAACTCAAAAAAGTTAAAGAAACAAAAAAGACTTCTTATACGTAAACCGCAAATTTGAAGCTCGAAATAATCGAGTATGTATATAGTTCTTTGGTTCTAGCATAGTTTAACATAGGGAGTAATTATACATAATTGTTTTGTCGGCACTTATACATAGTATTATGGTTGTGAATGGTGTGCATGTGGAGGAAATACGAGGAAAAGAAAATTGATGAATAATAAAAAGAATAAAAGTAGAAGAAAAATATTTCCTTTCAACTTCTTCTGACTGGTATAAAAAGGGAGAAAAATAAGTATTTGTTATAAATCATAGTGGATTGTCATAACTAGTTCTGGTCCGTTTACGGCCCATTAACACTTAGTCTTTAGGCCGGTTTAATGAATCCTAGTTGAATTAGGATTTTCCTTTTATGTACTTTCCTTTTTCCCATTAGGAAAAGGAATTTTCCTTTTCTCTCTTGTAATAATCCTATATAAAGGATCTTATGATTAATGAATAAACACAATCTTCCCCATTCGTTCTCTTGATTCACAACACGTTATCAGCACGAGTTGCTCCCTAAACCCTAAAAACACAAAAAACGCGATTACTGTTCATTGTTACTATTCATCGTACTGTTCATCGCGTACTGTTCATCGCGCACTATTCATCGCGCACTGTTCATCGACGATTACTGTTCATCGACGATTACTGTTCATCCGGCGTTACTGTTCAAATCATAGTTCATACAGCCTTTAAGGTTACGGCGAACTAGAAGAAAGTTCATACAGCCTATCAACGGTTACGGCGAACTAGAAGACTCACGGAGGTTAAGGTAAACAATAAGAAACCCTAATCTAAAGAACCTAGATTCATGATAATCTTAGAAACCCTAATCTAAATCATGCTTGTTATTGTTATTGCTTGCTTGATTGTGTTTATTGATTCATGATTCGTAATCACTAGAAACCCGAACTTGAAACCCTAACCTAATTCAATTAAAATCCAAACCGATTGCATGATCTGTACCCGTGTCGATCGACACTAGTTTTATGTCGATCGACACGTAAACTTCTGCCTGAATTTGTTGTTTGAATTAAACTGTGTCGATCGACACAAATCACCCGTCGATCGACAGTAAACACTCTGTCCAAATTTGGTTGCATATTTATTTGAACTCGTTTGTTTGTTTGCTTGTTTGGATTGATTCGTTGATTGATAAACATGAAACTGAAACTGATTGCATCATATAGACATAACATGCTTGAGTAAAATCCGGTCATATCATCATACGGTTTAGAATTTGAATACTAGGCTTGCATCATGAGCATATAAAAACATTATGTTAGGTTGTTAAACATAAAAATCTGGTTTCATAAGCATCATGCATCCGTACCCGTTTATATAAGCACCCATGACCTATTTTGCATCATATGCATAAACTTTAAAATCTTATAGTTCTTAGAGAATAGGATGAATGTTTTCAGATGTCGAAAATCAACAATTTGGATTATGCTGCCCTCAATCTCTCTGGAGACAATTACTTACAGTGGGCGTTGGATACTAAGATAAATCTAAAGTCTAAAGGACTTGGCGAATGTATCATTGAGGATAATAATGAGAATGAAAGGAATCGATACAGAACGATATCGATCATTCGTCATCATCTTGTTGAGGGTCTCAAGGATCAATACCTAACCATTGAGAACCCTTTGGACCTTTGGAAAGAATTAAAGATAAGATATGACCACCATAGAACGGTGTTGTTACCAAAGGCCAATTATGATTGGAGGAATCTCAGGTTCCAGGACTTCAAGTCCGTGGAAGAATATAACTCGGCTATGTTCAGAATAGTTTCTCAATTGAGACTATGTGGTGAGAAGGTAACTGAGAAAGACATGTTGGAAAAGACCTTCTCCACCTTTCACACTAATAACGTGTTGCTTCAACAGCAATACCGTGAAAGAGGTTTTGAGACATACTCAAAGCTTATAGCATGTCTATTACTAGCCGAGGAGAATAATACACTGCTAATGAGAAACAGTGAGATGAGACCTCCTGGATCAGCCCCACTTCCTGAAGCGAATGTGGCCACAGATGAAAAGAAAGAAATTAACCACGTCCAAAGTGATTATAGACATCGTGGTCGTGGACGTGGGGGTAGATGGCAAGGACGTGGCCGTGGCCATTTTAATCCATACGGCCGAGGTCAGGGCCGAGGCCACGGATTCCATAACGATCATTCTAACCGCGGGCGAGGACGAGGACGCGGATACCGAACTGACTATGATCGTAATAACCGTGGTATTACTTCTCAACCACGAGAATCAAACCCAAAATCAGTTTGCCATCGATGTGGAATGAGTAATCATTGGGCTAAGACATGTAGGACTCCCAAGCATCTGGTTGAACTCTATCAAGAGAGCCTTAAAGGGAAGAATCCAGAAACTCATATGATCCAGCATGATAATGAAGGAGATTTCGATCATGAGCAAGATGACTTGATGAATTTTGAAACCTCAGATATACTTAAGTGATTGATTTTGATTTTCTGTTTTGGTGTTTTGTGTTTTGCTTGTTTTACGTTTTACACTTTATACTTTGGTTTTGTGTTATTGCTTTCTATTAAACTTTATGGAATGAAAGAGTGTTATTTAAAAGTATCTATTGTTATCTCTTTTGAAGTATGAACGATATGGATGTGTTCATTGTGGATAGTGGATCAAGCCACTCGATATTAAGAGATAAGAGATACTTCATTGATCTTACACTTAAAAAGGCAAATGTAACCACAATTGCGGGTATAGCAAATTTAATTGAAGGCCACGGTCAAGCCCATATTTTATTACCTAAGGGCACGCATCTAGAAATTTCTAATGCGTTATATTCACCTAGTTTAAAGAGAAGTCTATTGAGCTTTAAAGACATTCGAATGAATGGTCTTCATGTTGAAACTAAGGACGAGAATAACAAAGAATTCCTTCAAATCTTTGAAACCGTCCATGGCTATAAGAAAGTCCTAGAGACTATACCTGCCATTTCTGTGGGCCTTTATTGTGCTAAGATCGGAATGATAGAAGCAAATGCTATGGTAAACAAAGAGTTTACTGAGAATTTCACTTTTTGGCATAACCGGCTTGGCCATCCCGGTGCTAACATGATGCGAAAGATATTAGCAAGTACTAATGGGCACACCTTGAAAGAAAGGAGAGTTATCCCAAAGAATCTCACGTGTGAAGCATGTTCACTAGGGAAACTCATTACTAGGCCATCACCAATCAAAGTAACTAAGGAAACGATAAATTTTCTGGAAAGAATTCAAGGAGACATATGCGGACCAATACACCCACCTTGTGGGACGTTTAGATATTTTATGGTCCTTATTGATGCATCCACGAGATGGTCACATGTCTGCCTATTATCAACTAGAAATGTGGCATTTGCAAGATTGCTTGCCCAGCTCATACGTTTAAGAGCACACTTTCCAGATTTTCCTTTAAAGACTATACGTCTTGACAATGCTGGTGAATTTACGTCCCAAGCGTTTAACGATTATTGTATGTCCATGGGGGTAAGTGTTGAATATTCTGTGGCACATGTACATACACAAAACGGTTTGGCTGAATCGTTTATTAAACGCATACAGTTGATTGCTAGACCGTTGCTAATGAGATCAAAACTCCCGGTCTCAGCTTGGGGACATGCAGTTTTACATGCAGCAGAGCTAATTCGTATCAGGCCATCTAGTGAACATAAATATTCCCCATCACAGTTAATAACGGGTCAAGAGCCAGACATATCCCATCTTAAAACATTCGGATGTTTCGTTTATGTGCCTATTGCACCACCACAGAGAACAAAGATGGGACCTCAAAGGAGGATGGGGATATATGTTGGATATGATTCTCCTACTATCATTAAGTATCTTGAGCCAATCACGGGTGATTTGTTTAAGGCCAGGTACGCAGATTGTCATTTTGACGAATCTGTCTATCCAACATTAGGAGGAGATAACAGACTGGTAAAGGAAATTATATGGAATCAAACGTCCTTAAAATGGCAAGATTCTCGGACTCAAGAATGTGAATTAGAAGTCCAAAAGATTATACATTTACAAAAGCTAGCTAATCAATTGCCAGATTCCTTTGCTGACCCGAAAAGAGTAACTAAGTCTTACATACCAGCTGTTAATGCACCGATTAGAATTGATGTTCAAGAGGGACACAATCAAGTTGCTACAGAATCTAAACCACACTCAAAACGTGGCCGGCCAATAGGTTCCAAAGATAAGAATCCTCGGAAAAGAAAGAAAGGTGCTGAAATCGTGGTTGAGGAATCTGATGGAACCCCAGACATAACTGAACCGATAGTTCCAAGCAATGAGACTCGGGACGCCGAGTTTCATGGTTCTGACGTTCCTGAAAATAATGAGATCTCAATGAATTATGTTATGTCTGGAATACAATGGAATAGAAAGTGTGTGGAAATCGATGATATATTTGCTTTTAAGGTAGCACTTGAACTTATGGAGGATCTAGAACCCACGTCGATATATGAGTGCACTCAGAGTGAAAATTGGACTAAATGGAAAGAAGCTATAAACGTGGAGTTGAATTCTTTAAGGAAAAGGGATGTCTTTGGTCCAATAATTCGGACACCCTATGAGATTAAACCAGTTGGACATAAATGGGTCTTTGTGAGGAAAAGAAATGAACATGGTGAAATCGTGAGATATAAAGCACGGCTTGTTGCACAAGGATTCTCACAGAGACCAGGAATAGATTATGAGGAGACATACTCCCCTGTGGTGGATGCTACAACTTTTAGATTTTTGATAAGTCTGGCTATAAGAGAAAAGTTGGATATGCGGTTAATGGACGTTGTAACTGCATACTTATATGGTCCACTGGATAATGAGATTTATATGAGATTACCAGAGGGTATTGAGCTCAAAGATAAGAAAGGTTCTCGAGAACAACACTGCATAAGGCTGAACAAATCCCTTTATGGACTGAAGCAAAGTGGGCGTATGTGGTACAATAGATTGAGTGAGTACTTAGTCAAAGAAGGCTATAAGAATGATCCCATCAGTCCATGTATTTTTATAAAAAAGTTTGCAAACAAAGGGTTTGTTATCATAGCAGTTTACGTGGATGATTTGAACATCCTTGGAACCCCTGGTGAAATCGTCCAAACAGTTGAATGCCTCAAGAAAGAATTTGAGATGAAAGACCTAGGCAAAACTAAGTTCTGTTTGGGATTGCAACTTGAGTACATAAATGATGGAATCCTTGTGCATCAAATGGCATATACTGAAAAGGTACTCAAGCGTTTTAATATGGATCAATGTCACCCATTGTCCAGCCCAATGGTGGTGAGATCTCTTGATCTAGAAAAGGATCCGTTTGGTCCTAAGAGAGACTCTGAAGAAGTCCTTGGTCCCGAAGTGCCATATCTCAGTGCCATAGGAGCTTTAATGTATCTGGCAAGCCACACTAGGCCAGATATATGTTTTGCCGTGAATTTATTATCAAGATTTAGCTCATGTCCGACCCAAAGGCACTGGGACGGGATAAAACATATTCTTCGTTACCTACAAGGAACGAAAGACTTGGGTCTATTTTATACTAACCAATCTAAGGACGGTTTAGTTGGTTTTGCTGATGCAGGTTATCTTTCAGATCCTCATAATGCACGGTCCCAGACAGGTTATGTGTTTACTCATGGAGGAACTGCAATATCTTGGCGGTCAATGAAGCAGGCCATTGCAGCTACATCTTCTAATCATTCAGAGATATTGGCAATTCATGAGGCTAGTCGTGAGTGTGTTTGGTTAAGGCTGATGACCCAGCACATAAGAGTGGATTGTGGAATGGCCGAAGGTAAGCAGGAATCGACGGTCTTGTTCGAGGACAATGCAGCGTGTATAGCTCAACTTAAGGATGGATACATCAAAGGTGATAGGACGAAGCACATTCTGCCAAAATTCTTCTTCACATCCGATCTACAGAAAGATGGAGAAATTCAAGTGCAGCAAGTACGATCAAGTGAGAATTCAGCAGACCTATTCACCAAGTCACTTCCAACCTCAACGTTCAAGAAACTTACTTATCAGATTGGAATGCGTCGTTTGAAAGACTTGCAGTGAGGTTCAGAACAGGGGGAGTAATACGTGTTGTACTCTTTTTCCTTCACCACGGTTTTGTCCCAAAATGGGTTTTACTTGGTAAGGTTTTAATGAGGCAACATCCAAAGCGTATTACAAGCCCATTAGAGTTATGACATCCAAGGGGGAGTGTTATAAATCATAGTGGATTGTCATAACTAGTTCTGGTCCGTTTACGGCCCATTAACACTTAGTCTTTAGGCCGGTTTAATGAATCCTAGTTGAATTAGGATTTTCCTTTTATGTACTTTCCTTTTTCCCATTAGGAAAAGGAATTTTCCTTTTCTCTCTTGTAATAATCCTATATAAAGGATCTTATGATTAATGAATAAACACAATCTTCCCCATTCGTTCTCTTGATTCACAACAGTATTTTCTTTTTTTTTCTACTAAAATAGACAAACAGTTACACCCTATGATTTACCATTCTTTTTTTCTTTTTTTTTGACTTCTACCATTCCTTCTTTATTTTCCAAATAATAACTAGATTATATTTTTAGATGTACTTTTAAAAATTAAGAATTCAACTATATCTTTTTTATATGGGTCAGAAAACATCAGGAGCGATCCGCGATCTGCGTATCACTTTAAGAAAAATAATGTTTGAAAAATCAAAAGATAAGTCCCATCAATGAAAAAATGAAAAAAAAAATGAATAGAAATAGTAGTAGAGCACGTTGTTAGCTTCAAGCCATCCCGAGGAAATTGAGGCACAAATATTACAAAAATAAATGAAAAATAAAATGAAACAAAAACACTCATCGATCTCTTAAAACAAAGACCGAGCCACTGAAAATGTAAAATATGACCGATTTTTATGAGAGATTAAAAGATGCAGTGTTTTGAAAATCGGACCGGATCGGGGTCGGACCGGGTTCAACCGTGAACCGGCCATCTAGCCTGGTTGGGTTGACTCGGGTTTGAGGTATTTTTTTTTTTTTTGTAAATTTTCATTTTTTTCCATATTTAATTTTTTATGATTTAAATACATGTTTTGAACTTAGTTATCCACAAAAAAAAGTTTTGAATTTAGTTAATTTTTGTTATGGTTTAATGTTTCTAATTTTTTTTTACATATAAACTTAACTATTTCTCATTAAATTTTGTCTTTGAATAGTTTTTCTGTTATTAAAATGATTTTCTTAATTTTTAAAAATATATGTTTATTAAAAATATATGTTTATTCAAAGACTATATTATATATTTGGATATTATAGTTATACAAAAACTATTTATATTATTATTTTAAAAAAATCTATTAAATCCGGTTCGACCCGATCGGACCACATTGACCCATGACCCAAAATTATTTCCGATTCGGTTGCGGGTCCGGTTTTCAAAACATTGAAAAAATGAGAGTGGCATGAGATCACGACGATGACGTCAACACGGTTTACAAAGTGACGTCTCTTTCCCGTTACCACACATATATAGTTTTATATCATATGGTTGTGATTAAACTAATTCATGTATTTTAAAATATTTAAACAATCAGTACGATATTTAAATATTATAATCTCAACCATTGGGATTTTGGGTTCATCAACAAAATAACCAAGTAGCGGATCCAATCATCAAGAAATTAGACCATTTTTTCATTACTTTATTTTTACTCTTATGTTCTTTGATTCTTAGTTCTTTATTTACATTGTGATCACATTTCTTCAAGTGAATGAAATCAAGAAGTTGTTTATAAAAAAAACAATCAGTCGGTTCAATATTAATAGGTGATCAAATGAAATTAAATTTAACGAACGACAAAAGGTGCCGAATTAAAATATTGAAAGCACTAGCTTTTGTCTTTAATTTTTTTTGAATGTTCGACATAATCGTACAAATATAAAAATCTATATTTATAAATATGAATGTATATAATATGGTTGAACACTAGTTATTTCGAAATATCATTATAACGCTATATTTATAAATATCAATGTGGTTGAAGACTAGTTATTTCGAAATATCATTATAATTAGGCCACAAGCCCCGTATGCATGTGTATATGAGATTTTATAAATCTTACCAATCCATGTGATCACATGGGGAACCAATTCAGAAAAACATAACCAAAATGGGACCACTGGTTAAATTATATTTACCAAAAAAATTAAAATGGACAAAGGCCAGTTCGCATACGAACAAAAATGGTTGACTTGACTCAAATCAGGATAGAATTTTCTTTCATTCAAATCCTAATACTCGACTTGATTTTCTTTCATTCAAATCCTAATACCGACTTGTGTGTGTGGGGTAAAAAAGGCTTTCATAATGAATATTCCGATATTCTCATTATTTAAGATATTTATATAATATTTTTAAAATTTTTCAAAACTAAAGTTACGAGAAAATAACATATGTCACTTATTTTAAATTATTTTTTTAATTTATTTATTGAAAAAAGAAAAATTAAGTGTATAACTTAATAATTAGTGCAAACTTAATAATTAGTGCAAGCTTAATTGCACATTCCAAAAATTGTATATTAGCCATTATTGTTTTTCACTAAAGTTATTGTTTGGAAATTTTTTATTTTATTAAACCCACAATACTATACATAAACATATAAAACTTAGGTTTTTTTATAAGTTACTGTAATTTAAAACCACAAAAGAGAAACATTGTATACGTCCAATGATTTTTATTAATGAACAATCTGTTTTTTTTTCCAAGTAACATTGTATATGTCCAATGATTTGCTACAAATGCTTAGATTTTTACCCCATATAATTAATTACTCTAAACACCAAATTTCTGTAATATCTTATTTTTATAGATAATCATTAAGTCAGAAATTATTGCATATTTTATCATGTTGTTATATATGTTTTACAATGGCTACAATGCTACATTTAGGTTTTTCGAGCTGCATATACATCTAAAGAAAAAGGTAGTGCTTTCTTTAATTTTGTTTTGTTTTTTTTGTGTTTATTTAAAGGAATCATGACACAAGAAAATGTTTAGAAGATCTACCTCACTTTATGTTCTCTTTTTGATAGGGTAGCCTAGTGTTTTCAGGCATTTGGTTCATTAATAAATATCTATGGCATAATATGAGTGTATATATATGGGGACCTAAGAATAACAAAAGAACCTATTACCATAATTGGTAGTCTAAAAATAGCAATATAAGTCTATTTTTGGAAATTCTGACACATCGAAAACCGCACATTAAATTAAAAACGTGATATATACCAGATAACCTGCCAGATCGTTTTAATTAATTTAAACATGAAAATATTGTTTATATTGGCTATAGACATACAAAAATTAATAGAATAATTACTCTTAAATTATTTGAGAGAAAAATGCAAATTAAAACTATAATTCTTTTTAAGAACTAGTCATTTTATTTTTTTGCTAAATTGTTTGGAGTAATTAAGAACTTACTTGAAAGGAGGAGGCTTTGAAGGCCATTCATGGACATATTTGTGGATAGGGTAACAATGGAGTCTAAGATAGTCTCTCCAATTGTTAACCTCTTCTTTCGTTACATTAAAGCTCGTCGACAATCTTGTTGTCCTCGTCGGGTCGTCTGAGTAAAGCTTCATTTTCTCCTCCATAGACATGCTAAAGAACTCATTCGCAACATTCACCATCTCATCTATTGTCTCTTTGTCAACTCCGTGATTTATGACCTAGATCCACATTTGAGAGATTAGCCATGAAAAGTCTTAGCATATAAATCTTTAAAGTTTAAATGCTTGAGATATATTATTGTGTTTTTGCCCAAAATTTAGTACATATATACGCTCCAATGAAAATAATCGGCATAGAAAATAGTCAAATATTAAAGAGAAAAAAAAACATTTTCTTGATATTTTCATTTTTTTGTTCCCAAATATAATATTTGATTATACGAGCTCCATGCTAAATTGCTAATCATGTAACACTCATCTTCATTATTACCTAATACTAAAAGGAATTAGATCTCTTTCTTTAATTGCTGCAAAGTTGATAAGTGACATGTATATATATGTATAACTAGGTACCTGAAAAAACCCGAATCGGGTGCAAGCTTGGTGGATTTGTTGGACGAGATGAGATTGATCTGTGGAAGAGAGATCGATGAGAGGGAAATCTTCCAGTTGAGAGACTTCGGAGAGACGAGGACGGTCGGAGATTGGTCGGATATAGTTTTCCGGCAAAGTAGTGAGACGATGACCGGTGGATATCAACTTTGCCGCCATCTCTTATAAAAAAATACAAGAAGAAGCTAGAAGGGAAAGAGATAAAATGAATGCTTGACTTTGAGCAAGTATGCGGTGTGCATCGATGGTTTATATTTATATTTAAACTATAGTATCTTCAGGCCTACTCAATAAATTGTTTTGTTTTTTTACAATTTGAAATAAATGAGTTTGTGACATAACTATAATATTAATATAAATAAATTAATAGTTTATATATGTTTGAACTAATAAATTATAGTTTTAAATAGTGATATAATTTCTGTGTAAGACATGATAGGTACGGAATTGTCTAAATAATAGTAAATAAATTGTTAGTGTTCGATACGGGCGAGAAGTTTTATAGAAAGATTTTATGTGTATTTTTTTTTTTTTTGTCCACGATTTTATGTGTATAATATTTTTATTACAAGTGATTGTTTATCCACCGAATATATAATTGTATGGAGTGGGTTTTAAGGACTTTTCGAAAAAGACAAATGTTTTTTTAATCGTAAGATAGATCGTAAAATTTGATGCCTAAATATATTAGTTATATCCCCCCACCCCACCCCCTTTCGGCCATGTTTTTAAATCGGACCCGTAAATTCGGATCGTGGATCAATGTGGTTCGACCGGATTCAACCAGATTTGATAATATTTTAAATTATTAATATACTTAATTTTATACTCTTAATTTGTATAAATTCTAAATAAAATACGCATAAATATCATAATTATTAACAACCAATCATTTCCAGTATTTTTGGTGATTTAATCAAAGAATTAAGAAAACATATCTATAATTTTTATAGTACGTATCTTATAGATTTGTGACACCCCAATTTCAGGGCATATGTGATATATGCGGTATATGCGGAGAAGATTAAAAGAATTGATTTGGCTACCTATATCACAAAGTGCACTTATCTTTTCAGTCACATGTCTTGAGAGAACTCTAGAGTTAAGCGTGTTTGAATTGGAGTAGTTTCAAGATGGGTGACCTACTTGAACATCATTTTCAATACCATGTGAGTGAAGACAAAGCACGGAGAAAGATCGCGTGGTGTTTTGCAGGATTAGTAAACATGACTTCCGAGCCTCCTGGACTAATGCACCGACCGTCGGACATGGTGAACCCACGGGCCGAGAGTGGACGGGGGCCATGGTAGGGGCGGTCGGGGTGTTATAAGTGGTATCAGAGCGAATCCTGACAACTGTGTGAGTCATATTGTCGGGGTAACGATCTTGGTATGCGCAACGAGGATGTTGCGATCTGTTAGTGGGGGGGGGGGGGGGGGGGGGGGGGGGGAATGTGACACCCCGGTTTCAGGACATATGTGGTATATGCGGTATATGCGGAGAAGCTTAAAATAATTGATTTGGCTACCTATATCACCAAAGTGCACTTGTCTTTTCGGTCACAGATCTTGAGAAAACTCCAGAGTTAAGCGTGCTTGAGCTAGAGTAGTTTCAAGATGGGTGACCTACTGGGAAGTCATTTTCAATACCGTGTGAGTGAAGACAAAGCACGGGGAAAGATCGCGTGGTGATTTGCGGGATTAGTAAACATGACTTCCGAGCTTCCCGGACTAACGCACCGACCGTCGGATATGGTGGACCTACAGACTGAGAGTGGACGGGGGCCCATGATAGGGGCGGTCGAGGCGTTATAAGATTGATCTTGTAGTGTTGACTGTTGAATTTCATAACCACATAATAAAATAAAACCAGGAAAAAGTTAACTAGTAAACATGATTACTCATTTATAATCTATATCTTTATTTTATTTTTAGTTTAAAAAATAATAACTACAAAAAAAAGAAAATTAATTAGCAAAATAGTAAATTGGTTTAAACTCGGTTTGAAACTGTTCAATTGGGTTGTCGGTATTGGGTTTTTTGGCGGTTCAATCCGGTTCAATATCCGGATTAACTCTATTTGGATTTAGAGTTGATCCAACCCGGATCGGTACTCAGTTCAAAGTTGAACCCGGTTTGACGGCCCGGTCAGTCCAGTTTACAAAACATTGCATTTAGGTTTATTATAAGGTAATTTTAATTTTAAAAAAAACATATTTAAACTATATCGTGGGTAAGTATTTATTTACATTTTTGTCACTTTTTCAATATTATATTAGAAACTCAATTTGAATCCTTTTTCAATATTTTATGTTTGCTTCCATAAACTAACAATGACATTCCAAGAGAGGAACATAATCCTTCAACTATTCGACCGATGCATTCTTCTCCATGAGAGTTCCAAATTCACTTTAGAAGGCAAAAACAAAATCTCTTTAAACCTTCACCAACCATTAGATTAGACTTCTAATCACATAGACCAAATTCATAATGTTAACTACCACTCTTTTCCGTAAATCAACCCTCTTCTAGTTATGTTAACTCATACTAATTAATTTGTGGTTTGAAATTCATTCAAAGACGATGCAACTTCTTTTTTGGTCCTGCCCAAATTCATATTGTTAAAGTAAAAGTAAATTCACTTTGAAAAGATTTACAATTTTCCAACAAAAACATCAAATTATAGTTTTCAGTATTGTTCGCATTAGTTAGTTATTTTTGGTGGATCCTTTTTGGAGAACAAGATATTTCATTGAATCATATAGAACCTTACATCAGATACATAATTAATTGCCTTTTTAGCTAAAGAGTCAGCTAGTTGGTTATTTGATCGAGGAACATGTCTAAATTCAATAAGAGGAAACAGAGGAATGAGGTTTGCTATGTCTTGTCGTACGCCAAAGAGTTCTTTAATCTTTTTGGAGGAGACGACAACTCCAATTACCACTTGAGAATCTGAATAGAAACAGACTTTGGATAACCCTCTTTCTCTTGCTTTCATCAAGGTCATACGGATCGACAAGTGCTTCCGCCATGAGAAGTGGACCCACAAAAGGTTCAGAATGAGTTCCCTCATTTTTAGTGGATCCATGTGCATATCCGCATTGTAGATTCTCAGAGTTGGAGCTCACAGACTCAATCCTCATATGACGTCATCTCAGGCGTCATAAAAATGACGTCATCATGATGGGTGTAGCATACGTAGGCATCATGTAACTCGTAAGTTAGTAGTACTTGGCCTCATGTAACTCGTAAGTTAGTACTTACTTCAAAAGATAAAATATGAAATACAATAATATTTTGGCAAATGCAGCCTTTATAAAACATTACTAACAAAAAACTTGTCCAACTAAAAAAAAATACGATGACAAAGTAGTTAATACTTTTAGACCTCTTCATAATTTTGACAATATTTGATTAATCACCACTTATTGACCTCTTCAAACTTCCTTTTCTTCACAAATAATTATGACAGGTGACAACTAACAACCCCCAACAATCCAATTTTACCTTTTAAATTATGCACAAGCTGAGGAAAAAAATAAATAAAACGTAAGCTGTCAAAAAAGAAAGACAAAATACTGGGAAGAGGATGAAAATAGAAAATTAATTTTTGATAAAAATAATTATAACGATAGCCAAATTAATTGTGAATCTCAAACAATAGGAAACGAAATGTGGGACAGGGTGGGCTGTAGTCTGTAGATGGCTTTAGAACATCCACACTCATGATACTTTGTGAGTATTATATAATATAAAATTATTAAAATTAAAGAAATAAGAAGAAAGATAATGTTTTTTTGTAAAAAGATGAGGTGTTTTTAAATATAAAATTAATAAAATTTTGAGTAAAAAGAGGAGATTGTTGTTATTATTGAAGAGAGGGTATCAATAGGTTGATACTTTTGATACTCAAAAGTGGGTATCAATAGGAGAAAGTGAGTGTTTTTAAATATAAAATTAATAAAAGTTGAGTAAAATGAAGAGAAATAATATTTTTTTGAGTAAAATTGAGTAAAAAGAGGAGATTTAGTATTTTTTTATCTTATGATACTCACAAAGTATCATGAGTGTGCATGCTAAGCGGAGTTTTAATGAATTTGTTTTATTTATTTTATTTACTCTTTTCAAATTGTCAAAATGTGACAAATATTTGAAAAACATTTGTAAGAAAACAGTTTTATGAACGTGGAGTTGATATATAAATGGAAAGTAAAGAAATAGTCAAATAAACCGAAAAGTGACGACAGAGAAAAAAAAACAGAAAAGCTAGAGTTTCCTATTTTTTTTATCCTCGCCCGAAGCCGAAAAGAAAAACAAAAATTGGCTGACTTGATAAATAAAAAGAAGAAATGAGAAGAAAAATTGATAATTAGGAAATAGAAGAAGCGAAAGTAAAATTTTCCACTTACTTTTATTGGGAGAAAATTTTCCTCCAACAAAAAAAAAAACAAAATGCTTGATAAAAATAAAAAAGATTCTTTTTTTTCCTTTTTTTTTTCCTTCTAATTAGTCCTAGGCATAAAACCCGAACCCGAAGATCCGACCCGAAAGAATCCGAATCGAACCCAAACGAAAATTTTCAAATACCTTAATGGGTCCTAAACATCTATATCCGAATGGACTCGACCCGAACCCGAACTTGTACCCGAATACCCGAAACTTAAAAAAAAATCGGATACTTTTATAGAATTTAAATCATTTTTTGGAAACAATTGTATAAAAAATAACTAAAACATAGTGAATCCAATTTTTTTTTCTATTTTTTTTTAGGATTTAGGGTAAAAGTTACCCTATTGGGTCCTATTTTAAAACTCTGACCCGACCCAAACTCGAATGGACTCGAACCGAACTCGAACCGAAATTTTCAAATACCCTAATAGATCATAAACACCTATACCCGAAAGACTCGAAACCCAAAAGACCCGAACCGAGGACCCGAAACTACTTCTAGGCCATCACTATTGGAGACATTTTACCAATGTCTCACAATATAAAATATTAAAAACACATTCTCTCTTCTTTTTACTCAACTTTATACCTTCTTTTTCATTTTTTTACTCAACTTTATACCTTCTCTTTCATCATTTTACTCAACTTTTATTAATTTTATATTTAAACACACCCCAATTATCTCTCTCTTATGTATTCTCCAAGACACAATCTCTCCAACTAAACCCACTATCTCCTCTCTTTACTCAACTTTTATTAATTTTATATTTCAATACACCACACTATTTCAACAAAAACACTCACTTTCTTCCTTTTACTCAAATTTTAATAATTTTATATTATGAGACACACCCGCATTGTCTCCAATTTACATACTCTAATATAGTTAAACAGTCGCTACCATTATGCCGTGTTATGAACAGTATCCAATGTGCAAGAATAAACAATTACAAACAAAATTAATTCAACTGGTGAGGTAAACATGTTTCAATAAAGCGGTTTCAGTATTTATTCACCCCAAAAAAAGGTGATTAAGTATTTTTTAGGGATTATGGAAAAAGAATTCAAAAAGAAATAACTAAAATGATAATTAGAAAACTTTATCTAATTTATATATAAATTTAGTTGTCACTCTTAAGCCATTTCATCATCTACATTTATACCATATCATATTTTAAATTTACTATTATAATTTGAAATTTAATATATACGTTAGTTATATTTTTATTTAACAAATTGAATTAATAGAGAACATACAAAAAAAAATCACTATATTTTAAATATAGGTTACTCTTTTTATTTCACGAGTAAACTAAAAAGTTGTGAATGTAGACAAATGAGAGTAGAAAGTGAAAAAAAAGCAGTAAAAAATTTACGCAAAGGGATTCGTTCTCCTTGAAAAGCCAGAAACGACAAGGTTTTCAAGGGAAAAACAATATCTCCACAATTTACTTTTCAGACAGCGATCCTCGAAGCGGAGAGTTTATTGCAAACCAAATGGAAGAGGATAAAGAAGCAGAGGATCTACGGCAACATAATATTTCACATGACCCCTCACCTCATGATCCCCAAATCTCGATATGTCAGATCGATGCATCTTGTGTTGACCATGGGCCGGTCAGTGGACTTGGTGGTGCTTAAGAGACTACACATGCCTTATCACTTATGGCATGAGAGGATGTAGATGAAGCATTTCGGCATTTCATGCTGAGTTCGATGATTTACTGGGCGATGGAATGCATGAACTGGAGAAGACTAGTGATAGTGAGGATTGAGACGGATTGTGCAAATCTGATTTCCATGACTACGCATCCACTAAATGGTCTATTTCAGTGCAGAGCTTGAGTCGTTCAAGATGCTAAAACAACACTTTGTATCTTTTAGTTTAGTTCATATTTTACGTAATGGTAATGTCTGCGCCGACTCCCTTGCAAAAGGAGGACGAGCACAAAGTTATGTATTTTTCCATGTAAGTCAGATATTTCCGTTTAGGGTTGCCCGCGAGGGAAACCGTCTAAACGCTAACACTTGATTTAATCTATGGTGATCATTAAAAAAAAAAATTACGCAACTTTCCCACTACTTATGTGTAGCAGGAAATTCCCAGCTAACGAAAAATCAAAACAATTGATAACAAACAAATATTTACTCGATGTTACTCTCAATTCCTTTCCACGGTTTTACTCTCAATTACTCTCACATGTTTACCATTCACACCCAAAATAGAAAAAAAAAGCTCTTAAGTCACTTTTTTTCAAAACAATGAATATCAATCAAACCAAAAACGAATCCAAGCCAACATCGATCATCGTGTGAATGTAACTTACTTGTGGACATAGATAATCGTGTAATTTGGTACACTGAGAGAAAGCATGACACGTTTCGAAACAGAAAACCAATATTGTCTTTTCTATTCTATCCAAAAGAATCAGCACGATCGTAATATGGAAGTGGAGTCATTGTTATCAGTTCTGAGTCAATCTTGATAAGTACTTTAGAGTCGTTTACCGTGTCAAACACTTCCAATCAATGGAAAATTCTGATATCAAATGCAATTATTATCGTAAATTAGGAAATTTTGCACCTTCGGACCTATAGTATAATCGGTTTATGTGGTTTAATACTCCCTCCCTTTCGTATTATTTGTCATTTTATACCTAAATCTTTTTGTTTAAAATTAAGTGTCGTTTTACATTCTCAATACAAATTTATGATTAATTTTCCATTTTCATTTCTACGTTTTACTTTATTAATTACTCATATCAAATAAATAATGTATTAATTTATGGATAATTTTTTTTTATATTTATTTTCTTACTTTATGTGAAAATAGTCTTAAACTACAACTATTTGAAACAAAGAGAGTACGTTCTATTAGTATTAAAAAATATGATGCATATCATTTGGTCTACGCTTGAGGTTCGGATTCAGCATAGTCCGAGAGGTCGTATGGTTACTCTAGCCTCTAGAGAGAAATTTGAAAAGATGTATACATTGATCATAATCATATGCCTAATTGTTGTTTGTTGGTTATTTTTTTCTCCCACATGAACACAAATCAGCAATATGTAATAAATTTTTATTTTATTTATGTTAGTTTCCATATCAACTAGGTCATTAGTCAAATAAATTTTGATCATCAAAATTGTACATTTTCTTGTATATGTATCAATCAACCGCATAGACAATTCTTATATAATTATTGTATTTTGTTTGATTTTGATATTTGTCATACGGAATAGTAAGTTTTAACATTTGAAACTGATTGGTAGTAAGTTGATTGATCTTTTTTTTTTTTTGAGAAAAATAAGTTGATTGATCTTCTCAACTTATTTATGATATGGAATATTCCTAACAATAAGACAGTAGTCATAGACAATAATGTTTAATACGGTCGAAACACAAATATTATGGTTCACAAAACGAATGATGGCGTCGGTCGAAAAACCACCACAACCATAAATCAATTACCGATATGTATATGTATTGAGAAAATTCAAATAAATTAAAATTACAAGATGCATGAATGTTCCGTGAGTAAATGGTATTATCTTTATTTGACAAAACCTTTGTGTTTTTCTGTATCGTACGTGATTCATGTGTTGCTAAACCTTTTCTTTTTGTCTTCTGATGTGTCTGTGCTGTTAAAGTTTTCTTATCGAATTTAATATATTATATCTTGGTAAAGTCGTATCTTTGTTTTTTCATTTGATCATACACCTAAAGATCACCAAATTGTGCTAGAATATTAAAATATAGTTATAAAGAATTTTCATGATATATCATTTTTGACATGTTACTGTAAGAATAATGTTATTCCATAATATATTTGCTAATCAATTAATTGGAAATAATGGAGTTAATTCCTAATAAATCTTTATTTTAATGGACGGTTGAGATTAATCCTAAAAAAAATCCTAAAGAGGAATTAGATCCTCTCTTTATACTATAAATATATGCATTTAGCCCATCATAAAAGTATAACAAGAGACAACACCTTAAAGATAAGTTTATGGGCAAGGAGAGAGAAACCTAACTCCTAGCTTAGAGATCAGCCTTTCCGTCTTTCGTTCATGAATTCATTCAGGAAAATCTCTCCACTACAATGAACAGAGGTATCCTGATAATCCCCTTCTTCATAGATTCTATTATGTGATTGATCTAAATGTTTAAAAGTCTTAGGTTTTATGTAAATTATAAACTTACATTTACTTTTAAAAATGTCAATTTTAAAACTATCATTATTTTAAAATTTTAATATCAATTATGCTAGAGTTAACTATATTATATTAGAGTTTAATTTCCAGGGTTTAAGATTTGTTAGAGATTAAAAAAAATTAACATTGAGAATTTTGATATATAAAATTTTGAAAAGACATCATAAGTGACACATTTGCAAAATATAATTTAATAATAACATGTTTCAAATAATAATTTATTAGTTGCCGGTTTGCAAAAAATAATTCAACAAGCATTTTTAAAATTGTCTCTTATATTTTGGTATTGTCATTTCTTTGATTATACACCTAAAGATCACCAAATTGGTGCTAGACTATTAAAATATACTAGTTATAATCAAATAAGGTGTTTTCTTTCATGTAGTCTACTAGAATTAAGTATTCATTTGTAACGTGGAATTGACCATTAATCTCGGTTCGATTCTTTAATTTTCCATATCTAATGTAATTATTTTATGTTTTATAATTTATACAGCAATTGATTATAACATATAATTTAGTGGTTTATAGTTATATATTTTTTTCTTTTTCTGAATGAGTATAAAATTGTATTCACCAAAAAAACATTGGTTATATCAAGTTCTTGACCAGAACATGAGGATTTTCTCATAATTTTTTTCGAACAGTTTTATCGATAAGTATTGTAAATTATTTTGGAGATGGTGTTTTTCCATGCCTCTAGTTGTTTTTGTCCGAAAGGAGTGCAAGGCCGCCTGGAACATGTACCACACTAGAAACAGTGTATGTGGAGCAAGCGACAAGTCCACAATGAGTCCAGTGATGCGGTTCCAGTCCGTAGTGTATTGTTTCTTCAGAGTTAATCAATTACAAAGTAATTTATTAAGTTGTATATACTTGCAAAAAGTAAAAATGTGTCAAAATAAGTTTGTACATAAACTAAGAGCCAATCGCTCAATTGATAAAGATTTTAGATAAATCATAGAAATTGTTGATACAAATGGTTTTTGGGACTAAGAGCTTGATTGGTACACCCGCTACCATCCGCAAATGCTGCATTTGCGGGCGGTACCGGTTCCTAGCGTTTGACAACAATCGTAGAAAACGCTTTCTACCGCTCCGTACCGCTCCGTACCGCTCAAAACCAAAAGCTGCTTTCCTCGAGCGTTTGCAGTTGCGGACGGTTGCGGTTGGATTGATTTTTTATTAAAAAATAAAATAAAATCAACTTAAAAATCAGAAAATATATAATAAATTTTAAAAAATCAAGACTTGAATATTATAATTATAAAATATATAAATAATTTGACTTTTTAATTAGTAACCTATTATAATTTTATATTTATAAAATCTTCACACCAAAATTCTCATAATAAATTACGATCACAATTATATATAAATCTAACAAACTAAAATTTTAAAATATAACATTAATCTACAAAAGAAACAATTTCTCTATTAAATTTATAACTTTTATCCATAATAATAATAATAATAAACGTAAGTATCATATACATGATTTTCTAGTATTTAAATTTATTGAATTAATAACTTTTATATTTTATTATAATAATATGATTTTTGATATTTTTTATAATTATTTAATGTATTTATATTGTTAATTTACTATTTAACCGCTACTGTACCCGCTGTCAACCAGTCGTAAGTATCCCGTAAATGCACCAATTTTAAACCACTGCACCAGTCGTTCAAATCGCTGAAAAACGCTTGAAACCGCAACCGTCCGCTTCCGCAAACTCCCGCAACCACAACTGCAATCGCTACGGCTACACCAGTCAGACTCTAAACTAATATTATATGTTATAGTTTTGGGTTTAGAGATATTATGGGTTTCGATCCAGAACTTCCCGGTAATAAAAAAAAAAGGTTTGGACATAAAATTTCGAAAATAAGATAGTATTAGTTATACGGTTACAAATATTTTACACGTCCAATTGTTGTTTACTTGTTCCAATACTTTTTTGTGGGAAAGCGGAATCGAACTTTGATGCTCGAATCTTCCATATATGACAACGTTATTTGCGCTAAGAGCATCCTCATTGGTAACCTTTTGGGGTCTAAATGTGGTGTTTTTATAATATAAAATTATTAAAATAGTTGTAAAAGGAAGAAAGAGAGTATTTTTGTGGGGTATATTAAAATATAAAATTAATAAAATTTGAGTAAAGAGAGTAGAGAGTGTTTAAAAGGAAGAGAGAGTGTTTAAAATTAGATTTTTTGGAGAATGTTTTTAAAAGAAAAAGAGAGTGTTTAAATATAAAATTAATAAAAATTGAGTAAAAAGATGAAAGAGAAGGTATAAAGTTGAGTAAAAGGAAAAGAGTGTGTGTTTTAATAATTTTATATGGCCTTAAGACACGATGGTGTCTGCAATAAGGATGAAATGTTCATGTTAGAAATGGTCAAACCAATTAGTTGACATGTTAATACATAATAAACAGATATCACTAATTTACTGTAGAACTTGAAGTTTTTTGTAAATATATGTGTACAAATAGCTTATATTAAAGGAAATAATTTACGCATCCAAAGCAATATATTTACTTTTTCAAAAAACAAAGTCGTCAAGACATAGATTAATCCATTTTGTTTTATATGACGAATTTCACATTTGGTATTCATATATCATCTTTTAATTTCCATTAGTGAAAATATTCAAATTAAAACTTACGAGTTCTTATATTAGATGTCGACGAAAAATATATAAATTTATATAGAGAACTCTCACACATAAAAAATTAAAAATGGTGTTTGTCGTTTCCCCCACTTTTAATAAGGGCATGTCCAACGGTTGGGGTACTCTCTAAGTCTCTCAAATATATTATTTTATTGTAATTGTATAAATTTTAAATCATCAAAAAAATATTGAACAGTTAGATGGAAACAAATAGAATATAAGAGTAAGCACATTGATATTGATAAGACTTTTAAGATCTCATAAAACATATTTTAATACTAACTTTAATATTAGTTTATTTTTTGAGACTCAATAAGAAACTGTTAATAAATCTGTCTCTAATTGTAAGACCGATGTCGATCTAATATATATATTTTTTTAATATTTGTAAAATGGAAAATAATCAAGGAAAATTAGCATGAATAACAATAAAAACTATAATCTATAAACTAACCAAAATGGGTATATTGTGGCCAAATCACAAATCTTAGATTTAGATATTTTAGTTAGTTTATGAATTTTAATTTAGATTTAGATTTAAGTTTTTGATGGTTATTGAGCAAATTGACCCAATAATCAAAGTAGTATATATATTAAAATAGAGAATTATAAAAAAAGATAATATTAAAATCTGTAAAAACATTAAATACAAAAAAACATATAAAAGCATAATGAAAAAGATAATTAAGTCGGCTTTAGTCTTCATTTCTGCTATATTTTCCCAAGTATATTGTTCACATTCAATGAACCTACGTTGTGAGGAGGTGGGGCATGCCCTATACTAAATCAATAAGGAAAATTAATATGCAGCAATTTGTTGAAGAACTCTTACAGTTCAACTGGTTGTTACTTCTTCTCCTCCTAGACTTTGGTCGTAAGATCGACTCATGTTGTTTACACTCTACAATGCTATTTGTTGCTCTTTTTTCTAAACATCCGTACATTTTTTCACATGTCAGGTTAATATTTGTCATTTTTTGTATCTTTTGTCTTTCAAAATTTACAATCTTTATATAAAAAAAAAAACGAAAAACCAAATATTATAAAGATAAATTATTATGTTGAATATGGAATTCTATATTAATATTATTAAAATGAATATCTAGCATTTACATAAACAAATATTTATCTTATTCACTTTGCTTTAGTTTATTTTTTCAAAAATAAAATAAAATTCTAATATTGTATGCTATATCTTTTCAATAATTGTAAGATTTCTATATATTTATTTTTATTTATTTAATTCTGTCATATACATAATAATTTTCTTGATCCGTCTTTGTTCACATTTGAAGAGATTCGACATTAGATAATAATACCAAATAGTCAAAATTTTAGAAAATTAAATAAATAAATATTCAAAACCATATCAATCGAATTCTAGGAAAAAAAAAATAGGCCACTGACATTGTGCTACGTAGCTCGTAGAGATGGGCTCAAAAGTCATCCTCCGAAAGACTGTCTCAGCCAAAAGCTCACTAAATAATTTTTTTTCTTTTTGTTTTAATGGAAAGAGCCCCTAAAGACTCACCATTGGGCATGGCCTAAGATCATGATCGATGAGATATTAAGCGGGTCTCTATAATTATTTTCAAAAATATTAATTATTTCAGAAAAACAATCAACTAATTATGGAATATTACATGGTAGAGGAGTCTCTCAAATGGGTGAAAAACGTCTCTTAACCAAGAAATTTTGCATACGTCTCTCTTCCCATCTTAATTTTTTTTTTAATTTTTTAAGTTTGTACATAAGAGACTCCCATTGTGAAAGCATCATTAACGGAGTCTCTATCTGAGTCTCTATCTGAGCATTATCAATAAAGAAATAGGAGAGAGAGGAGAGACGTATGCACAATTGGAGACGGAAGCGACGTCTCTACATTTATGGAGAGATTTTTGTGCCATTTGTTACTCAACAATTGGTTAATCTTTTTTATAATAATTATATATTTAAATAAATAAGTACATAAAAATAAAACTAATAAAATAATGCATATAGAGACTTATCTGACTTAACCGATGATCATGCTCTAAGTCTCTTAATTGTTTTGAGACAGTTCTCAAAAGAGAAACCCTCTCCACTCTCTTTCTTATTTTTTCAATTTTTTAATTTTTTCAACTGTTCTAGATATTTTTGAAGAAACCCCCATTGAAAGT